>CM053274.1:66729127-66896352 GCA_028583415.1 Protea cynaroides
GATCGAAGATCGATCTTAGAAAATACTTTCGCTCCTTGTAACTGATCGAACAAGTCATCGTTCTGAGGTAGTGGATATCGATTCTTGATTGTCAGTTTATTCAACTCCCGATAGTCGATACATAGTCTGACACTACCGTCCTTCTTCTTCACGAGTTGCGTTGGCGCTTTTCGTGATGCAATACTTAGCTGATTAGAACCCTTGTCTAATAACTCTTGTAGTTGTGTCACAATCCCTTCAACTCCATAGGATCTACTCTACAGGTGTCTTTGACACAAGTATCGTCCTTGGTAACAAGTCGATGACGAACTCGGTCACTTAATCCAATGGTAACCCGATAAGTTTCCTGGAAATACATCAGGAAATTCACGCATCACATCTATACCTTCCATCTGTGGTGCTTCTTTGGTAATGTATATGACAGATACCATATATCCAACTCATTACTCTTCAAAGCATCTCTTCGCCTTTAGCTTAGAGAGGATCATCTTTCACTTCGTAGGCAACATACATCCAATAACACTAAATTATATGTCGACTTTTATTCTTGAATGATAACATCTTCTCTGCACATAACAACTTTGTAGAGTGTTGAGACAACCAGTCTATTCCTAGGATGACGTCAAAGTCTGTCATCTCTAGTCGATTTAGGTTGCATCCAAATTTTGTCCATGCATATGATTTGGACATTGTTCATAACACTCATCCAATACAACATTTAGTCCAAAAGTGCTTGAACTAGCAAAATCTGATGTAAAGGTCTTAAGAGCTTGTCTAGTTCCTTCATCTCTTTTGATTTTTCAATGACTGTCATCAAAATATCATATTGCACTCATTGGCTTGTATTTCTTTTATCCTTGATGTTCTACCTTGCTCTCTCTTCCATATACCTCGAAAAATCTTGTGATTGTTACTTCATATCCATCCATTTAGCAATCTCAAAACAAATCCTCTATTACTTCATCTGAGGTTTATTGACTATAACATTTAATCTGAATTTAATCATCTTTCTTCTAATAATTCCATTATCACTAAACATTTTTATCATCAAAGGTCAGGGAGTGTATGAATCAAAATGTTCATCCAAAAGTGATTCACTTCCTTCCGTCGATTTAGCATAATGACAAACACTTGCTTTATCTAGTGAACCTAGGTTTAAAGAATCTGGAGTAAATCTGTGGTAATCCAACCGGCATCAAAAGATCGTTAAGTTGCACGGTGGTCCAAACACATGCAATAGAGGTTTTACAATTCTTAACCTGATGGTTATAGGTTCTATCGAATATATAATGCCATTGGTCAAGGCACTACAAGAGTAAATTTGGAGAAAGATTTCGTACATCGATAAATCAAGTATAAATCAGTAGATGTATGCTCAACATAATTAAACATTTAACTGTTCATTCAGTTCATATCTCTGTTCATGTTGTTGATCATGAGAGTGGTTCAGATTGGTATAATCAGGACTAAGACTAAAGAAACAATATCTATAACTCCAATTGACAGGTTAAATCAAGAAGGTATCCTGTCAAGGTACGAGAATTAAAATCAAGTATGTGCATCCTCTATAATCATAAGAGTAAGTCAATAATGCACTGCATCCTATATAAACATATCTACTTACATGGCCATTATCCTCTTATCTCTGTTTGGATTTAGCCCGAGATCTTTTCTTTTATCTCTACAGGGGTTTTGGCATTACTAGCCATTTTCCTTCTTTCTCTGTCTTACATCGACTTTCACATCTTGTGAGTACCAACTCGGTATTCCAATTTTCTGCTTTATAGAAGCTCCCTTCTTGCTACTGTACTATATCCTTGTATACTTGGATAACTACCCAACTTATAGATAATACCCTAAATTGTTTGTTTATTAGGATAATTCTTGGTCTCCACTTTCTGTGTGAGTGTATATATATGGTTTCACCTTTTATATGTACATTATCGTCTTGTTTAATTTCTGTCTCAACCAACACAGGTGCTTATGGTTTGTTTGTATTAAACCTTTTAATTTATCCTAACTCAGTTCATGGACTCCAGTGGAAGTATTCAGGTTTAATGGGTAAGGCCTACGAGATGCTCTGATACCAAGTTGTCACACCCCAATTTTGGTCTAACCAGAATGGTGTGATGAACCGCTAATAAACCAACAGTTCAACCAAGATCTCAAATAGGGTATCCCCGCGTTATCTAAACTTACACACATCCATAATCATAATCAGAGTAAATACACAAAAGCGGAAGTTTTATAATAACATGAACTGAGAACTAAAATGATATCATTAATTTAATAGCAAATTATTTTGTTTTCAACTGAGACATAAATATTTAAATACCAAATACATGTCTTAATAAATCCAACAAAGAAACCTATAAAATATCTAATCAAATACACACGAGTTGCACTCGCAAGAGGAGTCGTGTGTATCCGCTTCAGCTTCAACCTCCATGGCTGTCACGTTCCCGTACGCAGATGCATTCATGTAGTCTTCAACAGTATAACCTGCATCATCAACTAAAAATAATCAACGTCGAGGGGGGAGCACACATCACGGCTCAGTGAGTAGCCAAAACAATGCAGCAATACATATGCATGCACATCAATTTATATCTTTGGTCCGATTTAAAGTTTACAGTATGCTATAGAAAGGTTGAGGTAGCCAAAGGTCACGTTTATTGACTCCGCCTCTATACACGAGTGTGTGACGTTACCCGAAGATCACGTTTAACGTCAACTCACTTGCACCCAACCATGAACATTATATAATAAAGGTTACCTTTATTGCTATATAGTGCCATACCAACACGTAAGCCCTGTTGGCGAGGGCTGCAAACTGGGCTCGCAACTAACCAATCCTAATGCCAAACAGTGTATCCAAGGCCTCACCCCAGCATCCCTCAGAATGTCCATAGAGATAGAGCTAAGGCCCCCCGGTAGAGTCAGAGACTACAAGGACCGAGACCACCTCCCCTGATACTCTACGACATAATAGTTCTGCTAAAGTAATGGCGATACGACGATGCCAATGCACAAGACTTGAGTTAGAGATAGAGCTAAAGTGCTGAGACCCGCCAAAGGTTAACGTTTATTGACGTTCTCATCACACCTCCCCTGATACTCGCTCTCATCAAGCACATCAACCACACACATACAAGCACATGCCTATTCCTATCATCATCATCATCATCGTCATGTTATAAACAATAAAATAAATATGCATGAACAAGTAATAGAAATATTGGATGGCATGCTGTATGCACATTACAAACATATTCGCATAGAATCAAGCATAGCACAAGACTCAAGAAATAAAAAATAGTTTATTATTAACCAATTTAGTTTGGAGTTAAGCTTCCTCACCTTAGCTTGCTACAAGATACTTTTCCAAGCTTTAGGATCACCTTTATAATGTTATTATATTGCTAGAAGACCTAACAAAGTCGATAAAATTTAATTAGAATTAATTCCAGATTTAAAAACCATTCTGTTAACTGAGGGTCGATGCTAGGGTCGATGGGTCTATCGACCCTCCCTTCTTTCTGGACTTCCCGAATGCTGAGGGTCGATGGTCAGAAACACCTAGGGTCGGATGGCCTATCGACCCTGGGTGCGACCCTCGGTGCACTCTGGTCTAATTTTCACTTTTTAATTCATTCTTCATGTTTGGGGTCCTATGGCTTGCTTCTACATTCCATTCAACACTCATTCCATGGTCTGAAACCATCAATCATCCTCCTAGATGGCTTTCATGCATTCTCCTAGGGTTTTCCATGAAAACCTAACCATGGATGGATGGTTTGGGTTTCTCCGAGATCACTCTCTCTCCAATAACTATCCTAAGGTCTGTAGAAACTCATGGAATTAGTATCCATACCTGAGAAGATTAATCTTTCTCTACAACTCTTCTCCTTTTTGCTAGGTTCTCTTCCTTGCCTCTCTCCTTCCTCTTTTCCTTCTCCTCTCTTTCTCTCAATTCAATTAGGGTTGTGAAAGGAGTGAAAGTGGCTTAGGGACGTCCTTTAAATAGGCTATAAACATCCTAAAATAAGTCCCTTTGAGATTAGGAAGGAATCCAATCGAAAATCTCAAAATTTCTTAGTTTCTATTTTCGACAGGATCCGAGGGTCGATGGGAGGGTCGATGATCCCGTCGACCCTAGGGTCTTAAGCTGTCCGACCCTCCCTTCAAAACTGAGGGTCTGACTCTTTGTTTTGGGAGGTCCGACCCTGCTTAGCTGGGTATGCGACCCTTCCCCTAATTTAAGTGTTTTTGGGTCGATTTGATACCTGGGATCTCGATCTCCTTCACGCCCTTGGTCCATTTGACTCGGCCATGATGGGTGAACCTGGTTCAAGGTGGTAAGACCGGGTTAGATTGACACGGGTCTTACATCAGCTCTCCAACTTGAGCTCAGTGAGTAAACAAAACAATGCAACAATACATATGCATGCGATTCAATTCATATCTTTGGTCTGGTTTTACGTTTGCACTGTGCTATAGAAAGGATAGGTGGCCACCGCACCTCTATGCACAAGAGTGTGGATACGCCCGATGACTCTCACCGTCGCCCACAGCACCCATAATGAACATTGTACAATGAAGGTCACGTTTATCGATGCATAACTCCATACCAACAAATTAACCCCTGATGGCTAGGGCTGCAAACGGGGCTCGCTACTAACCAATCCTAATGTCAACCAATGTATCCAAGGCCTCACCCAGCATCCCTCAGAGCAACCGTAGAGATAGAGCTAAGGCCCCTCGGTAGAGTATAGGACTCAAGGACCGAGACCCTCCTTGATGCCCTACGTCGCAATAGTTCTGCTAAGGTAACGGCGATACGACAATGCTAATGCACAAGACTTGAGTTAGAGATTGAGCTAAAGTGCCCGGATCAAACACTGCCTAACACTTCCCCTGATGCCCTACTCGCATCAAGCACACTAACCACACACAAACATTCACATGCCTATTCCTAGCATCAATCATCATCATCATGTTATAAGTAAACAAAATTAAATATGCATGAACAATAATAGCAGGAATATTGGATGACATGTTGAATGCACATTACAAGCATATTCGCATAGAATCAAGCATGGCATTGGACTCAAGAAAATAAAAATAGTTTATTATTAACCAATTAGTTTAGGTCTTAGCTTTCTAGTAGATCCTCTTTCAAGCTTTAAGAATCACCTTTATATTGTTAATATATTGCTAGAAGACCTAACAAAGTCGATAGAATTTAATTAGATTTTATTCCAATTTTTTTAACTTACTGTTAACTGTAGGGTCGATGCTAGGGTTGATGGGTCTATCGACCCTAGGTGCGACCACCTCTTTTTTGGATTTCCCGAACACTGGGGGTCGATGCTAGGGTCGGATCTGCCATCGACCCTAGGTGCGACCTCCCATGGTTTGAGTCGAAAATATCAGATTTTGTTCTCTCTTTCATGGTTGGGTCCTAGGGCTTACTTCCACAATCCATTCTATACATGTTCTATGGTTTAGAACTATACTTTTTTCATCTACATGGTTTTAATGATCTCCTCCATGGTTTCCATTGAAACGAAACCATGGATGGATGATTTGGGTTCCTCCTAGATAATCCCCTCTTCATTATCTACTCTAAGGTCTTAAGAAATTCATGGAGATAGTATCCATACCTGAGAAGTATGCTTCTTCCTCTGAATCCCTTCTCCTTGGTCTTCTTCTCCACTTTCCTTCTCTTCTCCTTCTCTTCCTTCTCTTCTCTTTCTCTCAATCCAATTAAGGTTATAAAAGGAGTGAAAGAGGCTTAGGAACATCCTGTTTATAGAGTGAAACCTCCCAAAATAAGTCCCATTGAGTTTAGGAAAGGTTCCAATTGAAATTAGGAAGGTTTCCTAATTTTCGGTTCGTGCTGTTTTTTCCGGATTACTGAGGGTCAATAAGAGAGTCGATGAGAGGGTCGACCCCCCTGCTACCCGTGGTTGAGGGTCGATAGTGAGGGTCGATGAGGGGGTCGGACCTGTCTGTTAAGACATGCGACCCTACCCTCATTTTGACTGTTTTTGGGTAAATTTTCATATTGGATCTTAGATTTCTTCACACACTTAGTCCACTTGGATCGACCATGATATGTAGACGGTTTACGACACGAAATGTAAGGTTAGACCGGGTTTATGGTATGCGGGTCTTACAAATGATGTTTGATCCATTGGGCAGCTTCACACACTCGTGTATAGAGGTGTGACGGCCACCTATCCTTTCTATTGCACATTGTAAACTTATGAACCAGACCAAAGATATGAATTGTATGCATGCATATGTTTGTTGCATTGTTTTGTTTGCTCATTGAGCCATGATGTGTGCTCACCCTTTCGACATCGAATATTTTTAGTTGATGATGCAGGTCCTACTGTAGAAGATTACATGAATGCTCCAATGTACGACATGTTGCGGCGATGGATGCAAAAGCTATGATGGAGTCACACGATTCATCGTGCGAGTGCAACTCATGCGTCTTTGATTAGATTATTTGTTGGATTATTTCGAAGATGTAATTGATTAATTTATTTTATTTTATGTCTTAGTTTTTGGAGATAATTGGATACTTTATTTTATGTTATCACTGATAGATACTTAGTTCATTAATATTAAAGACTTCCGTTATTGTTTATTTACTCTGATTATGGTTGTGGATGTATATAGTTTAAGCAAAGGGACACGGCCTATTCGAGATCCTGATTGAACCGTTGGATCATAGACAGTTCATCACACCATTCTAGTTGGTTCAGAATTGGGGTGTGACAACATCGCAGTAATAAATTAATGCAAAGAAGGCATATGGCTGAAGATTACTTGATGAACTGAAGATCAAGCATAAAGCAATAACTATTCATTGTAATAGTCAGAGTGCATTATATTTGGCTGTTAATCCATTGTTTCACTCTCATACCAAGCACATTGATGTAATGTATCACTTTGTTCATGACATGGTGGAAGATGGAGTAATCTTACTGCAGAAGATTCACATCAACGACAATGTAGCAGATACACTAACGAAGCCTATTGCGAGGGAGAAATTCATATGGTGCAGAACTTTCCTTGGGCTTGCAGTTACCAAGTGAGTGGTAACGATTAAGCAAATCGAAGCTATGAAGACTATTTGAAAATTAGTTTTCAAGTGAAAAAATGTGACAATAAATGCGTGTAGGTAGATGATGTCATCTACAATGATTGCATTCATTGTGAAATATTGAAGAAGGAAAAATAAGTGAAAACATATTCAAATCTGGTGGGCTGCCACCTTTGTAAGAGTTCTTACATAGCTAACCATTATAAACTCTTCCGTGACGGAGAAACCAAAGTAGTGTTCTCCATCTATATAAGGGGAGAGGCATAAGACAACTGATTACAAAACAACCACAAGCCAAGGAAGCTTAAGAGAAGGAAGAGCAGGTGATCAGCTCTGGGTCATCTCTGGGTTGGGTTTACTTGTAAGATCTCTTGGAGTGTACAATTCCTCTGAATTGGTGTTTCTTATGGGAATACTTGTGAGAATTGTACTTGTGAGATTTCTTTGTTGAGTGTGGGACCATGTACTGTGTTGTCAAGGTGAAGGGTGTGGCTTGTAATTTTCCCTGAAAAGAGATAAGAGCTCCGTTAAGATTGTCCCGTGGATGTAGGCTACCAAATCGGTACCAAACCACGTACATCTTTGTCTGTGTATCTTGTTCCTTTTTTTATGCTTCGCACTTTTCACCATTTCAGTATCGTACGTGCCATTTGTGTGGGACATTTTCCGCAACAAAGAATACAAGGATCGTTGTCAAGTTTGCTACTAACTTAATTTTCTCCGACTTCTTTGAGCCTTCTATCTTTGTTTAGGACAATGTTAATTACTGAAGCTTTATAATCCAGGATATTCTGTGCAATGACTATGGTAAAAGGGAACATCACGCTTTTACTGATTGTATCATAAGTGTGGATTTTGTCGATCATACGATAACCGGGTAATCAAAAGTGATTCAGCAAATTCCAACTACTCAACATCAAATTAGTATGTGATTCTCTAAAAGGATACCTAGTTTTTGCCAGGTTGTTTTGGTTTGTAAATATATATTCTTATCACTACCAGTAACATGGCTTAAATTTGTAAAGTTTGTTACACTAATACCATCAAATAATCTCCCATGTTTAGCAAAGCCACTACGAGCTGTATCAACTGAGTTAAATTTCATTCCCCATCTAAGATTCATGTGAAACTGAAGCTGGTAAGAATTGAACAATTAAAAAAAAAACAAAAAACAAAAAACTAAGCATTTACACGCATGCATTGAATTTTGCTTTTATTCGTAACCATGGTGAGATTTACTTGTTCCCCACATGCCATTCAGTGATTCATAGAGCATCAAATACTTTGTGGTAATAAAGATTGTTCAGTTGGAAGTAAGGGTGTCAATCCTAGGACCGATCCGGTAGGTAGGACCAAGCCAGATCGAACTAACCTAAACCCAGCCTGGACCGAATGCTTATTGGATGTGTTTTGGACACAAGCATGGAATCCTTATTGGGTTTGGTTCGGTCCGGCCTAGCCCGTTGGACGCCCCGTTAAGCAACCCGATGAAAGCCCGATCCAATCAGACCAGACCAAAAACCCAATAAGGACCGAACCTAATTTAACCCTAATAGTCTTGAGTAGTTGAGTATATAAGCTTTTTAAGGTCAAAACTAAGTTTCTCTTTGACTCTTTTGGGAATCTTCAATTCGGCTGCCTCTTGCCCTCTTCCTTCTCTATTGTGTGAAATGCGATTGTGCGAAGCTCAAGAGTCAAGCCCCTCACGGCCTCACTCCCTCTCCTAACTCTGTTCACTCTCAGGGTCTCAGCCTCTCCGCTTCTCAGTCTCAGGTAAGGTCTCAAACTTCATCACTCAATGGTTCTCCATTCTCAATTCTCTACTCACTCATCACTCCCTCTCTCGACTCTTCTCTCACTCCTCAGCTTCTTTGCTCACTGACTCACTCTCACTCTCACAGCGGCGGCACACATCCATGGTTCTGCAGGACCCCAAGGCTGCAACAGTGGCAGCGCACCACTGGTCACTCCTTCTCTATGGCTCCACCACTAATCCACGCACGGCAACTATAGGTATATTATTTATGTCTATGACTTTATGGGGAGTATCGTATGATATAAGTTTCATAATCATTTGATGTACATCTAACATCATCACCGCATCGCAGTACTGTCTGATTTACAAATCTTGGATCATCAAACGGAATAGGTATATTCACTTTTAGCCTCCCAAGTCTTGCATTATCATCAACCTGGTCCTCAGCCCCTAGGTAACTGTCCGATTTACAAAATGAAATACAGTCAGGTTAAGTGGTTAACCATGTTTCATGCTATTTCTTAAGCTCACAAAGAAGACAAAAAATAGTAGGAATAGTCGTACCTTTGTGATTAGATCAACTACTGCAGGGCATAAAGTCTCTCAAGGAGTAAAATGTCCATTATATTTAAAATTTTTAATGGATGTTTGTTTTTTTCTCCTGTTTAGAGCAGAGTTTGAGCAAGAAAATGGTCCATATACTTTCAGGGTTGCTTTTCATGCTTTCTTCAATACAGTTTGTCAATACGTCAATATAAGATTTCTTCATTCCTAGTTGCTGCAAATTATAATTACTTTTATACATATGTGTAACACTTAATTAATCTAATTACTTACTTGAATCCTAGGATAGCACGTCAACAGAGGCTAGAAATTTTGCTGCTTTGTTATTATTAGTTTGAAGACATAAATATCACTTCTCATCTCAGTTCACAGTTGATTTAATTGCTATGATTCATACAGATGTTATCACCCTAAGATTGAGGAGCTTCTTTAAAGGCTTATGGCCTTACTAGAATGAAGAAAACATGTGAGTTCTGCTTCTTTATTTTGTCTACTCTTCTTTTATTTTGTTCTTTGTTTTAAGACTAAATGTCATTTATTTGGGAGTTCGCAGAGGTGTTAAAGGAGCAAAGCAAGCCAATCAATTTATCATGGCAAGACTGTACAATGTACTATATTATGGCAAGACTCTATAGTGTACATGTCATTTATTTACCGCGTGAAGAACATTAAGGATCCCATTTTCTAAGTTTTTGTTCGAGCTTGTACAGTGTACCATATAATGTGAATTAGGAGGAAGTTCAAACTTTTTTATTCTAATCTATTGAGTTGGAGATGTTGTGCTGCATTTTCATTTTCTGGCCATTTGTTTCAACCGAAATCATTTCAAAGAAATTTTCTTTAAAAAATTAATTTTTTGGATTTTGTTCCCATAAAAATAGAAGAAGATAGGGTATATAGCATGGGCCCGATAGGCCTGAGAAGCCCAGAATAGACCGAGCCAGCCCGAAAATAGTTTAAAAAACCCAGACTGATAACAAACCTGTAAGACCCGTATCGAACTAACCGGTCTTACCACCTTGTATCAGGTCTACCTATCATAGTCGAGCCAAGTGGACCAAGTGCGTGAAGAAATCACAAGACCAGGTATGAGTCTAACCCAAAAACAGTAAATGTGAGGATAGGGTCGCATGCCTAAACAGGTAGGTCGACCCCACCTCAACAGAAGTCCAACCCATGACTTTTTAGTCGTAGGGTCGGATGACTAAGAAGGTGTAGGGTCGACGGATCTTGCAACCCTACGTCCGACCCTACGATGACAGACAAAAACCAAAAATTAGAAAACTTTCCTAATTCCAAGGGGATCTTTCCTAAACCCATTGGGATTTATTATGGAGGGTTTTCCTCTATAAATAGGATGTCCCTTAGCCACTTTCACTCATTTACAACCCTAATTGAAAGTGAGAGAAAGAGAAAGAGAAGGAAGAGGAGAAGAGAAGAAAACTTGAAGAAGAAGACTAAGGAAGAGAAGGAAACTTCAGAGAAACCTCTGAATAAAGGTATGAACCTAATTCCTTACCTGAATAAGAGATCCTAGAATAGTTATGAAGAACATAGGATTAGGAGAAACCCAAATCATCCATCCATGGATAAGTTCCAAGAGATTCCATGGAGGAAATTGTTATGGACAATGAATAGTATATAACTCGGAGTTTTGAGCCATAGAACAATCTTAGAATGGACCATGAAAGTAAGCCAAATGATCAACATGAAAGAATGGACTTTAGAATGAAAGGTCAACTCAGAATACGTGTGGTCGCACATAGGGTCGAATGATATCCGACCCTACGAGATCACAGGATCGACCACATGCCCTCGGGAAGTCCCAGGGAGGGTGTGGTCGCACGTAGAGTCGAATGGTATCCGACCCCAAGTCCGACCCTACACCCTAGGGTCGCGAAAACTGCTACCCTAGGTGCTACCCTACCTACGACCCTACGATTTCAGTTAGTCTAAATCTATTGGAATTAATTCTAATTAAAATCTATCGACTTGTTAAGTATTTCTAGTGATTTAAAAGTGATTCATAAAGCTTGAACGAGGATCTACGCTCAATCAAAGATGAGGGAACAAGACCTAAACTAATTGACTAATAATAAACTATTTTTATTTATTGAGTCTGATGCCATGAATGATTCTATGTTTGTATGCATGTAATGTGCATTTGACATGTCATCCAATATTACTGCTAATATTGTTCATACATATTTAATTCCGTTTATTTATAACATGATGATGATGATGATGTTAGGAATAGGCATGTGAATGTTTGTGTGTGGTTAGTGTACTTTATGCGAGTGGGGCATTAGGGGAAGTGTGATGCGGTGTTTGATTCAGGCATTTTAGCTCTATCTCTACTCAAGTCTTGTCCACTGACATCGTCGTATCTCCATTATCTTAGCAGAACTATTACGTCATAGGGCATCAGGGGAGGTGGTCTCGGACCGTGTAGTCTCTGACTCTGTCGGGGGGCCTTAGCTCTATCTCTATGGACGTATTGAGGGATGATGGGGTGAGGCCTTGGATACACTATTTGACATTAGGATTGGTTAGTTACGAGTCCAATTTGTAAGCCCTCACCAACAAGGGCTTACGTGTTGGTATGGGTAGGGCATCAAGGGAAGTGGCATGTGGTGTTTATTCGGGCACTTTATGTCACACCTCAATTCCGCACTATTCAGAATGGTGTGATGAACCGCTAATAAACCAACGGTTCAACCAGGATCTCTAATAAGCTGTGTCCTGGTAGACTAAACCATACACCTCCACAACCATAATCAGAATAAATACACAATAGTGGAAGTCTTAATAATAAATGAACTGAGGAATCTAACTGTGATAATCATAAATAAAATATCAAATTATGTTGTAAAAACCAAGACATAAGTAAATAAAATATCAAATTACATTTCCTTAATAGTTCAAATAAAAATCTAATCGAAAACGCATGAGTTGCACTCGCATGAGGAGTCATGCGTCTCCACTATGTCTTCAGCCTCCATCGCAGCAACGTACCCGTACACAGAAGTATTCATATAATCTTCCACAGTGGTACCTGCATCATCAACTAAAAATATTCGACGTCAAAAGGGTGAGCACACATCACGGCTCAGTGAGCAAACAAAACAATGCAACAAACATATGCATGCATTCAATTCATATCTATGGTCTGGTATATAAGTTTGCAATGTGCTATAGAAAGGTTCGGTGGCTGTCTCACCTCTATACACGAGTGTGTGAAACCGCCCAATGAAAACGGCACTGTCGACCCCACATGCACCCAATATGACACAATATACCCCCATAAAAATGGCATGGCAGTACCGGTTGCCTCATACCAACACGTAAGTCCCTGCTGGAGAGGGCTTGCAAACTGGACTCGCAACTAACCAATCCTAATGTCAATCAGTGTATCCAAGGCCTCACCCCAGCATCCCTCAATACATCCATAGAGATAGAGCTAAGGCCCCCCGGCAGAGTCGAAGACTACACGGTCCGAGACCACCTCCCCTGATACCCTACGACGTAATAGTTCGGCTAAGATAATGGTGATACGACGATGTCAGTGGACAAGACTTGTATAGAGCTATGGCACAATATACCTAATAAAAACGGCATTGAAGTACCGGTTGATACCATCCCCTATCCGCATCAAGTACACTAACCAAATACAAACATTCACATGTCTATTCCTATCATCATCATCATCATCATCATGTTATAAACAACGAAGTAAATATGCATGAACAGTAATAATAGAAATATTGGATGACATGTTGAATGCACATGTAAGACCCGCACTCCATAAACCCGGTCTAAACCTTGATTTCATGTCGTAGCAGGTCTTCTGATCATCACCGGGCCAGACGGGACGAGCGGATGACAAACAGGTATGAAATCGGATCAAAGATGGTCAAATAAGTGTCATTTTATGTTGACCGGTCGATCGGTCAACTCTGCGCAGTTGACTACGGAGATCCAGAATTGAATCTCTGCGGGTCCCACTTTCCTAAACCCTAATACCTGGACCTTCCAAATCCTAATAGGGTTACTAAACCCTAATCCTAGCCTATATAAACACCTCTAAACCTCCTCAAATCCTTTCCATTATCTCTCACAAACCCTAGAGAGGAGAAGGAGGTTGGAAAGGAGAAGAAGCTAGGAAGAAGAAGGAAGTGCCACCATTGCCGTTCAATGACGCTCACCTTACGCCAGTCGATTGTAAGTGTTTTAATCATTCTTCTTACTCTAAGACTCTAGGATAGTTGTATGGGTGGATCAATACCATGCAAAGCAGGTATTGATCTAAAACCCTAATTGGCCATTAAACCCTAATTTGTCGTCAAACCCTAGATTCGAGTTCTAGGATGGTTATCATCAAAACTAGACTTGAATGAGTTGGAGATAACTCAAACTCAAAACTCAGAGTTAGAATGGATAGGAGAAACCCTGGAAATCCATGGAGATTGATCGACGGCAGTCAAAAAACCTAATGTATGGTCTTCCGGAGACATACCGGTCGATCATACCGGTTGCTAGCTTTCCCACAGTGATGCGACCGGTATGTTGCGACCGGTCAGCTCTGAAAGACTGGTTTTGGACTTTGTTGGTTTTCCGACCAACATGAAACCCTAAGAAACTATTCTAATGAAACCCTAATAATATTGTAGGACTTTGTGATATTCCGTTTGAATCTTGCAACGTGGGGCAAGCTATCAAACGAGCGTCAGGTAAGGGAATCTGACCTAAACCCTAATAATTAATGGACAGTAAATCGTTGTTAATAACCCTAATTATATATGATGTGATTTTGTGCATATTCACATGTCATCCTTTACTTTCAGTTATTATTATTGTTCATGCATAATAGGATGTGATTGTTAGGCATGTGATTATTTTTGTTGGTGTGTGGAGTGGGGCATGGGGCCTGGGACCATTCCTCACACTGGCACCTGTTGTAGTATTATATTTTAACATGCTTGGTACGGGTGGGGTATCAGGGGAAGGTCGTGGCACGATGGTCTCCGATGTTGATGTTGACCTGGCCATGATGATGTGACACTGTGGTCTCCGATGTTGACCTGACTTGTCCACGATGCTTTCTATCTCTATGCCGTAGGGAGTTATGTTGGGATAGGGTCTACCTGCGTATTGTTCTATCCTAGTGTGCTTGTTGCAGATAGGGTATCAGGGGGAGGTGAGGTATTATGGTCTCCAGCCCGGCCTGCACGCTCTAGCTCTATCTCTATGCCGTAGATGGTTGTGCTGGGATAGAACCTACATTGATGAGATATAGGATTGGTTAGTTGCGAGCCCAGTTTGCAAGCCCTGGCCAGTAGGGGCTTAGGTACTAGTATGGGTAGAGTATTAGGGGAGGTGCGGGTATACCTTAGCTCTATCTCTATTCCATGATGGGTGCATGTGGGTCAGTGGTGGTATGATCTACTGTGCGGTGTCACACACTCGTGTATAGAGGTGCGGGGGCCACCAAACCTTTCTATAGCACATTGTAAACTTAAACCAGACCACAGCATAAAATGATTGTTACTCATGCATAATATTTTAAAACTGTCTGATTGTCTTACTGAGCTAAGTTGTGAGCTCACCCTTTGTGTACATATTTTTTTTAGATGTTGATGCAGGTTACACGGTGGACGACTATATGAACGCTCCGGCGTATGGTGGTGTTACTGCTTTAGATGTACTGGCAGGAGAGGACGAGCATGACGCTTCATGCGAGTGCCCTTTCTGCGTGTACCTTTGATTGGATTTTTATTTATTTTAATTATTTTCAGTTGGATTAAAGAGATGTAAAGATATTTAGTTTATATTTGGATTTTGAATAATTGGATATTTTATTTAAATTTATCAATAGATACTCAGTTCATTTGTTTAAAGACTTCCGCTGTATTATTTATATTCTGATTGTGGTTATGTGCAATGGTTTGTATGAGTGGACACGATCTATTCGAGATTCTGGTGTGAACCGTTGGTTCAGTGACGGTTCACTCACACCATTCTGGTTGGTTCAGAATTGGGGTGTGACAACTTGGTATCAGAGCCCTCTGGCTCTGTCCAACAAACCATATTGCACTTAACTAAGTCGATGAAGTGAGTTAGGAAAAATTTAAAAATCTTAATACAAACGCACCCTAAGCATTGTTTGATACCTGATACTAATTAAGAAAGAGCATAATATACTATATTAAATATGGAATTTAATGATACTCATGCACTAGTTAGGAAAACCATGAAAACTTTTATTAAACAGAAAGAGAGTATCAAATGTAATAGTACTACAGGGTACAGTCCATAAATCGGACAGTTACCCTGTTATATAAACAGTCAAGAGAGAGAAAATAAAGGACAATCATGGGGTAGGGGGCCTATGAGGAATAGGGTCCGCTATGTCATAATCTTGCTCGTAAGCGACCCTAAGCCAATGCACCTGGTCTTGTATGACCCGTAGGCTACGAGCTAGACGCCCCAACTCCTGACCCATCTCTCACTGAGAATCTAGGATGCCTCTCTGGGTGTCCCTGATCTCCATGAACATGCTCATCACTGGGTCCGAAGGGGGATGAGACGGTCCTGCTGTTGGTGCAGGCTGTGGTGCTGCAGGTATAGGCTGTGGAGCTGGCACTGGTACGTCCTCCGCCCTATCATCGTCATCCCCATCATCACTCTCAGTCTCTGATGCATGTGCCGCATTGGCTGCTGCTGCTGCGGCTGCTACCCTCCTGAGTGGGCGAGGGCGAGCCTCCATCTCATCATCACTAACAGGCAGGGAGTCCATCTGCATCCTAAGGATGGCATCCCAGTCGATGTCGGAGGTTATGGTATCCTCAACAGCCACCTCGCCCCTCATGCTCACTCGTAGGTTCCGCAGAAGAGTGGTGATGAGACGACCATATGGGAGGTTACTGGCATGATCGACCAGAGTCACCTGATGCATAGTCCGAATGATGAGGTAGGGGAGAGAGACCCGCTCCCCGGTGCAGACACAGTAGGTAATATACTGAGTGAGCTGGGATAACTCACTGTAGTGACTGCTCTGGGGCACAATGTTGTGCTGAATGATGCGATTGTATACTCGAGGTGCAGGTCTCAAGCTAGCCGCCTTCATAGGAGCCCCGGGATTGAGTATCTACTCCGCTATCTCTCGGCGTAGATCCTCGCTCAGATAGCCCTTCACTTTTGGAGGGCAGTATACTAGATCTCTATCATTGGGGACTGCGTGGAAGCATCAGAGAGCATATATTGGGTCTGGATAAGAATAAAATGAGGCTGTACAGGTTGCAAGAGTGATAGAATCCAGTCAAAGGGACAGCTTCTTCGCACAGAACAGGGGAGTGAAGAGATCCGCTACTGAGATTTTAGGTAGTAGTAACAATAGACCTTTCTGCCCATACAGGGCTCAGTCCGCTACAGTGCCTGCAAGAAACAATACGGCACCACCTGTGCCACAGTTTGCTGGACACAACCCGAACATTAAATGTTTCAACTGTCAGCAACTGGGCCATGTTGCAAGGAACTGCACTCTAAATAAGAAGCAACCTTTACAGCAAGGAAAAGTATTTACTGTCACCACCGAAGAGGTAGCCGCATCACCTGATGTGGTCACTGGTATGACTCTACCCTTACTATTTAGCTTACTATTTCATTGTGTGTATGAGCATGTAGAACTAAGGGACAATAAAATTCCAAGAATTATAAATGTAGCTGGTATACCTGCTAGAGTACTCTTTGACTCTGGGGCCACGCACTCCTTTGTTTCTATTTCTTTTGGGAAGCGAATGGAGTTACCGATCAAGCACTTGAACCCAAGCTTGATAGTTCACTCTCCGTTAGGAGTCGAGGTGGCTTTGACTGAATATTATGGGCCGTGTACAGTATGTATTGAGGGCCGAGACTTAGAAGCTAACCTGGTACTACTCGAGATGGCAGACTTTGATGTCATCTTGGGAATGGATTGGCTAGGCCATCATTCAGCTATCCTATTATGTGGTGAAAGAAAGCTTGTGCTTACAGACAAATGGGAAAGGAGTATAGCTTCACTGGGACCAAGAAACCTAGGAAGCGGAAGCTGATCCTCTCCGCCCTAAAAGCTAAGAGATGCTTAGAGAAGGGGGGAGTGGGGTATCTAGTATCTGTAGTCGACATCACTGCGGAGTCACAAAATATGGAAGATATAGATGTGGTACGAGAGTTCCCAGATGTATTTCTAGAGGATCTCCCAGGTCTACCATCAGACAGGGCTACAGAGTTTGTGATAGACCTTATGCCAAGGTCGGCGCCGGTGTCTAAAGCACCATACAGGATGGCCCCTACCGAGTTAAAGGAGTTGAATACCTAATTACAAGAATTGTTAGATAAGGGTTTCATACGGCCTAGCATATCGCCTTGGGGAGCACCTGTATTATTTGTTAAGAAGAAATACAGAAGTGTACGGCTATGTATCGATTATCGTGAGCTGAACAAATTAAAGATCAAGAATCGGTATCCTTTGCCTAAGATCAATGACCTGTTCGATCAGTTACAGGGTGCAAAGGTTTTCTCGAAGATTGATCTCCGATCGGGGTATCACCAACTGAAGATCAAGGCCGGAGATATTCCGAAGACTGCTTTCAAGACAAGGTATGGGCATTATGAGTTTCTAGTTATGTCGTTCGGATTGACCAATGCCCCAGCGTCGTTCATGGAATTAATGAACCGCGTGTTTCATGACATGTTGGACACTTCGGTCATCGTATTCATCGATGACATATTGGTCTACTCAAAGGACAGACAGACTCATGCAACACATTTAAGAGCAGCCCTACAACGGCTGAGAACGGAGAAACTTTATGCCAAATTCAAGAAGTGCGAATTTTGGCTGAAGGAAGTGGCTTTCTCGGGCCATGTAGTATCTGAAGACGGTATAAAGGTTGATCCAAATAAGATAGCTGCTATAGTAGGATGGGAAGCACCAAAATCTGTTGTGGAGATTCGTAGCTTCCTTGGGTTGGCTGGTTATTATAGAAGATTCATGGAGGATTACTCAAGGATCACTGTTCCACTCACCAGATTAACCAACAAGGGGGAGAAATTCATATGGACAGATGAGTGCGAGAAGTGCTTTCAGACTTTGAAGTCAAGACTAGTCTCTGCACCTATCTTGACCATCCCAGAACCAAGCGTACCGTTTACCTTATATACGGATGCTTCAGGGTTGGGTATTGGGTGTGTATTGATGCAAGGAGAACAGGTGATTGCTTACGCATCAAGACAGTTAAAAGAGCATGAGAAGAACTATCCTACGCATGATTTGGAGTTAGCAGCAGTTATACACGCAATCAAGACTTGGAGACACTACTTGTACGATGAAAAGTTTCAAATTAAGTCTAATCACAAGAGCTTAACCTATCTTTTCACTCAGAAGGATCTGAATATGAGACAGAGGAGATGGCTGGAGTTATTAAAAGATTATGACTGTGACATCCAGTACCATCCGGGTAAAGCAAATGTTGTGGCCGACGCCTTAAGTAGAAAGTGGGCATCGAAACCTGAGGCCGGGCCAAGTACAAATGCTGCATTATGTGCCGCAGCCTCAAGTTCAATTGAAGGCAATGAAGAGTATATAATAGAGACTGCAGAAGATCCAGTTGAGCAAGGCTTAATTCATAAGTTTACCATGATGTTCGCAGCTTTGAAGATCTCACCGGATCTAGTTGATGAAGTCAAGGTAGCAATCCTACGGGACCCACATCTCAAGACAGTGCAAGAAGACCTAGAGAAGGGTACGAGCAATCCTAACTTTACCTTGGATTCAGACAAGGTACTCAGGTATCATGGACGGTTATGTATACCTGAGAGTGAAGACTGCAATATCAGAGATCGAGTTATGACTGAAGCCCATTACACTCCATATTCGGTACATCCAGGAAGTACCAAAATATACCATGATTTAAGAAGACTGTATTGGTGGAGGGGTATGAAAGCAGATATAGCTCGTTTCGTGTTCCAATGTCTGAATTGTCAACAAGTTAAAGCAGAAAGGCAGAGACCCGCAGGTTTGCTGCAACCACTACCGGAGCCTGCGTGGAAGTGAGATTGCATTACTATGGATTTCATCACTGGCCTACCTTTGACACCAAGGTCAGTGGACGCAGTTTGGGTAATAGTTGATCGACTCATCAAGACAGCTCGATTCATTGCGGTCAGACCTCAGTATACCATGGACAAGCTGGCCAAGCTATATGTTGATAATATAGTTAGACTTCATGGCGTCCCAGAAAGCATAGTAGAGATCCCCATTTTACATCAAAGTTCTGGGAAGGATTACAGAAAGCTATGGGAACAAAGTTGAAGTTTAGTATAACTTTTCACCCTCATACGGACGGGCAGTCAGAACGAACTATTCAAATTTTAAAAGATATGCTCCGAGCTTGTGCCCTAGATTTCAAGGGAGCTTGGGACGAGAAGCTATCACTTATCGAGTTTGCTTATAACAACAGCTATCAGGCTACAATTCAGATGGCTCCATATGAAGCACTCTATGGGAAAAAGTGTCGAACACCTCTGTTATGGAACGAGGTGGGAGAAAGAAGAATTGTAGGACCGGAGTTTGTTGAAGAAACTTGTCGAGTGATTGATCAAATCAAGGAGAGAGTGAAGACAGCTCAAGTTCGACAGAAGCACTATGCGGATAACCAATGTCGAGATCTGGAGTTTGCAGTGGGTGACAAAGTATTCTTGAAGATATCACCGGTGCGAGGTCTGAAAAGATTTGGTAAGAAGGAGAAGCTATGCCCCAGGTATGTGGGACCATACGAGATATTGACCAGACGTGGTAATGTGGCATATTAATTGGCTCTACCATTATCTATGTCAAGCATTCATGATGTGTTCCATGTATCATTATTGAAGAAGTATGTCAGGGATCCATCGAACATCTTGACAGCAGACCCCCCAGACTTAACTGAAGACTTAACATTTGAAGTGGTGCCTGTGATGCTCTCAAGCCGAAAGGTACAGCAACTTCGAACCAAGGATATCCATTATGTGAGTGCATTGGAAAAGCCAAGATGTCGAAGAGATTACTTGGGAAGAGGAGAGCGCGAAGAGGAAGGAGTACCCTAACCTTTTCGACGATCAAGGTACGTTCAAATTTTGAGGCCGAAATTTCTTTTAAGGGTGGGGGAGTTGTGAAACCCTACATGTAAATTTCAGGATGAAATTTCTTTTAAGGGTGGGGGAGTTGTAAGACCCGCACTCCATAAACCCGGTCTAAACCTTGATTTCATGTCGTAGCAGGTCTTTCGATCATCATCGGGCCAGACGGGATGAGTGGATGACAAACAGGTACAAAATCGGATCAAAGACGGTCAAATAAGTGTCATTTTATGTTGACCGATCGATGGTACCGGTCTTGGTACCGGTCGACCGGTCAACTCTACACAGTTGACTACGGAGATCCAGAATTGGATCTCTGCGGGTCCCACTTTCCTAAACCGTAATACCTGGACCTTCCTAATCCTAATAGGGTTACTAAACCCTAATCCTAGCCTATATAAACACCTCTAAACCTCCTCAAATCTTTTCCATTATCTCTCACAAACCCTAGAGAGGAGAAGGAGGTTAGAAAGGAGAAGAAGCTAGGAAGAAGAAGGAAGTGCCGCCATTGCCGTTCGACGACACTCACCTTACGCCAGTCGACGGTAAGTGTTTTAATCATTCTTCTTACTCTATGACTCTAGGATAGTTGTATGGGTGGATCAACCATGCAAAACAGGTATTGATCTAAAACCCTAATTGGCCATTAAACCCTAATTTACCGTCAAACCCTAGATTCGAGTTCTAGGATGGTTATCATCAAAACTAAACTTGAATGAGTTGGAGATAACTCTAACTCAAAACTCAGACTTAGAATAGATAGAAGAAACCTTGGAAATCCATGGAGATTGATCGACGGCAGTCGAAAAACCTAATGTATGGTCTTCCAGAGACATACCGATTGCTAGTTTTCCCACGGTGATGTGACTGGTATGTTGCGACCGATCAGCTCTGAAAGACTGGTTTTGGACTTTGTTGGTTTTTCGACCAACGTGAAACCCTAAGAAACTATTTTAATAAAACCCTAATAATATTGTAGGACTTTGTGATATTCTGTTTGGATCTTGCGACGTGGGGCAAGCTATTAAACGAGCGTCAGGTAAGGGAATCAGACCTAAACCCTAATAATTAATGGACAGTAAATCGTTGTTAATAACCCTGATTATATATGATGTGATGTTTGTGCATATTCACATGCCATCCTTTACTTTCAGTTATTATTATTGTTCATGCATGATAGGATGTGATTGTTAGGCATGTGATTATTTTCGTTGGTGTGTGGAGTGGGGCATGGGGCCTGGGATCATTTCTCACAC
Source organism: Protea cynaroides (assembly GCA_028583415.1). Lineage (NCBI taxonomy): Eukaryota > Viridiplantae > Streptophyta > Magnoliopsida > Proteales > Proteaceae > Protea > Protea cynaroides. The sequence goes on from CM053274.1 coordinate 66,750,978, forward strand.
TGACACCTTTTGTAGTATTCTATTTTAACATGCTTGGTACAGGTAGGGTATCAAGGGAAGGTCGTGGCACGGTGGTCTCCGATGTTGATGTTGACCTGGCCATGATGATGTGACACTGTGGTCTCCGATGTTGACGTTGGCTTGTCCACGATGCTTTAGCTCTATCTCTATGCCATAGGGAGTTATGTTGGGATAGGGTCTACCTGCATATTGTTCTATCCTAGTGTGCTTGTTGCGGATAGGGTATCAGGGGGAGGTGAGGTATTGTGGTCTCTAGCCCGGCCTGCACGCTCTAGCTCTATCTCTATGCCGTAGACGGCTGTGCTGGGATAGAGCCTACATTGATGACATATAGGATTGGTTAGTTGCGAGCCCAGTTTGTAAGCCCTGGCCAGTAGGGGCTTAGGTACTGGTATGGGTGGAGTATCAGGAGAGGTGCGGGTATACCTTAGCTCTATCTCTATTCCATGATGGGTGCATGTGGGTCAGTGGTGGTATGATCTACTGTGTGGTACCATACACTCGTGTATAGAGGTGCGGGGGCCACCAAACCTTTCTATAGCACATTGCAAACTTAAACCAGACCACAGCATAAAATGATTGTTACTCATGCATAATATTGTGAAACTGTCTGATTGTCTTACTGAGCTAAGTTGTGAGCTCACCCTTTGTGTACACATTATTTTTAGATGTTGATGCAGGTTATACGGTGGACGACTATATGAACGCTCCGGCGTATGGTGGTGTTGCTGCTTTGGATGTACAGGCAGGAGAGGACGAGCATGACGCTTCATGCAAGTGCCCTTTCTGCGTGTACCTTTGATTGGATTTTTATTTATTTTAATTATTTTCAGTTGTATTAAAGAGATGTAAAGATATTTAGTTTATATTTGGATTTTGAATAATTGGATATTTTATTTAAATTTATCAATAGATACTCAGTTCATTTGTGTAAAGACTTCCGCTGTATTATTTATATTCTGATTGTGGTTATGTGCAATGGTTTATATGAGTGGACACGGTCTATTTTAGATCCTGATGTGAACCATTGGTTCAGTGACGGTTCACTCACACCATTCTGGTTGGTTCAGAATTGGGGTGTGATAGCACATTACAAGCATACACGCATAGAATCAGTCATGGCATTGGACTCAAGAAATAATACAGTTTATTATTAGTCAATTAGTTTAGGTCTTGTTCCCTCACCTTTGCTTGAGTGTAGATCCTCTTTCAAGCTTTAAGAATCACTTTTATATCAATAGAAAAACCTAACAAGTCGATAGATTTTAGTTAGAAGTCATTCCGACAATTTTAGGCTTGCTGTTAAGCGAGGGTCGCAGGGTGGGTCGCAGGTAGGGTAGCAGTTTACTGCTACCCCCAGGGTAGGGTCGATGCCAGGGTCGGATGTTCCATCGACCCTGGGTGCGACCACCCCATTCCTGGACTTCCCGAATGCTGGGGGTCGATCCTGTAGTCTGGTAGGGTCGATTCCCAATCGACCCCACGTGCGACCCCCAGTGGTTTGAGTCGATAATTTCATCCTACAGTCCATTCTTTCATGTTTGGGTCCTATGGCTTACTTCCACAATCCATTCTATGCTTGTTCTGTGGCTTAAAACTCTAGGTTTCTTCCTTACTTTGCCTACCATGATTCCCTCCATGGATTTCATTGAAATCCTCCCATGGATGGATGATTTGGGTTTCTCCTAGATCATACCCTCTTCATGAACTATTCTAAGGTCCTAAATCATTAATGAAAACATACCCATACCTTAGGTTTGCTGAGATTTAGAGGTTTCTCTGAATTCTTTTCCTTATTCTTCTTCTCCAACTTTCCTTCTCTTCTCCTTCTCTTCTCTTTCTCTCACTTTCAATTAGGGTTTCAAAAGGAGTGAAAGAGGCTTAGGGACATCCTATTTATAAAGGAGAACCTCCCAAAATAAGTCCCATTGAGATTAGGAAAGAATCCCCTTAAAATTTGGAATGTTTCCTATTTACGATTTCTATCGGCAAAGATGGGGTCGATGAGGGGGTCGATGATCCCGTCGACCCTCAGTTCTAAATTGTCCGACCCCCAGTTAAAATATCAGGGGTCTGACTTCCTAATGAGGGGGGTCGACCCTACCTATCTGGGTATGCAACCCTGCCCTCCATTTTACTATTTTTGGGTCAGTTTAATACCTAGTTTCGTTATTTTCTTCACGCACTTGGTCCATTTGGCTCGACCATGATAGGTAGACCTGGTACAAGGTGGTAAGACCGGTTACGATACGGGTCTTACAACTCCCCCCTACTAATAAAAATTTCATCCTCAAAATTGTACATACCTTTCGAGTCGAATAGATGAGGGTATTGCTTTCGCATAGCATTCTCTTCTTCTCATGTGATTTCTTCTATATCTCTGCTTCTCCAGATGACTTTAACATAATAAATGTCACGGTTGCATAGTCGTTGCACCTTTTGGCTGGTGATTTTAGTTGGTGCTACTTCAAATGTCAAATCATCCATCAAATCAGGTAGATCTACTGTCAAAACGTGCGTTGGATCTCTGACATACTTCTTCAATAAGGAGATATGAAATATATCATGCACGCTTGACATAGATGGTGGTAGTGCTAACTGGTAAGCCACTTTTCCTCGTTTAGCTAGAATCTCATACGGTCTGATATATCTCGGACTTAGTTTCCCTTTCTGTCCGAACCGTTTCAAACCTCGCATAGGTGACACTTTGAAGAATACCTTATCACCTACGGTGAATTCAAGGTCTCGGCGTCTAATATCTGCATATTGCTTCTAACGATTCTGAGCCGTTCTTACTCTTTCCTTCATAATGTCGACTACTCGACAAGTCCCTTCAACAAACTCTGGTCCAACAATACTACGTTCTCCAATTTCATTCCAAAACAAAGGAGTTCGACACTTCCTGTCATACAGTGCTTCATAGGGTGACATCTATATAGTATCCTGATAGCTATTGTTATAAGCGAACTCAATCAGTGGTAACTTTTCATCCCATGATCCCTTAAAATCAATTACACAAGCTCGAAGCATATCTTCTAGAATCTGAATGGTGCGCTCCGATTGTCCGTTTGTCTGAGGATGGAATGCAATACTGAACTTCAATGTTGTACCCATAGCCTTCTGCAATCCTTTCTAAAATTTTGAAGTAAAACGTGGATCTCTGTCGGACACAATGCTTTCAGGTACACCGTGTAATCTGACAATATTATCCACATACAACTTAGCTAACCTCTCCAATGTATAGTGAGGTCGTATAGCTATAAATCGAGCCGTTTTAGTCAATCAGTCTACAATCACCCAAACTGAGTCAATTACTCGAGGAGTCAATGGTAACCCTGTGACGAAGTCCATAGCGATACAGTCCCATTTCCAAGCTGGTTCCGGTAACAGCTGTAACAGTCCTGCTGGTCTTTGTCTTTCAGCTTTCACCTTCTGACAATTTAGGCATTGAGACACGAACTTGGCTATATCTGCTTTCATTCCTCTCCACCAATATAATTTCTTTAGGTCATGATACATTTTTGTACTTCCAGGGTGTATTGAATAGGCGGTGGTATGGGCTTCCTTCATTAGTCGGTGTCTAATGTCCAAACTTTCTGTTTCAGGTACACATATTCTTCCTTTGTACTTCAGTACCCTTTCATCATCTAAGGTGAACTTAGGAATAGTTCTACCTTTTTCGATGTCTTCTTGTACCGTCCTTAGATAAGGGTCTGCTTTAATCGTTGTTTTCACTTCATCAAGTATATCGGGTACAATCTTCAATGTGGCAAACATATTTGAAAACTGATGGATAAACCCTTGGTTGGTTGATTCACCCGGTACATCTATCACAAACTGCTCGTTACCGTAATTGAACACTCTTCCGATAGTACACATTGCGGCAGTTGTGCTAACCTCCCCTTGAGATTTTATCATTGCCTTTCTACTCAGTGCGTCAGCAACCACATTAGCTTTCCCCGGATGATACTGGATATCACAATCATAGTCTTTCAATAGTTCTAGTCATCTTCTTTGTCTCATTTCAACTCCTTCTAATTAAAGAGATAAGTAAGACTCTTATGATCTAATTTAATCTGAAATTTCTCTCCGTACAAGTAATGTCTCCATATTTTGACAACATGTACTACTACCGCTAATTCCAAATCATGAGTGGGATAGTTCTTCTCATGTGTCTTCAATTATCTTAAGGCATAAGCAATTACTTGTTCTCCTTTCATAAGTACACATCCTAATCCCAACCCTGACGCATCAGTGTACAAAATAAATGGCTGTCCTGGAATCGGAATTATCAAGATTAGAGCTGTCACACCCCAATTCCGCACCATTCGAAACAGTGTGATGAACCGTCAATAAACCAATGGTTCAACTAGGATCTCACAATAGGCTATCCCACATATGATAAACCAAAACACATTCCACATTAATCAGAGGTAATAAAATAAATAGCGGAAGTTTTATAGATAATGAACTGAGAATCTAACTGTGATAACCATAAATAAATATCAAATTATTGTTAAATCAATCGAGACATAATTAAATAAATATCAATTACATGTCTTTAATAAAATCTAAACAAAATCTAATCGAATACGCATGAGTTGCACTCGCATGAGGAGTCATGCATATCCACTAAGTCTTCAGCTTTCATTGTCGCCACATGCCCGTACACAGGAGCATTCATATAATCTTCAACGGTGGTACCTGCATCATCAACTAAAAGTATTCGAATTCGAAAGGGTGAGCACACATCACGGCTCAGTGAGCAAACAAAACAATGCAACAATACATATGCATGCAATCAATTCATATCTTTGGTCTGGTTTAAAGTTTGCAATGTGCTATAGAAAGGATAGGTGGCCGCCGCACCTCTATACACGAGTGTGTGGAAACGCCCAATGAAAACGGCACCATCACCCCACATGCACCCTCCATGGACAATATACACCCCATGAAAATGGCATGGCTGCACCGGTTGCCCATACCAACACGTAAGCCCCTGTTGGCGAGGGCTTGCAAACTGGGCTCGCAACTAACCAACCCTAATGTCAAACAATGTATCCAAGGCCTCACCCCAGCATCCCTCAATACATCCATAGAGATAGAGCTAGGGTCTGGTGACCAGGCTGAACCACAATGCCACGTCCCCCCCTGATGCCCTACGACATATTAGTTCCGCTAGGGTAATGGCGATACGACGATGTTAGTGGACAAGACTTGAGTAAAGATAGAGCTAGAGTCTGGTAACCAGGCTGAACCACAATGTCACGTCCTCCCCCTGATGCTCCACTCGCATCAAGCACACTAACACTTGCCTAGTGGACAAGACTTGAATAGACCATGGCACAATATACCCCGATGAGAATGGCATCGAAGTACCGGTTCATACCATCCCTACCCGCACCATGTACACCAGCCAAACATAAACATTCACATGCCTATTCCTACCGTCATCAACACCATCATATTATAATCAATAAATTTAAATATGCATGAACAGTAATAATAGAAATATTGGATGACATGTTGAATGCACATTACAAGCATACACGCATATCACAATCATGGTATTGAACTCAAGAAAGTAAAAATAGTTTGTAATTAACCAATTAGTTTAGGTCTTGTTCCCTCACCTTAGCTTGCTAGTAGATCCTCTTTCAAGCTTTAAAATCACCTTTATATTGTTATTATATTGCTAGAAGACCTAACAAAGTTGATAGAATTTAATTAGAATTAATTCTGAATTTAAAAACCATGCTGTTAACTGAGGGTCGGAGGTAGGGTCGGAGTAATGATCGACCCTGGGTGCGACCCTCCCCTAATCTGGACATCAAGAACCCTGGGGGTTGATACTCAGGGTCACATAGGGTCGGATGGTCATTGACCCTCTGTGTGACCCCTGTGGGTTTTGGTCAATTTTCCTCCTTTTAGTCATTCTTCGTGTTTGGGGTCCTATGGCTTGCTCCTACAGTCCATTCAACATACATTCCATGGTCTAGAACCATGAATCATCCACCTATATAGCTTTCATATATTCTCCCATGGTTTTCCACGAAAACCTAACCATGTATGGGTTATTTGGGTTTCTTCTAAGTCATACCCTCTTCATAAACCATTCTAAAGTCTTAAATAAATCATGGGGAATGTATTCATACCTTAGGTTTGCTGAGATTCAGAGTTCCTCTGAATTTCCTTTTCTTCCTTAGCCTTTTCTTCAAGTTTTCCTTCTCTTCTTCTCTTCCTTCTCTTCTGTTTCTCTCAATCCAATTAGGGTTGTAAAAGGATTGAAAGAGGCTTAGGGACGTCCTATTTATAGAGTAAAACCTCCCAAAATACGTCCCATTGAGTTTAGGAAAGGTTCCAATCGAAATTAGGAAGGTTTCCTAATTTTTGGTTCGTGCTGTTTTTTCCCGAGTATCAAGGGTCGATGAGAGGGTCGGACAACTCATAGACCCTGCGACCCATGGTTGAGGGTCGATGGGAGGGTCGATGGGAGGGTCGAACCTGCCTGTTAAAACATACGACCCTACCCTCATTTTGACTATTTTTGGGTAAATTTTCATATTGGATCTTGGGTTTCTTCACACACTTGGTCCACTTGGCTCGACCATGATATGTAGACGGGTCCCGACACAAAATATAAGGTTAGGCCGGGTTCGTGGCGTGCGGTTCTTACAACTCCACCACCCTTAAAATAAATTTTATCCTCAAAATTTGAACGTACGGATCTTACAGGAGCTGATATCAATCTAGCCTTCAATGTTTGGAAATTCTTCTCGCATTTATCAGTCCACACAAACTTTTCACCCTTCTTAGTCAAACTGGTGAGAGGTACGACGATTCGGGAATAGTTTTCCATAAATCATCGATAATACCCAGCTAGACCTAAGAAACTTCTAATTTCTGCAATGCTCTTCGGTGCTTCCCACTTCACAATAGCTTCTATCTTGCTAGGATCCACTTTAATTCCTTCAGTGGATACAACATGGCCTAGAAAAGCGACTTCCTTTAGCCAAAACTCACACTTCGTAAATTTGGCGTAGAGCTTCTCCTTCCGTAATCGCTATAGAGCGGCATTTAGATTCTTTATATGAGTTTCCTTGTCCTTGGAGTAGACCAATATATCATCGATAAATACAATAACCGACGTATCCAACATATCATGGAATACCCAATTCATAAGTTCCATAAAGGTTGCTAGTGCGTTTGTCAATCCAAAAGACATGACCAAAAATTCATAATGTCCATATCTGATCCTGAATACTGTCTTTGGGATATCACCATCCTTAATCTTCAACTGATGGTAGCCTGACCGAAGATCGATCTTGGAGAACACTTTGGCACCTTGCAACTGATCAAACAGGTTATCGATCCGAGGTAATGGATACCGATTATGATTGTCAGTTTATTCAGTTCTCGGTAGTCTATACACAATCGAACACTACCGTCCTTCTTCTTCACTAATAATACTGGCGTTCCCCATGGTGATATGCTAGGTCGGATGTAGCCCTTGTCCAACAGTTCTTGTAATTGTACTTTTAATTCCTTCAGTTCAGTAGGAGCCATTCGATAAGGTGCTTTAGATACTGGTGCGACTCCGGGTATCAGATCTATGACAAACTCTGTAGCACGGTCGGGTGGTAGTCCTGGTAGTTCTTCAGGAAATACATCTGGATAGTCATGCACAACATCAATATCCTCCATTCGTGGTGCTTCTTTGGTAAGATCAACTACAGATACTAAATACCCAACTGCTCCTTTCTCAAGGCACTTCCTAGCCTTTAATGCAGAGAGTATGAGCTTTCGTTTACGGGAAAGTTTGGTTCCCGAAAAACTGAACTATGCTCCTTCCTTGTCTTTAAATGTCAGCTTCTTTTCGACACACAATAGGTTTGCAAAATGCCGAGCTAACCAGTCCATTCCCAAGATGACGTCAAAGTCTACCATCTCAAGTTGGATCAAGGTTGCATCCAAAGTCTTCTCATCAATAAGAACTAGACATGGTCCATAACCTTTTTCTAATTCCACTTCTAATCCCATAGGCGATCGTACAAGCAGTTTGTAGTCTAAGGATTTAAGGGATAGATTTAGCTTCTTTCCAAATGACACAGATATAAAAGATTGAGTAGCTCCTGAATCAAAGAGTACTCTGGCGAGAATGCCATTAATAGGTACGATACCTGTGATTTGTTTTGATTTAGTCTACATGCTCACATAATGTAACACAAAATGACAAGATTCAGGTCATACCTGTGACCACATCAGGCGATGCGGCAGCATCCTCAGATGTAACAGCGTAAACTCTTCCTTGATGTAGTTGCTTTTTGGGCTTAGTACACTCTCTTGTGACATGCCCTACTTGATTGCAGTTAAAACATCTTATTCCTTTACCATTTTGTTTTGGTTACGGTTGAGCTGCTGAAGTAGTCTTGGCTGCAGCATTGAAACCTTGGGTACGGAAGGGTTTGAATACCTTGGTGTTCCCTCCGTTGTAAGAATTCCCATTTGGCCTTTTGATTCCTCTATTTTGAGCAAAGTAGCTCTCTTTCTGGCTCGACTCTATTACTCGAGCAATTTGTACAGCTTCATTGTAGATTTTCTTTTCAAGTCCCAGAACATGTTCACGTATGCTTCCCCTAAGTCCCATGACGAACCTTCGAGTCTTTGTATCTTCCACTTGCATACTGACTGGTGCAAAGAAAAACAACTCCTCAAAACGCTGTTGATATGCATCGACAGTCATCTATCCCTGATATAAACTCAGGAACTCCTTCTCCATGGAATCTCTGAAACTCCTAGGAAAGTACTTCTCAAAGAATGCCTCCTTATATATATCCCAAGTCAATTGGGTGTGCTTTGTCATCAGATACGTTCGCGTGGACTTCCACCAATGGTGTGCATTGCCTTTCAGCATGAATGTTGCACACAATACTTTCTCTTCTTCATTCACTGTCATCATCGTGAAGTTTCTCTCCATCTCATCGATCCAGTGTGCTGGCCACAACGGATCAGTTGGCTTACCACTATACTCCTTGGGCTTCATCTTCAGAAAACGCTCCACCAGTTTGGAGTGGTCTAGTTGATGTGGGACATAAGCCCCATACATAGGTGGTTGGTATTGATATCCACCTGGAGCTACTTCAGGGTTTTGTACTTGAGCCTGCATGATGGGAGTTTGAGGTGCATGGGGTACTGTGTTACTTTCCCCTGGTACTGTGCTTGCCTTCCTGTTGGCATCGGTGTCGTTTGTGCAGCTGGAAAGGTCATGCCTATGGCAGCTTACATAGTAGCTTGTGCCTGTTGTATTTGCTGCAGCTATTGGCCAAATTCATTACAGCTGTAGCCAGGTCTGTAGGTGGAGCTGGCAGATTTTTAGGATTTGTCTGCCCATTAATTATGGACGGTGTTGTATTCGGATTCTCCTGTGTTTCCAAGTGTATCTGGCTGTCTTCCCCCATAAGTGGTGGTGGTGGGATAGATTACGGCTTTGTCTGGTCACTCGACGTCCAGCCATTATCTGTTCTGGTAATGGGAATGCCTGAAAATCATAGAAAACGTGAGGCAATCATTATATACTTCATTCTCATATTTAAATCCACTAACCAATGATATTTTCAAATTTTTCAGATCATTCTGTCAAAAATACTGTATTTTTCACTGTAGGGTCGATGGTGGGGGTCGATGGATGTCCAACCCTCAGGTATGCGACCCTGAGAATCATTGATTCTTACCGAGAGCCGAGGGTCGATGAGGGGATCGATGCATGTCCGAACCTGGGTTCGACCCCTGGTTCTCTGTCAGATCACCGAGAGCTGAGGGTCGATGAGGGGGTCGGAGGGGGGGTCGGATGTTTTGGTTGAAGATTATATAAATGCTCCGATGTATGGACATGCGGCGGCGATGGACGCTAAAGTTATGATGGAGTCGCATGATTCGGCATGCGAGTGCAACTCTTGTGTTTTCGATTAGATTTTTATTCAAATTATACAGACGATGTAATTGATTAAATTATTTTATTTTATATCTTAATATTTTTGAAAATAATTGAATATTTATTTATATTATCATCTTTAAACTCTCAGTTCATTTAATATATAAGACTTCCACTATTGTTTATTTACTCTGATTATGGTTGTGGATGTGTATGGTTTAAGCAAACGGACACAGCCTATTCGAGATCCTAGTTGAACCGTTGGTTTATTGACGGTTCATCACACCATTCTGAATAGTGCGAAATTGGGGTATGATAAAACCAACACTGGACTAGCCTGTTATTTAACGTGTCCAATGCAGCCCACCCCAGCCCGAACCCTTGATGGACGTGTTTTGAGCTGGGGTTATAAAGTCCGACACCGTTTCAACCCCGACCACAACTGGCCCGGACCGGCCCGTTGACACCCTTAGTTGGAAGTTGGAAGTTGGAACCCTTTTTGACCCAGAAAGCCTATCTTTTAGGCCCCCTTTTGATAACACACCCGTTTTCTTGATTCTATTGATTCTCTCTGTGGGAGTAGTTTGAGAGTATAATCATGTTTGGTAAATCCGGTTTGATTTTATTTTCCCAAAAATCTTGCCAGCCTCAATCGTGGAGCAAAAAGAATCAAGAATTTGGGAGCAAAAAGAAAAAAGAATTTGGTACAAAAGCTGAAATCCAATTTTACTGACGACAAAACAAATACACCACCAGTATCCAAAATGGGAAGAAAAGACTATATATCACATAAGATTACCAGTAAAAAGAATCTGAATTGAACATGCCACCATTCCCTGTAAACCAAAACATCTGCACAATGGCTCAGTCAACTCATTAGCTTATGTAGACTGGTGAATTGGAAGAAAATAAGAAAGGTAAAAAGCCAGACCAAAATCCATATGTCCCCTATACCTGAGCCCATGAAACAGAATCAACCTCATCCCTTGCTGCCTTGTACAATTCAAGCCTCTTGCCACATTGTTGCCTCCTCTCCATCAAAGTAGGGTCTTAGTCCAACAATTGCACAAGCTGTTTGCCCTCCCAAAACAAGCACCAGGAAACATCAGTGACAATACAGAGCATAATCTGTTGTACAAGGGGGAAGGATATTCCAGATAAAAACTACACAGCCAAATATCACATTTTAGTTGATACATGGTGTTTTTATACCACGCAGAAGGGTTTCTTCCATGCCAGAGACAGAGAGTGATTTCCATATGCTAAAATTTACATCTTCACAATTGATATTCAAAGGGATTGCAATGCATATTTGGTAGCTCTGGTGAGGCAAAGCATAAATGGCACAAATTAGATGTGGCAATCCTCCATGCATATAGAAGCGGTTAACAGATTTACCCACACAAGTTACAAACCTACTGCATCTAGCAATTTAATTTTGAACTTATTTCTAGGTAAGACTTATATCCAAAGAATAGTTTAAGTTTGTCACATCAAGTCTAAAACCTCTCGAGGTCCCATGATGCATGTAAACCATCATCTGTAATTTGTATACTGTTTAGCCTATGAACACGTGTACAATAGTAGAATATCATGTCTATAAGTAAAAGAAACTACCCCAAGGGGGATAACTCAGTTGGCAAAAGACCAACTCTTTAAAATGAAGAGGCCATGAGTTCAATTCTCCTTGGGGCTCTACCTACCAGAAACTAGGTGAAATTTTACTTCCCCTACATTATTTCAATTTTTGCACATAAAATAGTGAAATTTCATATGAAACAAACTCTAAGGCTTCATTTGGTAACGTTCTCACCTGTTCTTTTTCTGAATTGGAAGAAATAGTTTTTTTTTTTTTTTTTGTTCTTTGGTTATTCTTTTGGCCTTAAGGCTTAAGGTTGTCTAGCAAATATGTTCAAAAACTAGTCTGAGAACACTGTTCTGACCTGTTTACTATTTGATAAAATTTGTTCTAGAACATTTTTTTCAAAGGATTCAAATATTACAAAATTACCACCAAATCAGTATCTTGCTAAATTAATATACATTAATCATAGTTGTCAAGGCGACAACTAGGTGTCTGGGCGGTGTTTATAGGCTTGGGCGCCAAGGCGCCTTGCCAACACGAGAAGGGCGGTCGCCAGGGTGCCTGGGCTCCTCCTAGGTGATGCCTAGGATGCCTTAGATGCCCAGAATGTCTGGACAACAGCCTTGTTTTCAATGGGTCTTTTTTTATTCTCATATTTTTCCTTGATCTCTAAATTTTCTTCACAATATTTATTAGGTTAGATAGGAACAACATTTATTAGGCACTACTTATTCATACCTAATATCATTTAAGTAAATATTTCTTTAATTTTATATTTCATTTGCTTAAGATATTATTCATAAATAAGCAAATACCTCCCCTATTTGAATCTAATAAAAATAATCTAAAATTCAAATTTTAGAAGAATAAAAAATCAACCCACCAGTTTAAGAACAAAAATCGTATTTTTAGGTGCAGGGGCGATTTTTAACTTCCAAATGCTAAGTTTTTTTTTCAAATATAAAAATTTTATAAATCTTATTATAGTAATACATCATTAAAAACCAAGAGGGCGTCAAAATAATTTTTTACTTTGATGCCCAAAAAATAATTTACATTCAGAAGACTTTAAACATCATTCGCATACTCTGATCAAGGTTTGACCAGAGTGTAACTCTTTCATTATAACTCAGATTTAAGCAATCTCGGATTTGTTGGAAAGCTGATTGTGCTAGCTTTGCAACGAATTTGAGATTGCTTGAATCTGAACTATATTAAAGGAGTTATGCTCTGACCAAATTTGTTAGAAATACGTAAAAGTTAGTCATAAATACGTGTTGCCTACTTAACTCATTATTTGTTGCCTTATTGATTTTCTCATATTAATTAAATTATATCTTAAATGTTAATTATTTATGTAGAATGTTGCATAAATATAAACATTAATAGAGCATTAATATTTTAGAAATAAAAAAAATACATTGGGAATGCCTTGGTGGTTTGGTGCTTAGGCGCCAAGGATGGCCCCGAACGCCTTAGATCGCCTTGTTGCCTTAACAATTATGATATTAATGTCATTTAATTATGCAAATATGAAAATTTGTTTTAAGAAAACCATTATCCCTTATTAAAAATTTATTTTATAATTGTCCGACTTAAATTATAAAATATTTATACTAATTGTGAAGCGTAAATGAACAAAATGGTCAACACAAGTACCCACAAAAGATTAAAAAAATGATAAATAATAAACAAAGTCGCCTAACATACAGTCATAATGGATTAGAAAAAATAGAAAACTAACTATTAGGTTACACAATTTCTTGCATTCCGTGATATCTAGCTAGTTGATTTGCAATTCTTTTTCTAAAGAAAATCATCTCTCTTGATCTTTCTCGTTAAGTAGCATGTACTTGGTTAGGAAATAAAATAACTTCATCATCATTTTTCGGGTCTAACTCATCTTCCACTTTCATTTCTTCATTCCTTAATCTTACAAATTTGTCGTGTTCCCTTTTTTCACATTGTCTATCATCTAAAAAATGAAACAATCAAGTTCATTAATTTGTTGACCATCTAGCAGTATCAACGTTCAAATTACTTCTATTTTCCATTATAGTCTAACACAGTAAAATATATCAATATAATGGTTTAGATGGATATTCATTCAAAGGCATCAATTACACATACTAAAGTAAAAACTTGAAAAAAAGAAAAAGAGAACTAAAAGAGATAGCATGAGTGGTTGTGAGCCAAAGTATATTTTATCATTGAGCCACAATATAGATGAGAACTGTTACTTGTGAGCCATGTTTGTTAAATCAGTCTCACATGGGTTGTGAGCCACAGTATTGTTATTATTGTGTCACAGTAATAACTTGAGACAAAAAAAAAAAAAAAAAAAAAAAGAGAACTCTTCCTTGTGGGCAACATGCTATGGATCCGTACTTTAGGTTTTATTGGAGAATAACACTTGGGATTGTGTGTCTACTTCTCCTAATACTCTGGTTATTGGTATATTCTGTGAAGCTAACTTTTACTAGTGGACCTGATTTAATTTCTACTATTAAGAATAGAGCAGAACTCTATTTATGATTTGCCCACTCAAGTAACTTAAGTCGTAATCAGGCCCACAAGTAGCACTTCTCATCTACTTGGCCCTGTTTTCAACTTCTGCTCTTCAATAAAATATTCAAACCAGGCCTACCAAAGATATTCATGACTGCTGATTTTAAGGGGTGGAGGACTGTTTGACATTTATCACTTGGAGAACAATTATTCTTCCCTTGGGGCCAATTTCCTTCTGTGAGTTAAGTTATTCTACAAGATTGCACCCAAGTCTCATGATTTGAGAACTTTTATTCTAGGATTATGTTTGAGGCTTAGGTTTCTCTATGATAATGCATGGTAAGAATCAAAATGTTAGGTAGGTTTAGTCAGGGCTGGTGGCGGTGTTGCCTCTCTAGTTGTAACAAAAATTAAAAGTTTTTTTTTTTTTTTTTTGGAAAAGACTAAAAATAACAATTAACTCACAACTCTGTTTGATCCCCTTCTCAGCCTTGATGGTTCATTCAAAGTTTCAACATATTCAAAATCTTCTCAAACCAATTGGAATTCAAAAAAAATAGCAGTAAAAATTAACAAAATTAACAAGAAAGGAAATTAAAGGCTGCTCCGATATCTGAATCTTCTAACCAATTATTCTATTCATGCATATCGTATATCAAGATCACACAAATGGAAATATGGTATACAAAGAAATGAAAGAAAGATTTTGATTCAAAATTATACTGTGATCTCAACTGGCTTCATCTTTCCACCCCCTTCATTGTATATACATCAACTCCAGTGCACATTAGCCGATTTCCTCCCTTCATTTGTTTCTTGCGGACTTGGGTGCAACCATTAATCATGTACACCCAGTCGTTCCCTCTAATTTGCTTCTACTGTAGGATTCCCAAGTTGCAGACTTGGTTTCTTGAATTATTAAGGTTTCGTATGTACCTGGGCAGGGGAAATACTTAATTTAAGTGGACATGGTCCACCATATATCCGACCAGCTCTCTAGAAAACTACTAGGTTGGAAATCTTGGAATGTATTACCTTAGAAACAGCTACATCTGATATAAGCTGAAACCCAAGATCATATATATAAACAGAATATAAATGGACAAAATATATCAACAAAACAAGAATTATTGTGAAACTACCAACCCCCAAAAGAGAAAAGCTAGCAACAGCTTATATAGTAGCAAAGAAGAAACAATAATCAAGAATAACTCAAATCCTTCACTGATGTGAAACCTCATAGCAATTCTATCCATTGCAATGGTTTTGATTTCTTTCTTTTTTTCTTTTTTTACAGATAATAACAGATTATATATTTTTATGAGAAAAGTATAAACCCTGATTACAGAATTTTTTTTATAAACTGAAAATCGTACACCTGACTCCTGCAATGGCAAAGAAGTCCCTTCACTCCTACCAAGACCAAATCACTCATTGGGTTTGTACTCCTAAGACTACGATTCTTCCAAAATCCCCAATATAGAAATAAAAGACCAATTTCTCTCGCAAACCAGATTAAAAAAATTAACAGTCCTATATAAGAGTGCTTATGATGCTTCAGTATTCTCATATACCAAAAGGAAAAAAATCACGCAGATGGCTAGGTACCAATTCGGATAGAAATCCCCAGGTACGAGTGAGAGAGAGCAAGAGAGGAGGGAAAGAGAGAGGTGGCCATACATGTAATAAAGGAACAAGAAAGTTGCAGAAACGGAGACGAAACCACGCTCGAAGAAGGAGTAGCTTCTACGAGCATGTAAAAAAAAATCAAAGAAATAAATGGAGATGGAGGAGAAGTAAAGACAAGAAGAGAGAGAGAGAGAGAGTGAATGAGAGATGGAGAGAGATGAGGGGAAAATACCTGGTTGCAGCGAACGAACAAGGAATGAATGCAAGGAGAAAAAATAGAGAATGAAGAATGAAAGAACAGAAGAGGGAACCATGCCTACTTTCTTCTCTTCTCGCCGCAGAGGAGTTCAAGCACTGTAGTGTGATAAACGAACAAAGATTTCCTCGAAGAAAAACTCAGCTCGATTTTATGGGGCACAACTTTCATTTTTGTTCTTTTAAATCATGTTCTGATATTTAAGTTCTTAGATGTTCTTTTCATTCGGTTCATTCTTTGAGAACGAAAGAACAAACCAGATTTGCCAAACAGTTTTTTGTTGTTTTTGATTGTTTTGAACAGTTTTTCTATTTTGTCAGAACGGAAAATCAGAAGAACTGCTCTCCAATAGAGTTACCAAATGCAGCCTAAGAGAGTTTGTGTTATTCTACTTCGTTTGACTTCCACTCATTTTATATTGAGGTTCCCTTTATTTTTGACACTAAAATTTTACATCTGACAGTTTACATGTTAAAAGTTTTCCAACATTTGTTTCCTGAAGATGAAAGAAATATGAACATTTTCTGCAGGTTGCTTTGGAATGTAAATATTCTTATCACCACCAGCTGGCTTAAGTTTTGTAAAGTTCGCTACACTAACACCATCAAATAATCTTTTTCCCATGTTTAGCAAAGCCACTATGAGCTGTATCACCTGAGTTAAATTTCATTCCCATCTAAGATTCATGTGAAAATGAAGCTGGTATGAATTGAACAATTAAAAAAATATTAATAAAAAAAAAAAGCATTTACAACACCACGCATGCATTGATTCATATGGCTTCTGTTATGCCTTTCAATTTGCTTTTTTATTCGTAACCATGGTGGGATTTACTTGTTCAACACATGCCATTCAATGATTCATAGAACATCAGATACTTGGTGGTAAAAAAAGATTGTTCATTTGGAAGTTGGAACCCTTTCTGACCCAGAAAACCTGTCTTTTAGGCCCTCTTTTGATAACACGCCTGTTTTTTTATTCTCTCTCTCTCTCTCTCTCTCTCTCTCTGGGATTGGTATGTTTGGTAAATCCAATTTGATTTTATTCTCCCAAAAATCATACCGGCCTCGATCTTGGAGCAAAAAGAATCCAGAATTTGGGAGATAGGCTGGAGAAAATGGGATTAAAATTGGTTTTAATTTTTATGAAACTTGCTCCCACAATATTAGACCTCATCCCAAAAATACATTCATAATAGACTCCTTCAACCTCTGAACCTATTAAAACTCAACTCCTAAAATTAAGCCACCCTTCCCATCCCTCCCTCTCCTCCTCCTCCTCCTCCTCCTCCTCCTCCTCCTCCTCCTCCTCCTCTCTCTCTCTCTCTCTCTCTCTCTTCTCTCTCTCTCTCTCTGTTTTTGTGATTTTGTGTTTTTGTGTGTGCCTATGCCTTTGTTTCACAGTCACTCTCTCTTTGTTTTTTGTGATTTTGTGTTTTTGTATGTGCCTATGCCTTTGTTTCACAGTCAGTCTACGCACAAAGAAGGGGAGTTTGTTTCTCCAGCTCTCCTCCCTCCATCACTTTTCACTGCAAAACACTTTTGGATTTGCAGATTTTAGGGTTTTGCTTTTTTTCTTATAGAAAACCCTAAGACTTCAGTTTTGGTTCCTGTCGTATTTGATGGGGATGGTTCAGTTATTTCGAAGAAAGCTATTCTTCCATTGAGATCTGCGAGAGACAAAGGATGGGAATTTATTGCAATCTTATTCAATATGCTTAATGAACAAGGGAAATGGAAGGGGAATATATAGGAGTGACCAAAACAATGTTTATTCCGTTCTCACTGTCCTGAAATCTTTTTCAGATCATTGTATATCAAAGCCTGATTCTGATCTGATTATATTCCAAAATCCATTCTTCAATAGTGTTACTAAACTATGATTTTACTCTCAAAAATCAAAGAATCAGGAAAGAGTGATTTTTTCTGGGATCACAGGATTAGTTGTATTATCAAACGAGGCCTTAGTGATCATTAAGTTTCTATTTGCTGATGAGAAACAACCTCAAGCATTAAGAGGCTACTGTCTTTTACTGATTAAGTTTCTATTACTGTCATCTGGTTAATTTGCTTGCTCTTGCTAGCAGCCCAAATAACCTAGTGGAAAATAAACCATGGTTCTAGGTATCGGTGTTGGATCAGTGTCAGTCCAGACAATTTGTATTAGTTTTGGTCTTTGGACTTCGCCGATCCCGGTCCATCTCAATCCCAATTTGTTTTAATTCTATTTTAATAAGGATCCGACAGGTGTGAATTGATCGATTTTAGACATATGTCTGATACCTGGAGTTAAAACCTACAATGGAATACGGAGGTTGCGTGCATGATTGAAAGGGAATTACAAGTATAAGAAAGTTAGGCTGTCCAGTTGTCGTAGAACACTTGAGTTCTAACAACTCTTCCTACAAAATTAATAATTATTTGAAAATGCTTTAGTTTTCTAATCATAGCAAAATACTACCTATATCGAAAATATTATTTATTTCTAGATCATTTAAAATACGAAGGTAAAAGGCAGATTGATTTAATTTCAATTAAATAAAGGAAGGATATAAAATAATTTTAAAAAAATGTGGTTGTTGAACCATATTTTTTATTAAAAAGATATAAAACTGTTTTTTATAAGGAAAATTATTCAGACCTCCCCAGATATTTTGTTTACTATATAGATCACCCCTGACACTTATTGACTTACACATACCTCCTTCATAGAGTGAAACTTATAACATTTAAGTCCACTCCATTAGGGAATAGACGCAATTGTTGATGTAAACATACCATTACCAAAATACCCTCATCATATTTAATTACACTTCTACCCCTTAACTAACCTTTTCATTTGCTAGGGAAACCTCAGTTCGTTCTCTGACATTCTAGTTGTTCTCTGCTCTGCTCTAGATGTTCGTTCTCTGCAGGTTCCTCATCTTCTTCAAGTGAGTCCCACAAGTCTCACCCAGACCATTACTAGCGTAGTTCTCATCTTCTTCCACTTTTCATTTCAATTTCTACAAGGTGAGTCCCAAAACATCCCGTAACTTCACCTTCTTCATCTTCTCATTTGCAAGAAGAACCGCAATCAGCAAAGGGGTTTCTTCCTTCATTTTTGGTGAGCTCTCATCAAGTTTCCACTATATTCAATGCGTAAGAAATCGACAAAGCAGATTTTCAGTTGTCATTTTTTCTTTTATATTTTGGGAGGTACGTGTAAGTCAATAAGTACCAAGGGAAGTCCATGCAGTAAACGAAATGTCAAGGGGAGATCCAAGTAATTTTCTATAACATTTTGATATGTAAGTAGTTTAAGTTAACATTGTTAGATTTTAAGAGGCACGTATAAGTCAATAAGTGTCAGGGGAGAACCGTGTAGTGTAGTAAACAAAATGTCAAGGGGAGGTCCGTATAATTTTTTCTTTTTTTATATTGTTGATAACTCGCCATATGGCTACTCTATCCATCCGATGATTCACACGTGTTACATAAAATTAAAAAAATTAAAACCAGGTGTTGTCGTCCTAAACCGGATCGGTCTTTTGCTCGCATGTAGTTCCTGCAAAAATGAAGAAGGGACACCGTAGTGAGGGTCGGATGTAGACACCCTTTGGCCACTCCGATGCCTAAGTCAGTTTGAGGGGCAAACAGTATGGGACAGGAAAGAAAGGTTGTTCCTTTAAGTGAAGGGGATTCTGGTAGCTAGCTTGCTCCGAGCTTGAAGGCTAGAAAAATGTATGTGTCTTTTTCTGGGTTTGCTTTCTCTATTTATAGGTTGGGAGTGGCCTGGATGTGGGAGCTGGACACGTCTCCTATTGTGAGGGAATGTCCTCCCTAGAGCGTGATTTATGCCCATTAATCTAGTATCTGGTGATCTTCTGCTGAGTCATCGCACAGTGGGGTTTTCTTCTCAGGATTCCATTGACTTTCCCTTTGCAGATATCTAGGGAGGAAGTATGGTCTCTGCATTTATATGAATGCCCCCCCCCCCTTGTACGTCGCAGTACAATTGGCATGCAGCGTACGAATCAATATGTCGAGGTCCACTTGAAGAGGTGTCGAGGCTATTGTATTGAAGAGATGGCAAAGTCTCCATACTAAGGAGGTGCCAAGGCTCCTATCCTGGCGAGGCTCTGAGGCCTATAGGATATCCAAGACCAATAAGACGATGCGTCGAGACCAAGGAGGACGCGAGGCTTCGAGGCTCTTTACTATTCTCATTGGTGGTTCCAGTTCATCAGGAGCAGCTTTTATCTTAAACGTGCAAGTTTAAATATATATGAATGTGGACCTTCCCTCAAGGGTCTGGCACTAATATACACGTGTCGATACCTGTTTGGGAGAGGCCTATTCTCCCGTATCACCAGGAATTGAATCAACCAATGTGGTCTCAAATCCAATACCATGAACGATACTAAGAATGATAATCCAGGCACATTGTATATTCAAGGACGATTATTAAGTTACCCGCCACAGACCACAGACCAAGGGGAGTTCTGCCAAACATTAACAAGATCTAAAGCATGGTTAAAGTGGAAAAGGAAAGCATCCTTACCATAGTTTGAGGCCTCCACTCCGTGAATGGTATTCCAGGCACTAATTAAAGCTTCAGTTGCCGACTGCCTTCTATATGGTTTGTTCACTAGAATCCGACCTACCTACCAAAGTGAGAGAATAATTTGTAGCCAAGTCTTTAGGAACCCTTCCTCTTTGATGAATGCTTCCTCCTCTTCTGGAGTTCCATAATCCTCATCGTTCCTTCTTCTGAATGTCTCTGGTTGAAACTATTTTGTGAGGACTCCGCCTCTAAAACTTGCTCCGTTGCTACAAGGAAAAGAGAATCTAGCAGAAAAACACTCCCATAACAAATCGGAGGAGAAAGATAGCAGTCTCTAACTGATGATCTTTTGTTGGAAAAGTCAAGTCAAAAAGGTTTTTCCAAATAAAGTTTAAAAATATGTAAAATTCAAAATTTTGCTTTTTTGTTTTAGTTCCAAATTTTGATTTTCGATTTGGGGGGGAATTTCATTTTTTCGGTTTTGAGTTGGCATTTCCAATGTAGGACTTTTTAGTCCCACATTGCTTAAGGATTGTGGAGGAGAGGTCTTTATTTGTAGGGAGTGTCGCATATCCTTTGAGCCCTAAAATGGAAGCAATATTCAGTTGACTCACACGCGCACGTGCCAGACCGGACCGGACCGCAACCGTGACGTGGCGCAGGTGTGGGCCGAGGGCCACGGGCCACGGGCTATGGGCTATGGGCGGAATCAGACGCAACCCTACCAGGATGCCCTTTTGGAAAAGGTACATGTGTAGATATGTATATCTACACATAAAAGGGTGTCATCTGGACCGTTGATCTCAGGATCTGAGATCTGGACGATTCATTTGGAGGGTCACACCCCATCTAGTGGACACATTCAAGGGGTACTTGAGCCCTATAAATAGAGCCCGACCCCTTGCTTCATTCTCATTCGAAATCAGTATGATTTCTCTCTCTCTCTCTCTCCATTTCTATTTAATCAAAGCGTTGATATTCGGTATTTCTTCCAAAAGAGTTGATCTTAGCCGTTGAGTCTACATATACCTGTCAGTGTGTGCACACTGGGTGGGTATCCTACATAAGGGGTTGTTTTATCTTGGAGGCAGATTTACAGGAGACCTACTGCACCAATAGAGGGCAAATACTGTCTTAAGGAGAGTGTACCAACACGACTCAACCCATTTCATTACTTCGAATTACTGCTGTTAAGGTATGCATGGTTATTTCATGTATGTTTCAATTTTAACTATATGATTACAGTTGATATATATATAGATACATATATCTACGTATGTATAGATAAGTGAAACATGTTTACTACATGATTTTCCTTGTTATCACTATAATCCATATAATATATAACTGAAGATTTATTATAGCATTAACTTGAGAATAACATCTTTTAATTCTCTCTTCGGGGCAGAAAAGAGAAGTAACAGAAGCTATAGGCTTCTAGCTAGTGGGTAGATGTTATGACAGTTAGAGGAGATCAAGATCAATGAGATTAGGTTGTTACAGGAATATTCCAAATAACTAATGTAACTAAATGTAGTCAGTCAGTTAGAGAGTATAAATAAGGGTAGAAGATATTAGTAGCAGATATGAATGATTTGAATGTTCAATAGTCGTTTCTAACTCTGGAGGCCATCCCCTATGTTCTTCCTCTCTTTCCTTGAATTTCTTGTTCTTGAATATAATCCGTAACAGTAGACCACCAGGCTGGTAGTTACCAGCTTTACTACCAGCCTTCGTTTTCCTAGTATATGTAGGGGTAGTCGTCCTCCTACATGCAAAAAGGAAAATGTCGGCCTGGAAAAGAATTTGTTCCAACAATATGTTGATATTTTCTACCCATCCTTGTACAATGCAGATCTCTAAAGGATATTCAAGCTTATTTTGGCATGCTTGATGCTTTGTTGGCTGCCGAGGAGCTTCCAGAAGAATACAAGGATCGTAGTCAGGTATGCTGCTAACTTAATTTTCTCTGACTTCTTTGAGCCTTCTATCTTTGTTGAGGACTATGTTAATTACTAAGCTTTGTAATCCAGGATATCCTATGCAATGACTATGGTAAAAAGGGAACATCAGGCTTTCACTGGTTGTATCGTAAATGTGGATTTTGTCGATCATACAATACCCGAGTAATCAATCAAAAGTAATTCAGCAAATTCCAACCGCTCAACATCAAATTAGTGTGTTATTCTGGGCTGGGATATCTGGTTTTCTCCATGTTGTTTTGGTATGTAAATATATATTCTTATCACCACCAACAACATTCACGGCTTAAATTTGTAAAGTTTGTTACACTAGCTAACACAATCAAATAATCTTTTTCCCATGTTTAGCAAAGCCACTGTGAGCCATATCACCTGAGTTAAATTTCATTCCCATCTAAGATTCATGTGAAAATGAAGGTGGTAAGAATTGAACAATTAAAAAAATAAAAAAAATAAAAAAAAACTAAGCATTTACACCATGCATGCATTGATTCGTATAGCTTCTGTTATGCCTTTCAATTTGCTTTTATTCGTAACCATGGTGGGATTTACTTGTTCCACACTTGCCATTCATTCAGTGATTGATTCATAGAGCCTCAGATACTTGGTGGTAATAAAGATTGTTCATTTGGAAGTTGGAAATTGGAACCCTTTCTGACCCAGAAAGCCTGTCTTTTAGGCCTCCTTTTGATAGCACACCCGTTTTTGGATTCTATTGATTCTCTCTCTGTAGGAGTGTTGTGAGAGTATTGTAATCATGTTCCGTAAATACGGTTTGATTTTATTCTCTCAAGAATCATACCAGCCTCTTGGAGCAAAAAGAATCAGGAATTTGGGAGCTAGTTGGACTAGCTCCTGCCGCTCCAGAGCAAGAAAAATGGGATTAAAATTGGTTTTAATTTCTATGAAGCTTGCTCCTACAATATTAGACTTGATCCCAAAAATAATCCAGAGCAAGAAAAATGGGATTAAAATTGGTTATAATTTCAATGAAGCTTGCTCAGACAATATTAGACTTGATCCCAAAAATACATTCATAAGTAGACTCCTTCAACCTACGAACTTATTAAAACTGAACTCCTAAAAATTTCTTTGTTTCTCCAGCTCTCCATCACTCTTCACTGCAAAACTCTTTCGGATTTGCAGATTTTTATTTTTAAGAAAACCCTAAAACTACAGTTTGGTTCCCGTCGTATTTGATGGGGATGGTTCAGTTATTTCAAAGAAAACTATTCTTCCATTGAGATCTGGGAGAGATAAAGGGTGGGAATTTATCGCAATCTTGCTCAATATGCTTGAACAAGGGAAAGGGAAGGGAAATAGGAGTGAATTTTTACCAAACCCTTGTTCTGTTCTCACTGTTCTGAAATCGATTTCAAAACAATGTATGTCAAAACCTGATTCTGATCTGATTATATTCCAAAATCTATTCTACAATAATGTTATTAAACAGTGATCTTACTCTTCAAAATCAAAGAATCAGGAAAGAGTGATTTTGTCTGTAATCACAGGATTAGTTGCGAGAGTATTATCAAACGAGGCCTTAGTGATTAAGTTTCTATTCGCTCATGAGAAACAGTTCTAGCGTTAAGAGGTCACCGTCTTTACTGATTAAGTTTCTACTACTGTCATCTGGTTATTTTGCACTTGCTAGCAACCCAAATAACCTGGTGGAAAATAGACCATAGTTCCGAGTATCTGTGTTGGATCGATCAATCCGGACAATTTTTATCAGTTTTGGACCTGACTGATCCCGATCCCAATCCCAACTTGTTTTAATTCTATTTTAATAGAGGTGGGACACGTGTGAATTTAAAACCATGGGATGGACTATGGAGATTGCGTAATTGAAAGGGAATTGAAAGTATAAGAAAATTAGGTTGTCCAGTTGTAGAACACATAAGTTCTAACAATTCTACCACCAAAATTAATAATTATTTCAAAATTCCTTAGTCTACCAATCATAGTAAAATACTTATATCGAAAATATTATTTATTTCTAGATCATTTAAAATAAGGAGGTAAAAGGTTTATTGATTTTTTTTCTTTTTCTTTTTCTTTTCTTGGTAGAAGGCATATTGACTTAATTCCAAATAAATAAAAAGAAAGCATGCATCAAAGATGGTGCCATTGGATTGATAGGCAAAGGTTTTTTTTTTTTTTTTAGATAAAAGTGATAGGTAAAATTAACACTCATTTAATGATGAGTCTATTCATTGAACATATGGTTTTTAATAAATAGGCCTACGCAAGGTCACAATTTAAGGCTCTCTTTGGTTTGTATTATATAATGTATTATATAATATATTATAAAATTTATAATTGTTTGGTATGATTTATAACGTCTATTTATAATTAAAATAAATCGATATAATTCATTATCTACAAATAGGTGAGTAGCTGTTTATCATTATTAGAATAATGAATAAATTTCAGCTACCCCCCAAAATAGTTTCGAAACATCACCTACCACCCATACGTTTCAAAAAACATCAATTACCATCCAAATATTTACCACCGTTAATCAAATAGGTCAATTCCGTTAAACCAATCTCCTTAGTTGCTGATGTCATCAAAAAAAGAATGTGAAATGGACTATAATACCCTAATAGATAAGTTAAAAGACTTTTTTATCCTCACTCACTTAACTGACCCTCTTAGCAAAATAAAAAAAAATGAAAATTAAACCTAAACCTAAGCCTGACTTCAACGGAAGAAATCATAGGAAAGAAACTTCCTTCGATAGTCTCCACCGACGATGACGCAGTAGTCTTCTTCCCCATCACCTACGAGCTAGAGCCGTGTTTGAAGGTATGCTCTACTCTCAATCAGGGTATCATTAGCCTCATTTACCATTCCTACAACTTTCTAGTAGAAACATTGGACAGGGTATCAGTATCCTCTCTGTTCCTTCTCCCTTTGTGAAGGAGTGAAGCCATTCAGCCATGACTAGCTCAAGCGAGACTGATGTTATCCAGAAGGTGAACTTCCCAAGGCCAAGAAGCTTTTTCACGTCTTTCAAATCCGATCTGAAAGAGACATTCTTCCCCGACGATCCTTTCCGCCAATTCAAAAGTGAACCAAATCCGCTTAATCAGACCAAGGAGGCCCTTTAATACTTCATCACGATCATCGAATGACTTCCCAAATACAACTTACGTCTCTTCCGCTACGATCTCCTTGCTGGTATCACCATCGATATCATCTCTGTTCCTTCTCCCTCTGTGAAGGAGTGAAGCCATTCAGCCATGACTGGCTCAAGCGAGACTGATATTATCCAGAAGGTGAACTTCCCAAGGCCAAGAAGCTTTTTCACGTCTTTCAAATCCGATCTGAAAGGGACATTCTTCCCCGACGATCCTTTCCGCCAATTCAAAAGTGAACCATTAACCGGACCAAGGAGGCCCTTCAATACTTCATCACGATCCTCTGTAAATTGTTTTAGTTGTCTTCTCTGCTATTCACTAATTCAGCTTTTCCAGATGATCAGAAAAAATTAATTGTTTCTTTGTTCGTTGTAGATTCAAGTTTTGTGCCTCCTCTGATTTACGCCATTTTCGGTAGCTCAAAAGATCTTGCAGTAGGGACTGTCGCCGCTGCGTCATTGCTCCTTGCTTCAACTTTAGGAAATAAAGGCTAAAACGGTCTATCACTCATTTCCATCACTTCCGTCAGTTACTTGAGTGTAGTTGATGTTTTTTGAAATGTATGGGTGGTAGGTGATGTTTTGAAACTATTATGAGGGGTAACTCAAATTTATTCTTAGAATAATCTATTAGGTGATTGTTTATATTTCTCATTATATAATGTATTATGTTTAGTGGTACCAAATGGTCATTATTTATTACTCACAATCTATTATCATAATTGATTTGTCACAAATAACTCATAATACATTATATAATACAAACCAAAGAGAGCTCGAATTAAATAATTTAAGAAAAAAAAAAGTAATTATAAGAAAACTAAGCATTTACTTCTTTATCCCTCTCAATTTGCTTTATTCATAACCATGGTGAGATTTACTTGTTCCACACATGCCATTCAGGGATTGATTCATGGAACATCACATATTTGGTGGTAATAAAGATTATTCATTTGGAAGTAGGAACCCTTTCTGACTCATTTGGAAGTAGGAACCCTTTCTGACCCAGAAAACCTGTCTTTTAGGCCCCTTTTGATAAGACACTTTTTTTTTATTCTATTGATTCTCTCCGTCGCAGTGGTTTGAGAGCGTAATCATGTTTTGTAAATCTGATTTGATTTTATTCTCCCAAAAATCATACCACCTCAATCTTGGAGCAAAAAGAATCAAAAATTTAGGAGCTACTCCAGCCGCTCCTGAGCAAGAAAAAGGGGATTAAAATTGGTTTTAGTTTCTATGAAACTTGCTCCCACAATATTAGACCTGATCCCAAAAGTACATTCACATGTATACTCCTTCAACCTCTGAACCTATTAAAACTCAACTCCTCAAATTTCTTCAAACACATTTCAACCGCAAATATCTTCTTCCTCTCCAATCTCTCTCTCTCTCTCTCTCTCTCTCTCTCTCTCTCTCTCTCTCTCTCTCTCTCTCTTTGTGTGTGTTTGTACCTCTATTTCATAGTCAATCTACACATAAAGGAAGGGAGTTTGTTTCTCCGACTCACTTCTCTCCATCACTCTTCACTGCAAACTCTTTCGGAGCAAACTCTTTCGGATTTGCATACTTAGGTTTTTTTTTTTTTTTTTGAAAACCTTAAAACTTCAGTTTTGGTTCTCGTCGTATTTGATGGGGATGATTCAGTTATTTCGAACAGAACTATTATTCCATTGAAATCTTATTCAATATACTTGAACAAGGGAAATGAAAGGGGAATAGGAGTGAGCAAAACAATATTTACCAAACCCTTACTCCATTTTCACTGTTCTGAAAACCTGATTCTGATCTTATTATAGTCCAAAATCCATTCTACAATAGTGTTACTAAACAGTGATCTTACTCTCGAAAATCGAAGAATCAGAAAAGAATGATCTTGTCCGTGATCACAAGATTAGTTGCGAGAGTATTATCAATCGAGACCTTAGTGATTAAATTTCTATTCGCTCATGAGAAACAAGCTCTAGCATTTAGAGGCCATTATTTTTTAGTGATTAAGTTTCTACTACTGTCATCTAGTTATTTTGCAGTTGCTAGTAGCTCAAATAACCTGGTGGAAAATAAACCATGGTTCCAGATATCGGTGTCGGATCGATCAATCCCAATCTCAATTTATTTTAATTATATTTTAATAAGGATTGGACATGTGTGAATTGATTGAATTTGGACAGATGTCAGATACCTGATTTAAAATCATGGGATGGACTATGGAGGTTGCGTAATTGGATTGTAAGTATAAGAAAATTAGATTGTCCACTTGTCCTAGAACATATAAGTTCTGACAACTCTACCTTCAAAATTAATAATTATTTCAAAATGCCTAGTTTACTAATCATAATAAAATACTACCTATATCGAAAATATTATTTATTCCTAGATTATTTAAAATATGAAGGTAAAAGGAAAATTGGCTTAATTTCAAATAAATAAAAGAAAAGATATAAAATAATTTTTCTTAAAAAAAAATGACGC
This sequence comes from Protea cynaroides, assembly GCA_028583415.1. NCBI lineage: Eukaryota > Viridiplantae > Streptophyta > Magnoliopsida > Proteales > Proteaceae > Protea > Protea cynaroides. The sequence continues at coordinate 66,779,049 of CM053274.1, forward strand.
TTTCACTTTTTCCTCCAGACTCCATGAGTCCCCTCTATTGCTTTGGACCCACCATTTTGTTCTGTGACCACTTTGTTCTGTGGGAACAGTGGGTATATTCCTTCTCTCCGTTTTGATCCAGCAATTTTAAATAATCTAAAATCGATACAGATCCATCAGATCAGTCGGTATCGACCAAGATCCCGCTGAAAAATGCACTTTCTAGTATTGGTCAAATGCGGTTGTTGTTTATCCAAAAAAAAAAAATACTGTTGTTGGGGCAGATTTTTTTATTAAAAATATATAAAACTGGTTTTTATAAGGAAAAATATTCAAACCTCCTCTTTAACATTTCGTTTATTTCACAGATTTCTTCTGACACTTATTAACTTACACGGATCTCCTTTAAAGTATACTTCGATTGGAAATAGACGATAATCAATGATGTAAACATATTATTACCAAAATATTCTTTTTATATTTTAAGTTCTCATTTATGCTGTAAGATTTTGAGAGATACGTGTAAGTCAATAAGTGCCAAAGGAGGTTTATATAGTAAATGAAATGTCAAGAGAAGGTCCAAATAAATTTCTATAACATTTGATATGTAAGAAGTTTAAGTTAAAGCTATTAGATTTTAGAAAAAATTTCATCTACACCCCATCAAAGATTGTTAACATCATCTACACCCATAAGAATGCAGAAACATCACCTAGGTCCACTTAACTGACGAAAATCACTAAAATTATTGAAATACAGTTTTACCCTTCATTTTTATATTTTATCATTTTAATTTTAAATAACTTAAAAGATTTATTCCAAACAACCTTCTTCTCCAGAAATGCAAAGAAAGAAATGTTTATGTATAGAAGTAGCAATCATCTCTCCTCAAGCTCTTCACCGGATTAATATAGTATATCAATCATCTCTCCTCAAGCTCTCTCACCACGGATCCTACGGGCAAGCTGGATATCCTTGGGCATGATAATGACACGCTTAGCATGAATTGCACACAGGTTTGTGTCCTCGAACAGACCGACGAGGTATGCCTCTACTGCCTCCTACAAAGCCAAAACTACATGGCTTTGGAAACGCAGATCCGTCTGCAATACCAGATATCATTATATGAGAGACATAACCAAGATTTTCATAAAATAGAAATAGACAGCAAAAGAACAGAACAGTATCAATAGCAAACTTCCAAAATCACCTTAAAATCCTGAGCAATTTCACGGACTAGCCTCTGGAATGGCAGTTTCCTGATAAGGAGTTTTGTGCTCTTCTGATACTTTCGAATTTCACTGGAAAGAACAGAGCAATTGAAAAAATAAAATAACAGAGCAATTGAAAAAATAAAATAACAGAGACAATCTAATAACCCATAAATTTGAAACTCGAGAAGCATGAAAACTCATTTGATGCTCCAATGCATACCGAAGGGCAACAGTTCGGGCCCGTATCGTGGGGCTTCTTCACTCCTCCAGTTGTTGGAACAGATTTACGTGCAGCCTACAATATATATCTCAAATGAGAAAACTTGTTTTCCAATCTCTTGTGACCAAAAGACAACAACTGAAAAGGAAAGGAGGAAACCCACGTCTTGGTAGCAAGTTGCTTCCTTGGAGCTTTTCCACCTGTGGACTTGCGAGCTGTCTGTTTGGTACGTGCCATCTGCAATTGCAACATCCACTTCCAATTTCAACATTTCGAATTCTCATACACAATTTCTACTTTATACATAAACATCTAAATTGTCTTCCAGTTAAGAAGGGACCGAAAATGCAAAGAAAGAAATATGTGTACTTGTGCCACCGCCAAGAGCTTGATGAACCGATTTCCGACGAGATTGTGATGAAACAGACAATTGACGAGCCAAATCATCGTCTCCCATGGTGGCTATACGTTAGGGTTTCATAGCAAGAAAGGGCAGAAGAGGAAAGAAGAAGAGGAAAGGAAGAAGAAGAAAAAGGGTAAAATGGTATTTTATCTTTACTCTAAGGGCAGTATTGTCCATGGAAAATTTTATTTCAATTGACGTCAGCATCTAACGGGAATTAACTGACGGAGTGGACTTCTTTGATTACCACAGCCAAAGTTTTGGGACCTAGGTGATGTGTTTACAAACTTGTGGATGTATCTGATGTTAACAATCTTTGATGGGGTGTAGATGAAATTTTTTCTAGATTTTAAGAAGCACGTTACATGTGTAAGTCAATAAGTGTCAAGGGAGATCCGTGTAATAAATGAAATGTCAAGAAGATGTCCGCGTAATTTTTTCTTTTTTATATTGTTAATAACTCCCCATATGGCTACTCTATCGGATGATTCACACGTGTTATATAAAATTTAAAAAAAATTAAAACCAGGTATTGAATCAGCTCAAATCCAATACCATGAACGATACTAAGAATGATACTGAAAGAGCACACAAATTTGTGATTGGGACGGTGGGACCTTGGGCGTAGATGATGAAGAAATCAGTTGGTAGAAAGCCCACGAAGCCCCGGTCCCAGGGGACACAGCAAATCACCGTAAACCACTGAATAAACTCTCCAATTTTTAAAACTAAGAACACCGGATCTCTTGGAGAATAAACTAAAGGGAAAAGTCAAGTTCCTGTGCAGCCGGCTGCATGAATCTGTCTTATTTTCTCTCCTTTCTGGTATAAATCCCCTGAGATTCGGTCTCATTTTCTATTTTCCCTGTTTTATGCGTTCTCTGTGTTTTCAAGATCTTCAGTGTAGCCTGTCTCATTCTTCTTGGTTTCCTCGCAACGACCCATTTCTAAAGAAGAAAAATTTGCGGACAAGGACTCTGTTGAGCTGTTCGTTCTCCTCTCAGATGGCGATTTCATCCAGTTCTAATTCAACGGAGAGGTATCTATCTTTCTCTCTCTTTGGTTTGTGCAAATGTTGGGTTTTCTTTTGGTCTTTGATCTGTTTCGCTTGCAGATTGATATGGGTTTTATTTATTATTAATAATTTCGTTTTATTTGAAAAATGGATTTTCTTAAAGCTGAATTGCGGTTGATCGATGTAATCTAAGAGAGCTTGTTCTGCAAGTAAATCATTTTCTCTCTTTTATTTGTTGCAATTTCAACCTCAAGATGAGAATCCTAGTTGTCTTTCATGGAAGCATAAATTTTTGAATGGAACGTGAGTTATGGGGGGTGGTATAGATTATCCAATTCGATAAGTTTTGGTATAATAACTTGCAGATGAGGTTCATTTATGTTGGTTTTCATAGCCCTTAATTTGTTTAAGCTTTGAAACATTGACTGAAAGAGTGATTTTGTCTTTCAAGTGGAGATGTGTTTTCTAACATTTGTCAATATCAGTTTATTTACATCATCTGAAATATCATCAAATTTAGTACTCGAGGATCATCAGGTATTACTGACTCCAAGTAAGGTTAACTTTGTGGCTTCATTTTGTGTAAACTACAGATGTTCTTTCTCTGGGGTCGCTCCCCTTGAAGCGTTTTTGTTTGATATTGATGGAACTCTATGTGACTCAGATCCTCTCCATCACTTAGCTTTCCGTGAAATGCTTCTAGAGGTATAGTAATTACATGAATACTGAAAACAATTAGCTCGTTCTGTACCTCTAGTAGCAATTGATATAGGAATGTTCTTACAGATTGGTTTCAATGGTGGAGTCCCTATCGATGAGGAATTTTTTGTTAAGAATATTGCTGGCAAACATAACCCGGATATCTGTCGTGCGATCTTCCCTGATTGGGATATGGAGAAGGGCCTTAAATTCATGGATGATAAGGAAGCAATGTTTCGTAGGTAAATTTTAAGTAGCTGTCTACTAGTTGGTTTTTCCTCTCTCTCTCTCTCTCTCTCTCTCTTGTGGGTATTCATTATGCTCAAATTTGTGTTTATGCAGATTGGCAACAGAACAATTGAAGCCTATAGATGGCCTACACAAGTTGTGTAAATGGATTAAAGATCGTGGCTTCAAACGGGCCGCAGTTACTAATGCTCCCAGAGCAAATGCAGAGCTTATGATTTCACTTCTGGGTCTATCTGATTTCTTTGAAGTGGTTATAATTGGTGGTGAATGTGAGCGAGCAAAGCCGTTTCCTGATCCTTACTTGAAGGGTCTAGAAGCACTGAAGGCTTCTTCTAATCATTCTATTGTATTTGAGGTTTGCCTTTACTTCAAATGATGGTACTATTTTTAGAAGTTTCATGGTCTCTTATATAATTCTTCTATGTTCTACTGACTCCCCTCCTTCTCCCTCTCCCTTTTTTATTTAGGATTCTGCGTCAGGAATAAAAGCTGGAGTGGCAGCAGGGATGCCTGTTGTGGGTATAACTACCAGAAATCCTGAACATATATTGAATGAAGCAGGAGCCGCCTTTCTTATTAAAGATTATAATGACCCAAAATTGTGGTCAGCTTTGGAAGAACTTGACAGCAACTAAGGGAGAAAGAGCTACAGTTTGAAATGGTAATTGTCAGTTTGAAACTATTAACATATTATAGAAAATTCATAGATTTACATGGATAACTGAGTTGAGTTATCCTTAAGAATCATTTATAGCCTCTGCTTATCTGAATAGATCAAGCAATATACCACACAGTGAAATTTGAAATCAACAAATTGTTCTTCGGATTATCAGATTGGTTACTTTCACAGTTTGGTTGGTTGTAGTAATAACGATTTTGTGTAGCGCAATTGTTGACTGTTGCCTTTACTGCAAAAATATTTAATGGGGTGGTAACCTCTGTACTGGAGAAATTTCTGAGTTACCAATTTGACTTCATATTGTATAACTAATAACTTTCAATATTTACTGATTGATGTGTACATTATTTGTTATTAAGGCCTACAGTCTTCATCTAGATATATGCATATAGTAAATGGTTTATTAACAGATTATATTGTACATCCTTACTACTGAAATGAGGCTTTTATTAAACCTTTAACATAATGAAAACCTAAAAATTTGGGTTCTGAGGAGTTTTTCTCGTCAATTAAACTTAGTTTGAAAATGTGTTGCACCTAAGGGCTTTGTTAGCGATTTGAGATTACATAGATTTAAAAATTGGGAAAAAATTGAATTCATTAGACTAGAAGGCATTCTTTAATTTCTTTCATGTTTGGTTGCAAACCTTGCCTCTTTACCTGGTAGCTAAAGCTGGTGAATAAACACTCCCAACTCAAGTTCTTGAACTTCAGCCAGGAGGATGCCTTGACGGATGCATAGGACTTCTTTTACATATTAGAATCTCCTAGAAAATGATCTGGTTTGGAATCTCATAGGACTCTAAGTAAGTTTCTTTTGCATATAGGAATTTATTCTACTTGAGACTTGGGAGGTAGCTTACAAGAATAAGGAATGGTATCACCCTGAGATCATAGCATTATTCTGTAATTATCACATTAGAATAGATTCAAAATATAGGGGCCACAATAATGATGACAGAGTGGTGGATGATGGATCCATCACAATGATTTAAAAAAATGGACAGGCAGAATTCTCAGATAGCAGTTTTGGTGTAGGATTATTACTGCAAGGAAGACTCCAATCAGGACAGATTAGATGGATGATGAATAGGGATAATACAATACAGATAAACTCTTGCATGACATCTCATATTGTCAATCAAATTCATATAGTCGGATGAAAACAGACCCAGATGTAGAAGGCAGACAATAGTAGAGAAACTAGGTAGGGGAGGCAATCAGGCACAGTGACACAATTTGAGTTTGGGTTGTGGTCAGCCTGAACCTGCCTGATACTGAAATGGGCACTGAAAGACATGCAAAATCCTGTCCATTTATAAATGGTTGGCTTTGGGCTACTGGCTACATAAGTAACCAAAAAAAAAAATCGAAATACATGCCCAATGAAAACCTTAAGTAGCAATTTGAAGAGTCAAGCTGACAGCCCACACAGATTGTATGGGAAGCCATTTTAACAATATGAGTTGTATTTCGACGGATATTGTTGTTTACTTCATCATCATCATCCAATCATGTCTTGATTGTCAATCAATTATAGCATTGCTATATATGCCAATGCCGGAATGATCCTCCCAAATTGACTTAAGGAAGAGCTGAGATGGGTCACTAAATTTCACCTAATTCCATCCAAACAATTTCCCAGATGTCCAACAGGAATGATCAAATGATCTTGGCTATGAAGTAGCTGGTGGATATGGAAATCATTTTGCACTACTGGTGTCCATTCCTACAATTTTATGTGTGACAGAATATAGTGGATTAGGCAATCAGGTGGATTCAGATAACCCTTTGAGCAGTCAGTGCGAGGGTAGAAAAGTTTTTTAGCATGGCCCCTCAACTAAGGGATTTGATAGTCTACGGTCATCCACTTTTCAAAAACCAACCCCTTATATTTGATGTCCCCTTGTTATTCCTTATCCCATCTGATAGTCATTATGACTCCCAACCTATTTTGGAATTGGTCACAAATGCTTATTTTCGTTTTGGCCTTTTTTTCCTTTTTTATAAGATATATATATATATATATATATACTTTGTAAAATAGTAAAAAAAATCAATGAAACTAGATAAGGAAAAAGTTTGTACAAGTTAATCCTCAACTAAGGAAATCCATGGTCTAAAGTCATCTACCTTCAAAAATGAATAAAACCCCAATCCTCTGTCTTTGGAGTTTCCGTAATACTTTCCATCCCATTCCAGCACCCCTCTCTTCTTGTAGTAAGATCTATGGATACAACCTTTGCCCAAAAAGTCATTCTGAGATTATTTCAGCACAAATCATCTATTTCAACACCTGGGTTTCCCAATTTGGCTGGCTCATACGCCTCCAGGACCCCGTCCCCCCTCTCAGAGACTGATGTGCTCTTATGAACCAAGCCTAAAAGGCTAAACGCACAAACAGGTCAAAACAACCTTTGCAGGTTTTCCACATTGGAGCTCAAAACTCCCGTGCCCCCAAGAAATCAGTCTGCCCGCCACTTGTAAGTTCCATGTACCTCTCTCTCTCCCTCTCTCTCTCTCTCTCTCTCTCTCAATCTGAAACATTCAAAAGCTTTCAACCAATGCTTTCGTGGGAATTCGTGAATGATTTCTGCTTTCTGGGATCCTTAATGAATGGATGTTAGTACTTAGTACCCCTCCCCACTCCCATATGTTCATGTAATCAGAATCGGCACCGGATTGGGATGGATTGGCCCCAAAAAGCCTTGGAATCGGTTTTACATGTGCAGAACTCGCCCCTCTTGTCATGCTGACTCTGCCTGTTGCATGGGATCAAGCCTTGCCAAGTCCAAACCAAATTGACCAATCTGACCAAGCCAATTTCGATATCTAAAATCATACCACCTATATAGATGTGAAGTGCAGTTTTGGCCAAGGTTTTAAATATCGGATTCAAACCTCGCCTGTCGGCTTTGATAGCGCTGATGCCTGATTAGCAGTACAGCTTATGTCCAGCGAGGCTGACACTAACCGATATAAATGCGGATTGGCCACTGTATCGGATCAGTCAGTATACCCAGTCAGTAGACTCAGTACCGATTTGCAACCTTTTAAGATACGTATACTGACAAGAAATAATTGACTGATCGAATACCAAAAAAATCAGAGGTAAAACCGATACCAATACCCGATTACTAAAAGTCTAAAACCTAGAAATGTCGCTTGGAACTCAAACACGTGTTGTCCTACAACGGCATGAAAATTTGGATCCAATTCTAGATTAGCACCCATAGTATTCACGGTCTCTTCATTTATTACCCCTAAAAATAAATAATAATAATAATAAAACCATAATTTTTCTACGCCCAAGAGAATTCAATGGCCATTCCATTTAACTCTTACTCTTATAATATAAATTGAAGAATTAGATCAGGTTGATGCATGAGAATTTTTGTACAAAAGCTAAAACCCAATTATACGGAGGACAAAACAAATACATCACCAGTACTAAAAACGGGAAGAAAAGACTATATCACATAAGATTGCCAGTAAGAAGAATCTGAATTGAACATGCCATCCCTGTAAACCAAAACATCTGCACAACGGCAGTCAACTCATTAGCTTCTGTAGACTACTGGTGAACTGGAAGAAAAAACATCCCCTATACCCGAGCCCATGACACAGCATCAACCTCATCCCTTGCTGCCTTGTACAATTCAAGCCTCTTGCTACATTGCTGCCTCCTCTCCATCAAAGCAGGGTCCTCGTCCAACAATTGTGAAAGCTGCTTGCCCTGCCAAAACAAGCACCAGGAAACATCAGTGGCAATACAGAGCATAATCCAATGTACAAGGGCGTAAGGATATTCCAGATAATTTGATTAGGGAATCTCCCTTGCAACATGGTCAAATATCACATTTTAGTTGATGCATGGTGTTATTATACCACGCAGAAGGGTTTCTTCCAGCTGATATTCAAAGGGATTGCAATGCATATTTGGTAGGGTGAGGCAAAACATGGATGGCACAAATTAGATGTGGCAATCCCCCATGCATATAGAAGCCGGTTGACAGATTTATCCACACAAACCTACTCCATCAAGCAATTTAATTTTGAACCTATTTGTCAATAAGACATATATCCAAAGAATAGTTTAAGTTTGCCACATCAAGTCTGAAACCTCTTGAGGTCCTATGATGCAATGTAAACTATCATCTGTATGCTGTTTAGCCTATGAACATGTGTATGCATGTAGACTATCATGTCTAAGTAAAAGAAAGTGGGGGAAAATCGTTACTTCCCCTACATTATTTCAATTTTTGCACGTAAAATAGTGGAACTTCATATGAAACAAGCTCTACGGGAGTTTGTGTTCTTCCTTTCACTTCTACTCATTTTACATTGAGGCTCTGTTTGTTTCAACACTAAAAATTTACATCCGACATTTTACATGTTAAAAATTTTCCAAAGTTTGTTTCCAGGAGATAAAAGAAAATAACTTTTTTTCCCTCCGCAAAGATCACAATATTTTACCTCTTTTGAACAAACATTGGAAAAGAAATTATCATGTAAAATATCAGATGTAAAATTTTACATCAAACAGAACCTGACAAAAAATGGAACCTTGAGATAGAGAGAGATTGAGATTAGTAGGGGAGAGGGGGGGGTGTCGGGTAACAGCTTTGAATTTACCTCCTTCTTGCCCACTTGTGTATAGAAGAAATCCAGTAAAGACCGCTTAGCCTCCCGAACTTGACAATAAACCACTGCCTTTGGAATGGAGTTCCTCAGTGTCTCTGACACCATATTGATGTAAAAGGAGACATTGGATCCTATCCTCCTGAAGTGACCCTCTGCATATCGATCAATAGTTGAAGCAGATGGGTTTCCCCCTTTCTCCACCTCTTGTGGAAGCTTCCGGAAGAAATCCACGGTCAGGTATGATGCCTCCATATCCACCAACCGCAGAGTTGTCTTTTTACTCTCATCCCGGAACCTCTCCAAGGCTTCATTCGCAGCAGCTGCTAACTCAGCTTGAAGTGTTGGAAAGCGCTTCAACTCCTGTCATTAAAACATATCAATACCTCTTGCTCTGATAAGCAACGAAATGATTATGCAATATAATAACCGAAATTTAAAAATAAAAAAAAAATTACTGCAGAAATCCCACCTGAGTTTCTCCTATTGACTTTCTCACAAGTTCCTTCAAAATGAAGTGAACCTGCAATGTAAGTTTTCAAATCAATTACTAGTTCCACAACTCTATAAAAGTGAACCTATTGCCCCCAAATTGAATGGTATGCCCTCTCCAATATGATAAAGAGTATCAACTCACATAAGAAGGAAAGAATATATCACTGCAGAAATGATAATATTTACATCTACAGATTTTTTATATGAATAATGATAACTTTATTTATTGAGAGAAGTAGGGAACAAGCCTACTTACAGCATCAACTGATGCTTCAGCTGGACCTCTAAAATATTGAAGGGCTCCCTCAATGAGGCGTCGGTAACCTTGTTCAGGAGCAATCAAATGGGGCTGGTAGCCATCTGCTTCTGAAATCACCTTCCTAACATTCTGCAGGGATAGATGTCGATCAAAAGGAAGCTTTTTCAAAGCAGCAGGAAGCTGGTTGTCAAAAACTCCATATACCCGATCACCTCCAGACCGCCTGCAATAGGTAGAGGAATTTTTTGAAAAAGGACCAACGTTCAGAAGAAAATTATTTATTCAGTGCATGAACAATAGATCTATCACCATCAAAGACATTTTACCCACAAGAGGGAGTAAGATCATTGGAAGGCATTCTAGTGCATGCTTGAACTTCACTACTAGAATTTGGTAAGAGAACATGCTCTTTTCTGAAATCTATTTTTTACCCTATTTTTAAATTTGAGCCAGAACAGAAAAATCTCACATTTCAGTCCATTCTCATTCTACAGTGGAATGCATTCTATCATGCATTCCAAGAACACATACCAAACGCAGCAAAAAAAAATCCTTTTTAAGGGGTATAGAAAATGCTGAACAAAAACAAGTAATCAAGCATATCAATGTCATCAAAACACACCAATGACGGGCTGTAAAGTGGAGAGCACTCTAAGGCCATCTACAACAAAACAAGCCCATAATAATAGGGGCAAATTCACTTCACACTATAATTTTGGGAGCATTCAATATTCATGATAGATATATGCATCCAAAAGCATATGTTCAAAGTGAAATCAAGAAAGGTTATTCCATTGAGTGTAAGACAATCTAAATGAAGAATAATAGTAGTTAACCCTTCCACTCAACACAATCAGTTAATGAGAAAGCTTTAAATGATTTGGGGCAAAAAGTATTTTAGCATTACCCTCCTTCCAGATGCTCCTTGAATATACGATCAAATGCTCGGCAGAGTTCTAAAATTGTGTACAGCTGAGCCTGGGAATGCAAAGATATATACTCTAATTATGATCTTATATGAAATTATTCCTCATTTATGAATGATGAGAAAAGTTAGAAGTAACTCACCCCAGCATCAACAGCAATAGGCCTACCAAGATGGTCCATCTCTGATTCAAGTTCTTCAATGTTTTTGTTTATCAAGGATGTGATACTGGGTATGCGTGCCCTTATTACAGATTCCAAGTGCTGAAACCATAATAACTCATCAAATTACCATCGACTCTCACAAGGAATTTCTTTAGTATCTAATATTTTGACCTATTTAATACATTTCCTAGGTTTCAAATGATAAAAATCAAGAAAACAGAACTACCCTTGAGAGGAGTTTCGCAAGATACTCAGATCCCATTTTACTGGACAAATGTCCATACTCTGAACTTGATGCAAAATATTCACGCTCCCGACGCCTTGAAGCAATCATATCAACATTTTTATTAATGTCAGCTTGTGAACGGTTTACGACTCCAACCCAAGGATGTTGCAACCTATAGGATCTTCCCTCAAGAACCTTCATAAAATGAAGAAGAATTAACAAACAGAACATTTCAGGCCCATTTAGAAAATAATCTGATGAGATCAGCATATGTTTTGCAATTAGGGAACATTATATTGGAAATACACTAAAGAACATTCAAAAGGAAAACAAAAATGAAGGATAGCTGGAAGTAAAATTCAACTACTCAGTTGCTCATCAAAAGCTGCACCAGCTTAATATGCCAAAACCACATGAGAACTTACATCCAACGCATTTGTTCCCTTGTCCATCAAATCTAGCTTCGTCAGCACCCCAAAAGTTCTCTCCCCTAACCATGTGACAAAAAATTTATAGTTACAGACTGATAGGCCAAGAGTGACTACGTCATCATTTCATACCACAATCAAACAAAGCACAAAATACCAGTTGGGTCCACTTCTCTCGAAAGTTTAATCGCATCAGATGTTGCTATATCTTGATTGGCTGGAGAGATTGCAAGGATTATGCAGTTAGGCTGCAAAAGAGATCCAACCAAACAAGTTAGAATGTCCATGTCACTTTGTTACACTAAATATCAATGAAAAGATATGAAAAAAAACAACGCACTAGCACACAACCCCCTCTTTATAAAATAAAGAATTAATAAAAAAAGATCAATAATATAGAATAGTTCTACATGAGGAGGATATGTTCCCGATTTCCTGAATAAGGTAGAAACACATGAATCAAAAGTAAAAAGCTGGTTGACCTCTGAATAAGATCAAGTTAACAATATTTTATTATTACCTTCTCAACATAAGAACGAACCATGTTTTCAATGTCTTGAACAATACTATCCGGCTGCCCCTCTGCCAAAAGTAATGTTGTTCAACTAAGTTGCATGTTAAAAAGGCAAAACTCATCATGAATCCACAGAAAGGAATCAATATTACAAGGATAGCCTACCTACGGCAACCTTTGTCAAACCAGGTAAATCTACCAGTGTTAAATTGACAACTGCAAGATTAAATGAAGCAAAAAAGTTAGCATCAGAAGATGACAGCCGGGTTGGATGTTACTAAAGTGCAAATAAGAGATCAACAAAGAAAATCATGAAAAAGACAGTCCTGCACTGTATAAACATAAAGACAAAACCCAGTCATGATCAACAGTGACGTAATGGGGAAAAAAAAGGAAAAGAAAATGCAATTAGAATATTTCAATGGAAATTCATAATTCATAGTTTATGGATTACTTATCATAAGTTAGAAGGGCCATAAACATTTAGATCCCGAATTTCTAAAATGAAGTTATCCTGTGCATATCTGCCCAAGACTAACAGAGAGGAATTGCCACATGGAATTTGTACTTCAACAAACCTATTGCCTCAAATGAAAAATACAACCTGCAGTCCCAAACATTTTGGAGGCACTCCTCCCACCAGCAGTGACATATCCAAATACATTAGATGATGAGCCTACATTTGATATACCTCAGTTGTGTGCAACATGATGATGTCAAATAGCTGTGGAGATGCAGGCATTGATCTAAAACCTCTGTCAAGGAGAGCTCAGGCCTCTCCAGATATTCAATCATTGGCATCCTTCAGGCCCTCATCATCAATAATATAACAATAATAACTCGTCTAAGAAAAAAAAAAAAAAAAGAACTGCCTCTTCTCTTCCTCCAGCTTCTCTTCTCTCCTCTGAAGTATAATTGGCATTACTTTATGGTTTCCGGAGTTAAGAGTTATGGCTATGCAGGCCCCGTCCTTTCTGGAGCACCAGGGCTCATTTCCAGTTGTTGAGAACAAATAGAAGCCTAATTTCAGATCCTTCACGTAAGACATCATCATATCAGCTACAACCCTAATTCATCACAGACCAATGTGAACAATCCTAATTTTGTAATTTTCCATTCAGAAGTCGACACTGCTCAAAGAAAGAGGACATACCTAGGTGTTTACCAAAACTATTTTAAGGTTATAAACGAACACAAATTTGTTAACACAAAAGGAAACTAGAAAGGAGAGAAGCTGAATAATAACCTATCAGTACTAACATAACCGACAACAAAGGATAAAATAGGTGATACAAGAGACTAAAGCATACCTATCCGACAACAAAGGATAAAATAACTGGAACAAGAGACTAAATCATACAATCCACATAAAGGCCCAGTGCATGTGATGTCATTAGAGAGTTATCCCTATTGATGACCATCAAAGAGCATGGACAATGATAAAATGGTGCTGATTAACAGTATGTAAGCCATCAATATGAACAGAAAATTGTTCTTTCTATCCAGTATCCACATTCACGAAACTCACCCAGCATAACCCCAAAAGCAAACAAGAAAAGCAACGTCTTCAGATAGCTGAGAGAACAAGGTAATTTTCAGAAATTCATAACAACTCAGAGAGAACAGGGATTTATCCCAGTGACATAATTCAAATGCACACACCATTTGGAGAATAGATACTGAGATGGATAGGAATAGGAGAGATCTGCTTTGTCCTCCCAGTGACCCTATTAGTTTCTTCCTCAATTTCTCTGCGGACCACACCTGCATTAACAAATCAGAAGGTCAAGCAACCAATCAAACTTCTGTCGCAGACAAGCAAGAAAGGCAGTAAATAGGATTTCAAAATTTCAGTAACTAACAATCTTAATTACACTGCATATGTGGTAAAGCTATTCCATAATTCAATACATCAATACCTCATGGCATAGCCACTTACAAGTCATCATAATAAACGAACCAAGTAACAATTACAGAAATTAAGCAATACATAAAGTTATATGGCCATTGAGCCAGCCTAATTAAAGATGAATGAGAGGGAAGTACAGAAAATAGTCAGTCATTAGATTACAGTTTTCAACTACAACTCCATCTAGTACAATGCTGCATATTCCGCAATCTCCATGAATAATACAAGTTGACAACATTCATAAAAAATCGACGGAAAAGAAGAATACCTAAGTCACCAAAGCTTAAAATGCAAACAAATTGTTGAATATATACAGAACATCATTTTGAAGTCTGAATATCATATCATCCAGTTCATGTAACAACAAAACTGAGCACGCTACAACAGGGAAAGATATCTCATTACCAAAGTCGGTGAATCTCCTCTTTGGCAAATGAAGGAACTCAGCGTACTCAGTCTGCCCTTCGTCTATCTTTTGCAGCTGCAAGACCAGCGGCCGCCTAGTTACGATCCCTAGAAAAACCACAAAACCTCCAAATCAGCCACCAAAACTAACAAAAGCAGTAAGACAACAAAACCGAAGGTTCAGACACTTGCCAGATCCCCGAGGAAGAAAATCACGCCCAACTATGCTTTCCAGAACTGAAGATTTCCCAGAACTCTGCTTAGACCACCAAATGAGAAACAGAACCAAAACGCACAAACAAAAACAGAGATCAGAACACGAATAGGTAGAGAAGAAAAGAGAGATCAATCGATGAACCTGTCCTCCAACGACGGCGACGGAAGGAAGAGCTTCCCATAGAGACGAAAACGCGCCGTTGTCGCCACCATAGTCACCAAGAACAGTGCAAGCCCTCTGGATTCTGTTAACAAGACCGATCAAACTCTCCATGGTCGTCATCTTTCAAACCCTAACCCTAGTTGCCAAGGAGAAAAGCCTGTAATCCGACAGAACTGAACCACTGAACCACTGAAGTAGACGAAAACCGCTCGCAAGCGAGAAGAGGAGAGAGAGAGAGCTTGAAATGAAAGCTATCTTGCAGTTGGAGAGAATGGGTAGGTAAGTCGCTGATTTTATTCGGTCGATTAAATTATTTAATTATTTTTTCAAATCCGTTTATTTTTGGAATGTCGGTCTGCTAACATGCGCCACATGCGCACTGCTTGTACAGTCCTCCCTGGTCCACTTACGATGATCAACTCTCTTCCAACATCGAAGTTTGAAATTTTGAAATTTGAAATTCTGATAAGGTCCCGTTTGAATTTACTTGGCACTCTTATTTTCTAAAAATGGGTTTTTTATTATAAAATAGTTAATAATCGATTTAAAAAAAAGTATTTAAAATCATTATTTTAACATAGGGATTTTCTAATGGATAGTGTCAAATTAATTGGAACTGGATTTTTTTTTTTTTTACCTTTTTTGTATAATACATTTGTTTTTTTAAAAGTTATTTTTATCATTTCATATATTTATTAAAAAAAAATTTACAAACTAATGTAATTCTTGACATCGACATAATGACAATAGGTGATTAAAAGAATATGTCATGTTTAATCATCCGGACAACACTAAAAACTTCATGAAAAATCAATTTTGACAAAAGGATGAATATTTTTTGTTTGTATAATTTTTTCCCTTACTTCATTTTTCTAGTTTCAAATATTTTGGTTGGGAATTTGGGATTGAGGAATTTAATGTTATATAATTTATATTTGATTTTTATTAAAAAAAAATGTTATATTTGATGATTTTAATCTCGAATAAGATCTTGATGATGATCAAATTGTTTCTGCAAAGTATAATCTGGATCATATTATAGATAAACCGACTAGCTAAGTTACCGTCTCTACTACTGATGCTGGTGATGAAGGTAGTGGTGGATAAACTGGGACGGGAAGACATGTTACTGATGGAAGTCTTAGAAAATGACTTCTCTTTTAACCAAAGATGGTTAACAAGTGGCAATCGATTCCCTACACGATGGTTGACTTATGTAATAAATAAATTATAAAAAAATCAAATATAAATACCATTATGAATTGATTGATCCGATACTGATTCCAATAGTAATTATGTAGATGGATAATTACTGTACGCATGGGTTGATTATGAATTACAAGGCCCATGTAAGGAAAGCAATAAATGCAAATTAACTTTTGAGTAAAAGTCATGGATCTATAACGCCGGTCAAGGGCGGGATTTCAGTCGGCCCACCTCCCCATGTATTGGTAGGCGGACCGACTGATCCCTAGCCCTTGGATTAGCGGCAGAAACCTCCTGCCGCGGGAGAGGATTTCAGTCCCTGTATGAAGGGAGTTTTTGGGGAAAATCATTTTCCTGGTTGTATCTTATTACTACGAAAAGGAAAAAGTGCATTGAAAATAAAAGATGAAATTGGTAATCATATTTTATAGAAAGTTAGAAAAGTGAGCATATTGTCGATCCAACTGACCGTTGAGTCTCTCTCTTCTAAAAAAGCTAGGGAGTTGGCCTCTTATACAAGGGGTTCAAAACTTTTAATAGGAAGAGGGATGTGCAAAGGCA
Organism: Protea cynaroides; assembly: GCA_028583415.1. NCBI lineage: Eukaryota > Viridiplantae > Streptophyta > Magnoliopsida > Proteales > Proteaceae > Protea > Protea cynaroides. Next base: position 66,795,619 of record CM053274.1, read on the forward strand.
AGGCATGGGGAAATGGGAGTATAAAAAGAACAGTGCCTCACTTGAAAGAGAGAGAAAAATATTAAAATTTTAAAGAAGAGAGATGGAGAGAGAGAAGTAGTACATTATTGTCATAAGAAGCCGTAAGCATTGTGAGAACATCTGTACACTTGTTGCACCCAACATGCGGTACCTTCACTATCAAGCCAAAGCCAGAATTCCATAATTTCACAATAGAAGTAAGAAGAATGATGTCGAAAATGGGCTACGACTTTTCCAATCCATGCGTGCTTGGGAAAGGCGACAGAATCTTAGCACTACTAAAATCAGTCATGAGAAAAGTTATGGAATCAACTTGATTCACCATTGACGAGGGATTACTCAACTTTACTGGATTGGTGTACTATCCAGGCAAGAAAGATTCAAAATATGTAACTAGCTTTTATGTTTTGTCATATTGGTCGTTGCTTCATTTGAATCCCTGAGAGAATGAAGATATGAAAGGTTCAACAAAACTATTTCAAGAGGTGAGATCCTTTGAAAGAGTAAGCACAACAAGGGTGATCAAAATGTTAATTCACATAGAGGAAAATCGACTAACCAACAAAAGTGGAAGGTGGTCGTAGTTTGTTACATCAACTCTAGAAGGATAAGTTGCATTAGAATCGAGAAACTTATATGGAGTTCATAATTGCATAAACAGGGTCAAAGAAGTGGCTGCAGCACATGTCAAGGCACTTCTTCGAAGGTCCCAGTCCGCCTGACCTCGTGTACTTCTTTTTCTCCTTTTGAAAATTATAAATTTTTCTAATTGAAAAATGGGTGAATGATCTCTAAACTAACGATGTGGGACACGCCTCTCACAGACTAATTTTTTTTTTTTTTTTTTAGGATAGAGAAAAAAATTTGTACATGAGAAGACATAGCTTCAACGCCAATTCAAAATTAGTTCCTTTTGCAATCTCTATGGTAGGATTAGGAATTAAAGGGAATGAAAATGAAAATTTTTAATTAAAAATAAAAAATTTAATTAAAAAATTATAGATATAACATAATATGCTTGTATAAACTGCCTATTAAATAATGATACTTATTAAATATAAAATTTATTTTATTTTTCAAATGCAAGGGACTTGGATATAAAGTGAAGTGCAAGTTTATAACAAAATATGGAATGATCTAAAATTAGTTATATAGTCTTGTGAGCATGTGCTGTAATGATTACAAAAAAAAAAAAAATTTTAAGTTTAAAAATTTTCACTTTCCTTATCTTTAATTCTCTTTGTAATCAATCTGAGCCTTAATGAATTTTTCATTTATAAATGCAAGATTCATAGCTCAACAATCAAAACCCAATGGATAGCGTTGAACTGGTACAAATATTTGCTCATGGTAGATCGAAGGTATTCTATACCAAAAGTTATAAAGGGTATCTCTGGGTTCCCAAGTTTTGAAATGTCAAAGAGTCATTTGGTAATTTTGATTATATATATATCTAAAATGGTTTTGAGTTTGCCACAAGTCAGATGTTAGGTTCAATTATATAAGCTCAGTTTGATTACAGAGGAAATAAAAGGAAAAGAAATAAAAATTTTCAAACTTAAAAATTATTTTCGTAAGTTTCTCCAATCCTTCTATTCCCAACCACCAAGACAAATAAATAAATAAATAACACTTATAAACTTGCAAAGTTTTCTTAGTAAATTTTTTAACAATATATAATTTTAAAAAATTTAAACAAAAGTTTTTATGAACAATCATGCATGAACACAGTTATCATTTCGGCCATCAAATGGGATATAGAGGGGAGAGTGTAGTGTCAGAAATACCCCTTCCTACTAGATGAATGGTCGATTTTCCGACTGCGTACACACACACTTTGTATATGAAAACTATCTCCCACATTTTATTATAAATTTTTTGCCTAACTAATATTATACTAGAACTTTCTTTTAAGGTTTTTTAGGCTTTTTCCCCACAATTTTTTTTAAGATTAAATAATATAAAATAATATAATATTATTAAAAAAAAAGGTTAGAAGAAATTGAATAATGGAAGGAACCCACTACCCCATCATTTGGATATGAATAATCTCGTTCAATCCTCCTACATGTTTGACAAAGCAAACAAATAAATAAAATAAAGAAAAAATTACCTGAATTAAGCAAAAATGCAAAATGACTGCCAAACTTACTAAAATAGGCGGTTCATTTGAATACTTATGGAACTATACACTTGGGACTTTGGAGTTAAAGGGTGACAATTCTAAATCGGAATTGATAAATTGCACTGAAACTGGTTGGTAAAAAAACCGAATCGAATCAAATCAAACCGTACATAATCAGTTCGCTTTTGGTTTTACAGTGTAATAATCGGCTTGGTTTCTGTTTTAGCTGAGAAATAATGGTTTGCAAACTGATAAAACGAATATATTGTTAAATCGATTGAATGTTATAATTTCTCTTATTCCCTCTTTCTCTCATGCTATGTCATCTTTCATTGTCGTATTATTTTTACCAACTTTAATGGATTTTTCTATGTTCTTTTAACCAGAATTTGCAGATTTCCTAACATTGATTCTTCTATATATGTCTGTGTAGGTGAATGGGTGCGGGGAATATTAGGTTGATATACAACACCAACGAGAAAAGGCTATAGAGGGAAAACTAATAAGGAACCGAATAAGCAAAATCGATTTTGGTTTAGAAAATTGAAACTGCATTGGTGTTAATCTTATACATTAACATGTAAGATATACATTCAACTATAAACATGACCTTTTGATACTCACACATCAAGGGGTTATCTCAATACCTGATCAAGCCTTCCAATCGGGGTTAAAGGAATCTGTATCAATGTACCGATCTAATCTCAGTCCGGATCAACCAGTAAGGACTGGGATTGAACAGTTTGGAATCAGCTTGACTCAAGACTGGATCGGTTTATTATTATTATTATTATTGAGGGAAAATATCTACTACATTCCCTGTAAATTATTTTAATCTCACCCACCCACCATTGTCTGTGATAATATCCCTAGCACCCCTATCTTTGAAAAACTGTATCCATCGGACCCCTCCTTTAAGATATATCGCTTGACCAATGACGTGGCACCATTTTAATTTAATTAATGACAAAACTTCCTAGATATTTTCTCTTTTAATTTTATAAAACTTAAAAATTTATAAAACATATTAGATATTGATATCGGAGTATCAGACTGAACCTCTGGAAATCCCATGGTTGACGATCTGAAACCGGCCGATAGTAGTGGCTGATTTTGTAAGGTTTGAGATATCGATGGATTTATCGTCGTCCATGGACTTCAATGATCGGAAGTTGATTTGAGGAATGCTCTGGATCGAGATTTGTGGAGGGAAGAACAAATCAGGTAAGATGAGATCAGGAACTTGAACCGAATGCTCCAAGAATTCAAATGAGAATGAGGCTTCTCCTATTTCACGAAATCTCAAAGAGATGGAGGGAGGTGGGATTTAGGGTAGAGGCAGCTCATAGCATAAGCAGATGAAGAAGAATAAGGTGGTGGGGGTGGCGACGCCAGTAAGGTGGGTAGGGTTGGGGTGTCGCCAAAATCGAAGGGCTACTCTGGGCTTCCAAACGGTGGTTGAAGTCGAAGGGTGGAGTTGCAGGTGGCAACCACAAACAAAACCGCCGATCTACTACACAACCATCACTCCAACGTCCCACCAATTCTTCCTTGAAAACAGGGGTAGCTTTATCCTCCTGAGATTCGATCGGGCCTCATCGTCACTATCAATTAATCCAGTCACAGTTCAGAGCATATAGAATTTATTTTGGTGCCGAAACCAAATTGCAGCCAAGATTTGGAAGTTTAATGAGGAATTTATTTTGGTGCACGGTTCATAAACCATGCCCAGTGCCAATCCACTACTCCTCTTCTAGAACAGATCATAAGCTCAGCCCTGAACCAAAGGGAAATGAAAAAGCTAGTCTCAGTGATGGCAAGACTTTTTTTTTTTTCTTTTTTCAAAGCACTCATATGACAATAGCTCCAGATAAACACTCGGAGAGAATAATTAGAGCAACCAACCTTTTCTCATCAATCCAATGGGTCTCAGCGTTTCTATCTTGTTCTTACTGTACACCTGAAAATCAAGGCTCAAGCTGCCCATTGAGCGGAAATTCAGCAAGAAATAGCACAATATCTGAATTGCAATGGGACAGATTTGAGGGGCAAATTAAAGTCGGCAAAGGAACCCAATCGATTATCCCATGGCGGCATCGCTGGAAGCTCTGCCAGGAAGGCAGACGGACTTCCGAGTTCCACCATCTTCTCCTGTCGCCAACGCAAGTGATCGTGGATAACGAAGATGAGCTCACCGAATTTCTAATGAAACAGATGGAGTATGATTTGCATGATTTGCATTTTCCACAGACGACGGTGTAAGCTACCTGAGACAATGGTGAAATAAAAATATAAAAATATAATTATGCATTTATCTCAAAAATAAAATTTAAAATTATTGAGGGTAAAAAAGTCTTAGCAGCGAAACAAGGTTTGAGTGTCTTTAGGGGGTATTAGGGATATTATCGCAAACGAAGGCGGATGGATGGGATTAAAATAACCTACAGAGGGTGTGGCAAATATTTTCCCTATTATTAAATAATGTAATTTTTTTTAAACGTAGATGATCGATATATAGCAATCATATTTGTCAGATGGTCGACACGTGTCACGAACTATTAAAACCATATAAAGGGTATTGGATTGGATCGGCCAATCAAGACATCTGACACCCGGGCCAATCCTTGTAAACAGGTTATAACTTATAAGTATTGGAGAGTTCGGATCACCAGTACTTACTAGAAAAGTAATAACTCTTCGTTTACTTGAAGAGTAATAATTCTTTTAGTACGCTATTTGGCAACAAGTGTCCTATGGAGTTAACGGTGCTAAATTCCTTTAGTTAAATAAACTATTTTTTAATTCCTTTTGTTTAGCTAATTGATTTGGTGAATTGGCAATCACATTTTTTAAGGTAAGTAAATCTATTAGAAATAAATCTCTAACGATTTTTAAGGTAAGTAAATCAATTAGAAAAAAACTCTAACAATTTTTAAAAAGAAAAAACAATTAGAAATAAAACTCTAATAAAACTCACTTTTTTTAATTCAACCGAGCTTTATCTTGTTAAAAAAAAAAAAAAAGTTTTTTCCCTTCTCTCTCTCTAACTCTTTTTTTTTTCTTTAGATTTTATTATTTTAATTCAACAGAGCTTTATCTCATTAAAAAAAAGAAATTTTTTTCCCTTTTCTCTCTCTATCCAATTCTTTTTTTTTTTCTTTAAATTTTGTTATTTTAATTCAACAGAGTTTGTGGAATTTTATCTATGAGAAGGCTTATGGCCGCTTCGAAAATAGAGAGAGATTGGAATGAGCCTCCATTTTGTAAAATATTTTTTTTATAAGTAGATTAGAAAACCGAAATTGTTCAAATATTGAGGAGTTATGTTGAATTAAAATGATAAAATCTAAAGAAAAAAAAGGAGTTGGAGAGAGAGAGAAAAGGAAAAAAAAACGTTTTTTTAATGAGATAAAGCTCTTTTGAATTAAAAAAATGGCGAGTTTTATTAGAGTTTTATCTAATTGTTTTTTCTTTTAAAAAATCATTAGAGTTTTATTTCAAATTGATTTACTTACCTTAAAATTTGTTAGAGTTTTATTTCACCTTAAAAATAGTTAGAGTTTTATTTCTAATAGATTTACTTACCTTAAAAAAAACGTGAGTATCAATTCACCAAATCAATTAGCTAAATAAAAAGAATTAAAAAAATAAAATTTATTTAGCTAACGGAAGTTAGCATCGTTAACTCCATAGGACACTTGTCGTCCAAAAAGTGTACTAGAAGAGCTAGGGGTAAAAGTTTTACCCTGACGGCCCAAACCCGCCCAGAACTGCCCTGAACTCGGTTAGGGCCTAACCCGGCTAGAACCCTGATAGGGCTCAATCAGGGTACAGGGTATTTTTACCTTGTCAGGGTAAGGGCGGGTTAGGGTTGTGGCCTAGGGTAGAGCCCGGCCCGACCTTACCTGACCCTGTGTTATATATATATATATATATATATATATATATATATAATCAGATTCTATATGACTAAACCCTAATCTTATGATTCATATCTTCCCTACTCCATTCTTTTCTCTTTCTCCTAGCCGCAGCAGTACACTCGCACAGACTCATAGCCACTCCACTTAGCCCCATCGACCTTCTTCTTCCTCTTCATTGACGACCATCAGCTAAACTCTTCTTCTCCCTCTCTCTCTCTCTCTCTCTCTCTCTCTCTCTCTTTGACTCCGTTCATTTCTCTTTCTCCTAGCCGTAGCCGCACAGACTCAGAGCCACTCTACTCAGCCCCATCGACCATCGTGAGTCTTCTTGTACCTCTTCGTCGACGACCATCATGTAAACTCTTCTTCTTCTTCTTCTTCTTCTTCTTCTCTCTCTCTCTCTCTCTCTCTCTCTCTCTCTCTCTCTCTCTCTCTCTCTCTTTCTGACTCCATTCATTTCTACTAACGCCTGTAGAGTATCTGTGGTTTAGTTTGAAGATTGATGAAGGGAATCTTGCTATGATTCAACGGACTCCATGAAACGATGGAATCAGTTGCTGGATCTTTGACCATATCGCAGCATTTTGCGAGAAATGGAGCAAGAGGAGGGGGACTATTCTTGACTGATTCTTCCATCATTAATGGTCAGGAGATCCTAAAGACCTCAAAAGATGATCGTCACCAAATAATCCAAACGAACAGAATCTAGTAAAGCTTTAAACTACCTTTACCCCCTTGTCAAGTCATCCATTTCAATTTCCTTTTCAGCATCTACTTAGATTTTAGATTCACTAAAAAATAGAGATAATTATATACGAATCAGATAGTGAAAGGCGAGAACCTCTACTAGGAGAACCAGAGCCAGAATCAGTAAGCATACATCTACCGATTCAAGCGACCAAGAACCTTAAACCCTAATGAGAGGAAATAGAGAAAATTAGAAAACAAGGAAAGAGGGAGGAAGAGAGAAAGTCTTCCCATTGTTGATTCCCATTGTTGGATCCAATGGCGGATGGGTCTACCCACTCCCATTATGTGAAGCTTACGAAGGAGCAAGCTCCCGTGGATGAGATTACTCTAGGGGAGCACAATCAGCCCATTGAGGTTCCTTAGGTACATTCTTATTTACTTCATTGTTCTTTTCTCTTAATCTTTTGTGTTGATTTGATCCCGTTGAATTGTTATTCGAATCATCATTTGCAATCTCCGTAGTGGTTCTAATTTGGAATGGTTAGAATGAGATTTGTTTTCAGTTTTTCAATGTTAACTGATGCAAATGCAGAAGAATCAGTGTAAACTAGGGTAAACCTGATCCAGCTAGGCCCAATCAGGGTAAATCAGGGTAGGGTAGGGTTTGGTAGTACCCTACTAGGGTAGGGTAAGGGTTGAGGTTATGTCCTCCTTGACAGGGTAGGGTAAGGTTTGGGTTAGCATGAAAAAATCTTGGGTAGGATAGGGTTTGCAGATACCCGGCCCAACCCGACCCTGTTTCACCCCTAAGAAGAGTTATTATTCTTCTAGTAAGTGCAGGTGATCCGGACTCGATTTGGAGTTTATTTATCTCACAATAGACGGAAAAGGAATAACATGCACTGTTAGGAATCCTCCTAGGTATTTTTTTTTTTCTTAATCTCAATATAAGCATGTTATGCTTGAGATAGATGTAGGCAATTCTCAATTTTGTGTGTTCTGCAAGTTCCCAATACCAAAATTTTAGTTACTATAGTTATCATCATTTAATCTCTGTGGTCAGTGTGCTGTCCATTATGTAATTTTTTTGCTCACCCTTGAGCCTAGTATTGGATTCATGGTTTTAGGTATACGGATTGAATAGGTTGTATTGGCCGATGCGTATCGATATCGACAATGGTCAATACAGATATCTGGTCGATACAAGATAGGAAGAATCAGCATTTCGGGTTGACATGAGCAAAAAAGTTGACATCTTGGCATATTGGATCAATACGGATACAATATTGACTGATACCCGTTCCGATACCGTGAACTTAAACCATGATTGGGTTTATACATGAGCAAAAACATTTGTTTTTGGTCTTTGTACTCTGACTATATAAGAAGGCGAGATTGCGATTATTGAATAAGAAAGTTTTTTTATCACTGAACAACATTTATCATGGTATAAAAAAAAGGGAAAAAGACAGTTACGTCCCCTGTACTTTACCTTAATGACAGTTGACCACCCAAATTCTAGGAAAAGACAAATACCTCCCCTAAAAACACTATTAAAATACAAATAGACCCACGCCGTTAGGAATATTCTATTAGATGCTAACGGTGGGAGTCCAATATTTCCTTAATGACCAAATTAACCCTTGACTGACTTAAAAAAAATAATAAAGAATCCGCAATCTTCTCACTGGCAAATCTCTCACCTTTCTCTAGAAAAATCCGCAATCTTCTCATCTTCCTCCTACAAATCTGCAATCTTCTCTCCAAACTAATCCTTAACTAACTTTAAAAAAAAAAAAAAAAAAACCGCATCTTCTCTCTCGCATATCTCTCTCTTTTCTCTAGAAAAATCTGCAATCTTCTCATCTTCCCCTGCAAATCTGCATTCTTCTCTCTCACAAATCTTTTCTCTTTGATTCCCTATGTAAGTGTCACACCCCAATTCCGAACCAACCAGAATGGTGTGAGTGAACCATCTTTGAACCAACGGTTCACACTAAGATCTCGAATAGACCGTGTCCACTCATACAAACCATTGCATAAAACCACAATCAGAATATAAATAGTACAGCGAAAGTCTTTAAATAAATGAACTGAGAATCTATTGATAAATTTAAATAAAATATCTAATTATTCAAATCCAAACATAAAATATAATATCCTTACATCCACTTGATCCAACTGAAAATAACTGAAAACAAATAAAAGTCAAATCAAAGGTACACGCAGAAAGGACACTCGCATGAAATGTCATGCTCGTCCTCTCCTGCCTGCACACCCAAAGCAGCAACACCACCATACGCCGGAGCGTTCATATAGTCGTCCACCGTGTAACCTGCATCAACATCTAAAAACAATGTATATACAAAGGGTGAGCTCACAACTTAGCTCAGTAAGACAATCAGACAGTTTCACAATATTATGCATGAGTAACAATCATTTTATGCTGTGGTCTGGTTTAAGTTTGCAATGTGCTATAGAAAGGTTTGGTGGTCCCCGCACCTCTATACACGAGTGTGTGGCGCCGCATAGTATATCACACCACTACCGGCCCACATGCACCCATCATGGAATAAAGATAGAGCTAAGGTATCCCCGTACCTCCCCTGATACCCTACCCATACCAGTACCTAAGCCCCTACTGGCCAGGGCTCACAAACTGGGCTCGCAACTAACCAATCCTATATGTCATCAATGTAGGCTCTATCCCAGCACAGCCGTCTACGGCATAGAGATAGAGCTAAGGTATCCCCGTACCTCCCCTGATACCCTATCAGCAACTAACCCATTATGATAGAACAATACGCAGGTAGATCCTATCCCAACATAACTCCCTACGGCATAGAGATAAAGCTAAAGCATCGTGGACAAGCCAACATCGGCATCGGAGACCACAGTGCCACATAAGCATGGCCAGGCCAACATCAACATCGGAGACCACCGTACCACGACCTTCCCCTGATGCCCCACCCGTACCAAGCATGTTAAAATAGAATACTACAAAAGTGCCAGTGTGAGGAATGATCCCAGGCCCATGCCCCACTCCACACACCAACGAAAACAATCACATGCCTAACAATCACATCCTATCAATGCATGAACAATAATAATAACTGAAAGTAAATGATGGCATGTGAATATGCACAAACACCACATCATATATATTCGGTGTCATTAACAAAGATTTACTGTCCATTAATTATTAGGTTTAGGTCAGATTCCCATACCTGACGCTCGTTTGATAGCTTGCTCTACGTCGCAAGATCCAAACATGCTATCACAAAGTCCTACAATATTATTAGGGTTCAATTAGAATAGTTTCTTAGGGTTTACGTTGGTCGAAAAACCAACAGGATTCCAAAACCAGTCTTTCAGAGATGACCGGTCGCAACATATCGATCGCATCACTGTGGGAAAGTTAGCAACCGGTATGTCTCCGGAAGACCATACATTAGGTTTTTCGACTGCCGTCGATCAATCTCCATGGATTTTCAGGGTTTCTCCTATCCATTCTAAGTTTGAGCTTTGAGTTAGAGTTATTTCCAACTCATCTAAGTCTAGTTTTGATGATAATCATCCTAGAACTCGAATCTAGGGTTTGACGGTAAATTAGGGTTTAATGGCCAATTAGGGTTTTAGATCAATACCTGCTTTGCATGGTATTGATCCAACCATACAACTATCCTAGAGTCATAGAGTAAGAAGAATGATTAAAACACTTATCGTCGACTGGCGTAAGGTGAGCGTCGTCGAACGGCAATGGCAGCACTTCCTTCTTCTTCCTCCTTCTCCTCACTAGGGTTTGTGAGAGATAATAGAAAGGGTTTGAGGAGGTTTAGAGGTGTTTATATAGGCTAGGATTAGGGTTTAGTAACCCTATTAGGATTAGGAAGGTCCAGGTATTAGGGTTTAGGAAAATGGGACCCGCAGAGATCCAATTCTGGATCTCCGTAGTCAGCAGCACAAAGCTGACCGGTCGACCGGTACCAAGACCGGTACCATCGACTGGTCAACATAACATCATGATTATTTGACCGTCTTTGGTCCGATTTCATACCTGTTTGTCATCTGCTCGTCCCGTCTGGCCCGGTGATGATCGGAAGACCTGCTACGACATGAAATCAAGGTTTAGACCGGGTTTATGGAGTGCGGGTCTTACAGTAAGTGTGATTATGATTTCCTAGGGTTTGTTGAACAGTTAAACGGGTGAATTTCTTCCAGTCCTTGTTGCACTGTGATTCCAATTTCCTAGGGTTTCTCCAAGAGTTTTCTTTTAATGGTTATTCATAGCTCTCAAGCAGAAAGAAATTCAGAAAGCGACAGTGAATTTCTTTGAGTCCTTGTTCAAGTGTGATTCTTATTTCTTAGGGTTTCTTAAGAAATTCATATATTAAACATTCGATTCCTCATTTCATGGTTATGCATAACTCAGTTTGTTTCACAAATCGAATTCCAGATTTTCCTAAGCCTTCGAAACTTTCAATTTAGTGCATTCAATTTCATATTTCACCATCTCTCTCACAATTTTTTCATAGTTATATAATCATGGGTTTTATGGAATGCAACGATCCTGAAGCTATGGAAACAGATCCAACCGGTCGCTACATATGCTTGAATGATGTCATTGGCAAAGGTAATTTCAAGACAGTCTACAAAGGATTTGATGTAATCAACATGAAGGAAATTGGAAATTGAAAGATTTTAAAATTTGGATAATCTTTCCCACTTTTGTTCGGGGAGATAATTGTATCATATAAAGAAGTATATTTACATGAGGGTTCCTTGGAGACAAATCAGGAACACATTCAAATTTAAAAGAGTCCTACAATTGTACAACTAAGTTACAATTACAAATCCTAGAGTATAGCAAGCATTTGAAATTCAAATTTGTTTGAATTCTATTTACTTGATTTGGCTGATATTCTTGGGAGATCATACAATGTGCTCATATTCAAACTTGTTTGAAAATCTGTTGCATTAAGTTTGTCTGTGAGACTTGGATTTGCTTGACTATGCTTAACAAAAACATGGGAGTCATTGACCTCATAAAATATTCCCAAAATTTATCCACTTTGGATTTGGCAAAGTATGATAAAATCACGGATTAAGCATTAGAAGCCAATGGAGTAGCGACTTCACTGCGAGTTCTCACCCTGTGAGGGTGCTCTACAAAGTTGATGGAAGAAGAAGGTGGAGTCGTTGGAAGAAGAGAGAGATTTGTAGGAGGAACGTAAGGTTGAAAGAGAATGCGAGAGAAGAGATTAAGAGTGAAAGGGGCCCGGGGGAATGGAGAAGGGCGGGAAGTGAAATAGTCAAACAAGATTAGGTTTTTAAACTAATAAAGCGCTTAGGTGTAGAGTTGTCCACAAAAAAAATAACTTTAACACCGTTAAAAATTGGGACCGTTTGTCTATTCCTTAAACTTGGGTGTTCAACTGTCACTAAGGTAAGTTACAAGGGAGGTAACTGTCTTTTTCCCTAAAAAAAAATTATAATTTTTCTTTGTGTTCCTTCGCCTTCGTTCTAAGAGCTTTGTTCTTTTTTATCCACGCGATCTTGCTTTAGGCAACTTTATTCTTCATGCAATCTTCCTTCAGGCATCTTCATTCTTCTTCTATTCATTTGGACTTCAGAATGACCAACGGTAACTCTTCGCCGATTCCAAAGGAGACTATAGATGCAGTTTCACTTTTAGTTGCTTCTCTCTATTTTTGATACTCATCCGATAATCTAGGGCATCTCCTTGTTATTCAACTTCTCGATGGGAATAACTATACATCCAGTAGCCTTTCAGCAATCCTTGACTAATTCAGGATTACTAACTCCTTGCTCTAATACCAATGTTAAATAAACAAAAGGTGTTACACATGTAACCGCACCTAAGAAATCAAATCGTGGCTAAAATCTCTCCTTGGTTTTGATTTCACGCAAGAGAGAAATTGAAATTCAAATCCTTGTTGAAATCTCTCCTACATATCTACCAACGATATCTTCTCACTCCTTGTAACCATATCTTCTCTCTCCTAAGCTGGCTCTTATCTTATCCATAATTACTATCTAGCTTATCCTTTATCTTTAAGAATTTCAAATATTTTGGTTGTAATATGTAACAGATACAGCTTATTTTTAGGAATTTTAAATCCCTCATTGCTGTAACATGTATCTAAATTAATTAGAAGATGATATATAATGATATACAACCTCTGATAAAAATATAGAAAAATATTCAAACAATATTTTGTTTTTCAGCACTTACCTTGTTGCAGTTTCATGCAACGGAAGAAAGCTTGGAAGCTCCCACATCCCCAACATGAACTCGTAATGTAAAACTCTTTATCATGAACTCGTAGGGATCCCACTAGGATTTCTATTGTTAGAAGTTCTGTTTTAAGTTTAAGTAAAAAAAAAATTATTCAAAAAGTCAAAAAACCAAAATGCAAAGTTTAATTTTTATTTTGGAGGGAATGTTAAATATAAATTTATTTTGAGTTGGTTGAGCTAATGGGAGCTTTAATCAAACATTGCTTTGGGACTAATGTGAGTTGAGATATATATATATGTAAAGGGTGGATGTCCTTTTAGATCTTGAGCCCTTAAAAAAATGCTCCCTCTTGAGGGAGGTGTTCGAGGGATTTAAGGTTCCTTTAACACGAGCGTGCCGGGTCCACATCGTGGGCACTGGTCGTGGTGTGGATGTGGTCCTGTTCAATAGGTACCTATATGTTTGTACCTTTTATAAGGGTGTACCTATATCTTTTGGTATGTAGAGATACACCATACGTATAGAGTTATTATCGCTCTGATACCAATGTTAAATAAACCAAAGGGTTAGACATACCTTGTTGTTGGTATCACGCAATGGAAGAAAGCTTGAAAGCTCCTATGTTCCCAACATGAACTTGCAACGCAAAACCCCTTATCACGAACTTGTAGGCATCTTGTTAGGATTTCTATTGTTAAAAGTTCCGTTGGTTTAAATTTAAAAAAAAAAGTTTAGGGAAAAATACTGTTTCCTCCCCTGTAGTATGCCTACAGGACAAATGCCTCCAAAAGTTTTTGGAAAACAACCGTCCCCTTTTTTTAACGGAGTTAAAGTTCATTTTTCCATTGATGATTCTACCTCTGAACGTCTTCTTACATAAAAACCGATTCTTTTGTTAAAACTGATCCTTACCAAATCCTGAACGTCGATATCAATTTCCAACTGATCAATAATCATTGAATTTGTGATTGATCGATTAAAATGGACCTTTGAAGCTCCATGAAATTCTTTCCTTTTGGGAATTTTGATTTGGGTTTCTTTATTTTTAGGGAAAACACTCCGTCTCTGATTACTAGATAGGGATCAGAGAGGAAGTAAGAACGCTGGTGACGATGCATTTCCTTTGGTTTCCAACCGCTAACTAAATAGGAAAAATATCAAAATCATTGAATAGTAGTGGAAGAACGCTGGTGAAATCATCAAAAAAAATCAAAGGAACAAGAACATCTGTTGTTTGCTGTTGATGTCGATCGTGAAGGATCACAGATTCGAACTAATCACTATCGGAGTCTGCTGCTTAGATCAGAGGTTTTTATAGGGAGATGTGATTGCTCATTTGATGAAGGAGATGAACTATCATCATAAATCGGTCAAAGGATACGATCGCAAATGGCAATCGATTAGGTAATCACCGATATTGGAGAAATCACATTTTAGTAAAAATCGGTGGGAGAATATGAATCAGAAGGGCTTTGTTAGAATCTGTCTTGGTTAAGGGTAATTGGTGCTTGTGAGGTGTAAGTGTATAAATTGCTCTGTTTTCTTGACTTTCCTTGCAACTTCAATTATACCACTCTAACCCTTAATAATTTTTATTTTCTGCATTGAGCTTGATCATCAAGGATGATGCGATTTCACCCTTTCTTCACCAACATTATAAGAAGGCATCTACAGAAATGCTGCGCTTTTGGGTGGTGAAACACAAACGGTGGATTTAGAGTTACCTTGGCCTTTTTATTCTATAATCTGATGTTCAATCCATCCTAGCAATTCGTGGATCATGCTACAAAATTACTAGATCAGCTTCAATTGCGAATAAATTAAAGAAAATCTATGAAATAAGAAAAAAAACAATCCAGAGGAATCGACACAAACCAGAGAGCAAGAAAATTGGAAGAAACCCTAAACGAGCAAAACAAGATCGAGAACCTAAGGGACAGAACAGAAAAACCAGAGGAATAGAAAGAAATAAACGACAGAGAGACTAAAATAAAGACATATAAGAAGAGATGGAAGAAAGGGAGGTGCAAGGGATGGTGCCGCCATGGGTTGCAGCGGCGAGTGGGGAGAGAAAGAAAGGGAGGGAGATGTGGACCGTGCAGCGGGGATCAGAGATCACTTCACATTGTTCAGTATCTAAGGTTAATTTGGTCATTAAAAAAATTGGCCTCCCACCGTCGGTATCTAATGGAATATACCTAACGGTGTGGGTCTGTTTGTATTTTAATAGTGCTTCTAGGGGTGACATTTGTCTTTAGGCATACTACAGGGGAGGAAATAATATTTTTCCCAAAAGTTTAAAGTTTCAAAAGGTCAAAAAATCAAAATGCAAAGTTTTAATTTTCATCTTGTTGGGGATTTTTGCAGAGTTTTGAGACACATTTTCATATACATTTTCTGAACCGGTGCAATTAAGGGAGGATGGTTTCGATTTATAAGGAGAATGTTCTTACAGAAACATGGTTTCGATTAATGGCTATAAGACTAGTGATAAAGTCTGATTGTAATTCAGTTGAATTCAATTGAAAAAAACATTAATTATTAATTGACTCTTCCTTCCCCAAAAACCAGAACAACTAACAGAGAAGGAATGTTATTACAGAAACATTGGAAATTATATATCACTTCTCAGTTTTTACAAGTGCATAAGCACTAGTTGTTGATGCACTTTGCAGCCCTATAACCCGAACACCTGATGATGCAGTTGCTATCGTTTGCACATTGAACATCAGTAGTTTCATTGAAGGACTCTACCATTTCAGCCTGCATACACCTGCACTTCCTGCTTGCCATTTTGGTGGTGAGCACCTTGGCCACCTTCCTTCCATGGGGCAATAATCAGCTTTAGATGTGCATTGCTTCTGCAGTGCCCTTACCACCAAGTGGAAGCCGGAATTCCACACTAGCACGCATACTCTTTTCATTGAGAGTGGGTTCTTTTATGGTAAAAAAGTGTAACATAGGGAATGGAAGCCCAACTGAACGTATAGCATTCACTGAAGCCCAACAGAATGTATAGCATTCACCGTGTTGTTGGACTGAAGTGGCCCTATTGCCATGTCAGTCTGACATGTGTACAAAGTGGGATCTGCCATCACCTGTAACTGTCTTGATAGGAGACAGTTACAAGGAGGCATATAAGAGAGGGACTCTGGTTTCCAGACATGATTACGTTAATCCATTCGTAAATACTGAAGAGAGATTGAGAAACCAGAAGGCAGTCCCTGAACACATTGACGAAGGCATTACAAGAAACTTGACGGCAATGGCATCGAATACTTCGAACACTTCTGCAGTGGCTGATTCAATATTCGTCGGACCAGGACCAGCAGGAGGTATGTTGATCTCCTTTTATGGCTAACATATGGTATCAGAGCAGGGATCGCATGCCTTGCCGGTCAGTTTTTTTTTTTTTTTTTCATTATTCCTCTAATCAAGATGTCGGTGTATTTTATTTAATTTTTTTTTTGGAATGCATATGCTTGTCTGGACTATAGTTGGCATATGCTCGTCTGGAACAGGAAAGAAGGCCCGCAGCCATAGGCTAATCCGCAGCCTTAGGCCAGCCCACAAGGGACAGCCTACCGCTGCCTTGCACTGCACGGCCAGCATTGCTTAGTTACGGTTTATGGTGGTGGCATTTTTTCCTTGGTAGCGGTGGCGCCGTGGTGCTCTCCTTTTTCCAAAGGGGAGTGCCGAAAGATTCGGCACGTTTCGGGGCCGTTGCGATCGACGGTTTCAATATATATTACATTCTGTGAGTGTTTATGCCAATGACATAACTTTGAAAATAGAATATTCAATTGTGGGCTTTTTGGTCCTTTTAGACCTTTTAAAGAATTAAAAAAAAATTATTCTTGTTATCCGGGTTAATGGCAATCGGTTTTGGTCATTTTAGTCCATGACCCGGACCAAATGCCATTCGGGTTTGAACCGAAACCACCTAAGGGAACCGAGCGGGAAACCCATCCGGGTTGACCCTTAACCCGATCCTTCTACCCATGTGGTTGATCCGAGATTTGTAGATTTTACCCGGATTCTGACCCGTGTCATTTTTTGACCAGGAACCCTCCTGAACCGGTCTGTGTTGAACCGATTGGACTTGTTTTCTTTTGGTTCGTCCTGGCTTGACCCAAACCTGTTTTGTAAAGTTTAAATATTCTGTTTATGGTGTTATTTAGCATTTTTATACTGCTTTTTATTATCTATCACCATTGCTTAGTTACAGACCGGATATCACTTTATAAGTGACAGTCTGTTCAGGACGACGTTAAAGGTCATGAACAGTGATTGTATATATTGTGACAGTCTGCCCTAAACGTCGCAAAAGGTCTTGAATAGTGACTGTTTCTATTGTGACAGTATGTTCTGAACGTCGCTAAAGGTCCAATTTTTGTTTGTGACATTTATAGATAAAACGTCACTGTATCTATAACAGAATGTATTAAGCTCTATTTGGTTAATTCTAATTGTTGTTTTGATTATTCTTAAGTGCTTTTGATTATATTATTGTCTATTGCTGCATTTCAATGTTATAAAACTATGAAACCCATGTGTCACGCTAAAGTTTCATGTGACACACTAAGGATATGGGTATGTGATGCAAATTTATTTGCAAAACTTGCCACTGAGGGACTAAATTGTTATCACAATTTTGAGAAGTCCATTATGCTCAGTATAAGAGGTAGTTTATTGAATAAATTTCTTTGGCATCATTTGTAATGCAACTTGTGCATGGATTTTGGCACTTGTCCCCAAAGGGAAGTAGTCAATCTTCATGTATGAGTTGGAATAAGATGGAATGCAAAGCATTCAGACAGAAGGAATTCTTATGGCCCAAAGGTACGGGATTCCTTTTGGCTTGATTGTAACGTGTTTCAGTCTTATTAATTAAGAAGTAGACCTCACAAATCACAGTCTTTGCCCAAAGGTAGACTGTGAGGAGTTTTGGTTTGCTGCTGGCGTTATCATTATGACTTGATATCAGTATCTAAGTAACAACTTGTGATAAGTTACAGTTTTTGCCCAAAGGTAAGTTGTAGCAAGTCACATTTTGTTTATGATTAAGCATTGGCTTTTTCATTATTGAGTTAGTGAGCATGTCATTTATTAAGTTATTGTTTTGATTGCAGTTGTACTGGACAATCAAATGAGGCTCCCTATATTGAATGGGGAAAACTATGCTGAATGGCTCGAGTTGCTTGAACTAACCCTAGGCTGTATGAACCTTGATTTGGTTATCAATGAGGAAAAACCTGAAGATCTCACTGATGAAAGCACACCAGATCAGAGAGACTACTATGCAAAATGGCAGAGGAGCAACAATATGAGTTTGAGGCTCATTAAGGTCAATATGAGTAGGACAATCAGAAGGTCTATTCCCGACAAGCCTACTGCAAGGGAATATCTTGATGCTATTAAGAAGCAGTATGTCAGCACTGACAGTTCTACAGTGAGCACTCTGATAGCAAAGCTTGGAGCTATATAGTACAGTGAAAGCAAGGATGTACGTGATCACATCATGAAGGCAAGAGACATTGCAGCCCAACTGAAAGACTACGAGATAGACCTTCTGGAAGTCTACCTTGTGCACCATATTCTCAATACTCTCCCTAAAGAATTTGAGACCTTTAAGGTCACCTTCAATGCGCAAGACAGGAAATGGTCTGCAAATGAACTCCTGCCAGATGCGTACAAGAAGAGGGACGCTTAAAGAGAGAATCTAAAGCTGAGAGTGCCAATTTGAATTTCAAGGAGCGTGGATAGTCCAGCAAGTCAACCAAGGCTTGGTTGAAAAAGAAGGGTAAGAAGCTTATGAAGAAAGAGGGCAAACCTAAAGAACCCAAGTGCTTCTTCTGGAGAAAGAAGGGACACTATAAGAAGGACTGTGCCAAGTTCAAAGCCTGGCTGGAAAACAAAGGTATGTCATTTGTTTGTTTTGAGTCTAATTTGGTGAATATTCATCACAATAATTGGTGGATTGATTCTGGATCAAAAATCCATGTTGCCAATAACTTGTAGGGGTTTCTGCAAACAAGGCCACTGAAAGAAAATAAGTGGAGCATCTACTCAGGAAATCGGGTGCAATCTCAAGTGGAGGCTGTTGGAGTTTACAGACTCATCCTGCAATCTGGAGCTGTGTTGGATTTAAATAATTGCTTTTATATTCTGTCGTTTTCCAAGAACTTGATATCTGTTTCAAGATTAACACCTTTAGGTTTTGTGTTTAATTTTGATGGTGTTGTATTCAGTTTGTACCGAAACAATATTTTGTTTAATTCTGGTTCTCTTGTGGATGGATTATATTTAATAAATTTAGATCCTGTGTTTGAAAGTAATTTACTTACTTCTTCTGATTCTATTGGAAACAAAAGGTTTATTGTGAATGAGAATTCATCCAAACTTTGGCACCAGAGGTTAGGTCATATCTCTATAAATAGACTCAAAAGGTTGGTGAGTGAAGGAGTCCTAGAAACCCTAGACTTCTCAGATTTTGGGACTTGTGTGGACTGCATAAAGGGCAAGCAGACCAACAAGTTTAATAAAGGTGTTCGACGTAGTTCTAAGACACTTGAAATCATACACACAGATATATGTGGTCCATTTTCTACACCTTGTATGAACGGTTAGAGATACTTTATCTCATTCATAGATGACCATAACAGATACATGTATCTCTATCTCATAGATCATAAAGATGAAGCACTTAATGTTCAAGATCTACAGAGCTGAAGTTGAGAAACAAACTGGAAAAATCATTAAGATTGTTCGATCAGATAGAGGTGGGGAATATTATGGAAGATATACAGAATCTGGACAGAATCCAGGATCATTTGGCCGTTACCTTAAAGAGCAAGGTATAGTCCCGCAATATACCATGTGTAAGACCCGTATCGAACTAATCGGTCTTACCACCTTGCACCAGGTCTATCTATCACGGTCGAGCCAAGTGGACCAAGTGCGTGAAGAAACCACAAGACCCGGTATGAAATTAACCAAAAAATAGTCAATTATGAGCGTGTGGTCGCATGCCTAAACAGGTGTGACTGACCCCTCCTCACAATAGTCCAACCACATGAATTTTGGTCGTGTGGTCAGACATTTCAAAAGGTGGGTCGACGGATTTTGCGACCCCAACTCCGACCCCACGGAACCCAGGCAGAAACCGAATTTAGGAAACCATCCTAATCCGAAGGGGGTTCTTTCCTAAACTCATTAGGGCATATTATGGAGGGTTTTCCTTTATAAATAGGACGTCCCTTAGCCTCTTTCATCCTTTTAGAATTCCAATTGAAAGTGAGAGAAAGAGAAAAGAAGGAAGAGAAGGAAAATTAAAGAAGAAGACTAAGGAGGAGGAACATTCAGTGAAAACTCTGAATCTTTAGCAAACATAAGGTATGAACATATTTTCCATGTTAAATTGAGAGCCTAGGATAGTTCATGAAGAAGATAGGATTAGGAGAAACCCAAATCATCAATCCACGGACAAATTCCAAGAGAATCCATGGAGAAAATTATGTGGACAATGGATGGTGTATAAAATAATAGTTTTGAGCCATAGAACAATCATAGGAAGGACCATGATGATAAGCCAAGGATTCAAACATGAAGGAATGGAATTAAGAGTGAAAGGTTAACCATAACATGTGTGGTCGCACGTGAGATCGCATGATGTCCAACCCCACAAGACACACATGTCCGACCACATGCCCTCGAAAAGTTTCCAGGGAGGGTGTGGTCGCACGTGTGGTCAGAGTATGTTCGACCCTACCCTACAATCCCACGCCCTGTGGTCATAGAAACTGAGACCACAGGTGCTGCCACACTTGCGACCCCTCAGTTTCTGTTAGTCTAAATTCATGGGAATTAATTCTAATTTAAAATATACAAATTTATTAGGTTTTGAAGTGATCTAAGAGTAAATTACAAAGCTTGAACAAGGATCTACTATCAATCAAAGGTGAGGGAACAAGATCTAAACTAATTGGTCAATAACAAGCTGTTTTACTTATTGAGTCCAATGCCATGAATGATTCTATGCTTGTATACGTGTATTGTACATTTCACATGTCATCCAATATTCCTATTGTTACACCCCAATTCTGATCCAACCAGAATGGTGTGAGTAAACCGTCATTGAACCAACGGTTCACACCAGGATCTCGAATAGGCCGTGTCCACTCATACAAACCATTACACATAACCACAATCAGAATATAAATATACAGCGGAAGACTTTAAATAAAATGAACTGAGTATCTATTGATAACTCAAATAAATATCAAATTATCCAAATTCAAACACATAAAATAATATCATTACATCCCTTTAATCCAATAAAAAATAAGGAAATTAAATAAAGAAAACAACTCAAAGGTACCCGCAGAAAGGGCACTCGCATGAAGCGTCATGCTCGTCCTCTCCTGCCTGTACGTCCAACGTCGCAACACCACCATACACAGGAGCATTCATATAGTCGTCAACAGTGTAACCTGCATCAACATCTAAAAACAATGTACATACAAAGGGTGAGCTCACAATACAGCTCAGTAAGACAATCAGACAGTTTCACAATATTATGCATGAGTAACAATCAGTTTTATGCTGTGGTCTGGTTTTAAGTTTACAATGTGCTACAGAAAGGTTTGGTGACCCCCGCACCTCTATACACGAGTGTGTGGCACCTCATGGTTCACACCCCCATTGGCCCACATGCACCCATCATGGAATAGAGATAGAGCTAAGATACCCACGTACCTCCCCTGATACTCTACCCATACCAGTACCTAAGCCCCTACTGGCCAGGGCTCGCAAACTGGGCTCGCAACTAACCAATCCTATAAGTCATCAATGTACGCTCCATCCCAGCATAGCCGTCTACGGCATAGAGATAGAGCTAAGGCATTCCCACACCTTCCCTGATACCCTATCCGCAACTAACTCACCAGGATAGAAACAATACGCAGGTAGACCCTATCCCAACATAACTCCCTACGGCATAGAGATAGAGCTAAAGCATCGTGGACAAGCCAGCGTCGACTCAGAGACCACAGTACCACATAACAGTGGCCGGGACAATATCAATATCGGAGACCACCATACCACGACCTTCCCTTGATACCCCACCCGTATCGAGCATGTTAAGACAGAATACTACAAATGTGCTAATGTGAAGAGCGATCCCAGGCCCATGCCCCACTCCACACACTAACGAAAATAATCACATGCCTAACAATCACATCCTATCAATGCATGAACAATAATAATAACTGAAAGTAAAGGATGACATGTGAATATGCACAAACAACACATCTCATATAATCAGGTGATTAACAACAATTTACTGTCCCTTAATTGTTAGGTTTAGGTCAGATTCCCTTACCTGACGCTTGTTCGATAACTTGCTCCACGTCGCAAGGTCCAAACGATATGTCACAAGGTCCTACAATATTATTAGGGTCTCATTAGAATATTTTTCTTAGGGTTTCATGTTGGTCGGAAACCAACACGGTTACAAAATACCCTCACAGAGCTGACCGGTGGCAACATACCGATCGCAGCTCTGTGGGGAAGACTGGCGACCGGTATGGTCAGCCGGTCCCCACAGACCAGCCTCCCGAGGGATATCGATGGAAACATACCGGTCACACCATGTGCAACCGGTATAGTCGACCGGTATGTCTCCGGAAGACCATACATGGGTTTTCGACTGCCGTCGATCATCCTCCATGGATTTCCAAGGTTTCTCCTATCCATTCTAAGTCTAAACTTGGAGTTAGGGTTATTCTCAACTCATTTAAGTCTCGTTTCGATGAATATCATCTCGAAACTCGAATCTAGGGTTTGACGGCAACTTGGGGTTTATTGGCCAATTTAGGGTTTTAGATCAATACCTACTTTGCATGGATTGATCCACCCATACAACTAACATAGGATAAGAAGATTGATTCGAACACTTACCGTTGACTGGCGTAGCGTGAGCTTCGTCGAACGGTAATGGCGGCTCCTTCTTCTTCCTCCTAGCTCCTTCTCCTTTCCAACCTCTTTCTCTTCTCCAGGGTTTGCGAGAGACAATGGAAAGGATTTGAGGAGGCTTAA
This sequence comes from Protea cynaroides, assembly GCA_028583415.1. Taxonomy (NCBI): domain Eukaryota; kingdom Viridiplantae; phylum Streptophyta; class Magnoliopsida; order Proteales; family Proteaceae; genus Protea; species Protea cynaroides. The sequence goes on from CM053274.1 coordinate 66,818,738, forward strand.
GGGTGTATTTATAGGCTAAAAATAGGGTTTAGTAACCCTACTAGGATTAGGAAACTTCTAGGATTCGAAATCAAGAAAGTAAGACCCGTAGAGACCAATTTCTAGATTCCCGCACATAGCTGCGCAGGCCATACCGGTCGACCGGTACCAAGACCGGTACCATCGACCGGTCAACATGAAATGATGACTATTTGGTCATCTTTGGTCCGATTTCATACCTGTTTGTCATCCGCTTGCCCCTTCTGGCCCGGTGATGATCGGAAGACCTGTCACGACACAAAACCAAGGTTTAGACCGGGTTTACGGAGTGCGGGTCTAACAACTCCACCACTCTTAAAAGAAATTTCGTCCCCAAAATTTGCATGTAGGTTCTACAACTCCCCCACCCTTAAAAGAAATTTTGGCCTCGAAATTTGAACGCATTTTGGCTCGAAAAGGTTAGGACCTCCTTCCTCCCCGCGTCTCTTCCTCCCAAGCAATTTCCTCAATATTTTGGCTTCTGCAATGCACCTTCGCATAATGGATATCCTTGGTTTAAGTTGCTGAACCTTTTCACTCGAGAGCATCACGGACACCACTTCGAATGTTAAGTCTTCAGTCAAGTCTGGGGGATCAGCGGTCAAGATGTGCGATGGATCTCTGACATACTTCTTCAGTAATGATACGTGGAACACGTTATGAACGCTGGACATAGATGGTGGTAGAGCCAATTGATATGCTACATTACCACGTCGGTTCAATATCTCATATGGTCCCACATACCTGGGGCAAAGCTTCCCCTTCTTACCAAACCGTTTCAGACCTCGCACCGGTGATACCTTCAAGAACACTTTGTCACCCACTGCAAACTCCAGATCCCGACGTCGATTATCCGCATAGTGCTTCTGTAGAACTTGAGCCGTCTTTACTCTCTCCTTGATTTGATCAATCACTCGGCAAGTTTCTTCAACAAACTCCGGTCCTACAATTCTTCTTTCCCCCACTTCGTTCCATAACAGAGGTGTACGACACTTCTTCCCATAGAGTGCTTCATATGGGCCATCTGAATTGTAGCCTGATAACCGTTGTGTGCAGCTAACTCGATAAGTGATAGCTTCTCATCCCAAGCTCCCTTGAAATCTATTGCACAAGCTCGGAGCATATCTTCCAAAATTTGAATAGTTCGCTCCGATCCGTCCGTCCGTCTCGAGGGTGAAAAGCCGTGCTGAACTTCAACTCGTTCCCATAGCTTTTCGTAATCCCTCCCGGAACTTTGATGTAAAACGGGGATCTCCGTCGGATACTATACTCTCTGGAACGCCATGAAGTCCGACTATATTATCCACATATAACTTGGCCGTTTCTCCATGGTATACCGAGGTCCGACCGCAATAAATCGAGCTGTCTTCGTGAGTCAATCTACTATAACCCAAACCGCATCCACCGACCTTGGTGTCAAAGGTAGGCCAAGAACAAAATCCATGGTAATGCAATCCCACTTCCATGCGGGTTCGTAATGGCTGTAGCAAACCTGCGGGTCTCTACCTTTTCGCTTTAACTTGTTGACAATTCAGACACTGGAACATGAAACGAGCTATATCTGCTTTCATACCCCTCCACCAATATAGTCTTCTTAAATCATGGTACATTTTGGTACTTCCCGGATGCACCGAATATGGAGTGTAATGAGCTTCAGTCATAACTCGATCTCTGATATCGCAGTCTTCACTCTCCGGTATACATAAACGTCCACGATACCTGAGTACCCTGTCTGAATCCAAGGTAAAGTCAGGATTGCTCGTACCCTTCTCTAAGTCTTCTTGCACTGTCTTGAGATGAGGATCCTGTAGAATTTCTACCTTGACTTCATCAACTAGATTCGGTGAGATCTTCAATGCGGCGAACATCATAGTGAACTTATGAATCAAGCCTTGCTCAACTGGATCTTCTGCAGTCTCTATAATATACTCTTCATCACCTTCGATTGAACTTGAAGCTGCGGCACATAATGCAGCATTTGTACTTGGTCCTGCCTCAGGTTTCGATGCCCACTTTCTGCTTAGGGCGTCAGCCACGACATTTTCTTTACCTGGATGGTACTGGATGTCACAATCATAATCTTTTAACAATTCCAGCCATCTCCTCTGTCTCATATTCAAATCCTTCTAAGTGAAAAGATAAGTTAAGCTCTTATGATCTGACTTGATCTGAAACTTCTCACCGTACAAGTAGTGTCTCCAAGTCTTGATTGCATGAATAACCGCTGCTAGCTCTAAGTCATGCGTAGGATAGTTCTTCTCATGCTCCTTTAACTGTCTTGATGCATAAGCAATCACCTGTTCTCCTTGCATCAATACACACCCAATACCCAACCCTGAAGCATCCGTATATAAAGTAAACGGAACGCTTGGTTCTGGGATGGTCAAGATAGGTGCAGAGACTAATCATGACTTCAAAGTCTGAAAGCACTTCTCACACTCATTTGTCCATATGAATTTCTCTCCCTTCTTGGTCAATCTGGTGAGTGGAACAGCGATCCTGGAGTAATCTTCCACGAATCTCCTATAATAACCAGCCAACCCAAGGAAACTACGAATTTCCACAACAGATTTTGGTGCTTCCCATCCTACTATAGCAGCTATCTTGCTTGGATCAACCTTGATGCCGTCTTAAGATACAACATGGCCCAAGAAAGCCACTTCCTTCAGCCAAAACTCGCACTTCTTGAACTTAGCATAAAGCTTCTCCTGTCTCAGTCGTTGTAGGGCTGCCCTCAAGTGCGATGTATGAGTCTCCATGTCCTTAGAGTAGATCAATATGTCATCGATGAATACGATGACTGAAGTGTCCAACATATCATGAAACACTCGGTTCATCAGTTCCATAAACGACGCTGGAGCATTGGTCAACCCGAAAGACATAACTAGAAACTCATAATGCCCGTACCTCGTTCTGAAAGCAGTCTTCGGAATATCTCTAGCCTTGATCTTCAATTGGTGATACCTTGATCGGAGATCGATCTTCGAGAAAACCTTTGCACCCTGTAACTGGTTAAACAAGTCATCGATCCTAGGCAAAGGATACCGATTCTTGATCGTCAACTTGTTCAGTTCACGGTAGTCAATGCATAGCCTTACACTTCCATCCTTCTTCTTAACAAATAAAACAGGTGCTCCCCATCACGATATGCTAGGTCGTATGAAGCCCTTATCCAATAATTCTTGTAACTGGGTCTTCAACTCCTTTAACTCGGTCGGGGCCATTCTGTATGGTGCTTTAGACACCGGCGCCGAATCTGGCATAAGGTCTATCACAAATTTTGTAGCCCTGTCTGGTGGTAAACCTGGAAGATCTTTTGGAAATACATTTGGAAACTCTCGTACCACCTCTAGATCTTCCATCTTTGGCACCTCGGTAGTGATGTCGACTATAGATACCAGATACCCCACTCCCCCTTTCTCCAAGCATCTCTTAGCTTTTAGGGCGGAGAGAATCAGCTTCCGCTTCCTAGATAGCTTGATCCCAGCGAAACTATACTCCCTTCCCTCTTTGTCAGTAAGCACAAGCTTCCTTTCACCACATAATAGGATGGCCGAATGATGGCCTAGCCAATCCATTCCCAAAATGACATCAAAGTCTGCCATCTCGAGTATTACTAGGCTTGCTTCTAAGTCTCGACCCTCAATACATACAGTACATGGTCTATAAAATTCGGTCAAAGCCACTTCGACTCCTAGTGGAGAGCAAACTATCAAGCTTGGGTTCAAATGCTTGATTGGTAACTCCATTCGCTTCCCAAAAGAAATTGAAACAAAGGAGTGCGTGGCCCCAGAGTCAAATAATACTCTGGCGGGTATACCAGCTACATTTACAATTCCTGGAATTTTTTTATCATCCCTTAGTTCTATATGCGCATACACACAAATGATAAAGATAAGCCAAATAGTAAGGGATAGAGTCGTACCCGTGACCACATCCGGTGAAGCAGCTGCCTCTTCAGTGGTGACCGCATAAACTCTTCCTTGCTGGGGCGGTTGCTTCTTAGGTAAAGTGCAGGTCCTTGCAATATGACCCACTTGCTGGCAGTTGAAACACTTTATATTCGGGTTGTATCCGGCATTCTGTGGCACAGGTGGTGCCGCATTGTTCCTTGCAGGCACTGTAGCGGTCGGAGCCCTGTATGGACAGAATGGTCTAGTATTACCGCCACCCGAACTCTCACTAGCAGGTCTCTTCACTCCCCTGTTCTGAGCAAAGAAGCTGTCCCTTTGACTGGACTTTATCACTCTAGCAACCTGCACAGCCTCGTTGTAGATCTTCTTGTCCAGACCCAATATGTGCTCTCTGATGCTTCCACGTAGTCCCATAGTGAACCTACGTGTCTTGGTCTCTTCTTCTTGCATACTTGCCGGTGCGAAGAAGAATAGTTCTTCATACCTTTGCTGATAAGCATCCACCATCGACTGAGATTGCTGTAGGTTGAGGAACTCCTTCTCCATTTGATCCCTGAAACTCTTCGGAAAATATTTATCGAAGAAGGCAGCTTTAAACACTTCCCAACCCACCAGTGTATACTTAGTCTCCAGATATGCCCGTGTAGAATTCCACCAAGCATTTGCATCTTCTCTTAGCATGTGAGTAGCAAATAAAACTTTTTCCTCTTCTGTACATGTCATCAGACTGAAATTCTTCTCCATCTCTGCAACCCACTGTGCTGGCCACAATGGTTTCCCTGTTCTGCCAGTGAATAATGAAGGCTTCAACTTCAGGAATCTATCCACTGTCCTACTCAGATCATGCTGTCCCTGCGTGTCTGCTCCGTACCATGGTGGTGGATACGGATAAGCTCCCGGATAAACAGAAGGCGACGGAAATCGATGCGGTGGTGGTACATTCTGTGCTTGGCCCATTGGCCCTGGACTACCATGCATCGGTAGTGTAGTACCAGTGCCAGCTCCACAGCCTACACCTACAGCACCACCATCTACATCTACAGCTGGACCATCTCACTCTCCCTCCGACACCATGATGGGTATGATTATGGAGATCAGGGACACTCAGCGTGAGATGAGCCGCGACTTGGCGCAGTTGGCTCGCAGTCTCAGAGTTACACAAGATCAGGTGCACTGGCTCAGGGTTGCTTACGAGCGAGACTATGATATAGCAGACCCTATTCCTCCCAGGCCCCCTACCCCATGATTGTCCCTCTTATTTCTCTTTCTTCAGACGGTTTATAATACAGGGTAACTGTCCGGTTTGTGGACTGTACCCTGTAGCACTATTTCATTTGCTACACTTTTCTTATTTAATGAAAGTTTTCATGGTTTTTCTTAATTAGTGCATGTGTAAATGTTAAGTTCCACATTTAATATAGTACATTATTCTCTTTCTTAGTCCATCTCAGGTATCAAACAATGCTTAGGGTGTGTTTGTATTAAATTTTTTTTTAATATTTCCTAACTCAGTTCATCGACCCAGTTAAGTGTAATATAGTTTGTAGACAGAGCCCGAGAGCTCTGATACCAAGTTGTCACACCCCAATTCTGATCCAACCAGAATGGTGTGAGTGAACCGTCATTGAACCAACGGTTTACACCAGGATCTCGAATAGGCCGTGTCCACTCATACAAACCATTACACATAACCACAATCAGAATATAAATATACAGCGGAAGACTTTAAATAAAATGAACTGAGTATCTATTGATAACTTAAATAAATATCCAATTATCCAAATTCAAACACATAAAATAATATCATTACATCCCTTTAATCCAATCAAAAATAAGGAAATTAAATAAAGAAAACAACTTAAAGGTACACGCAGAAAGGGCACTCGCATGAAGCGTCATGCTCGTCCTCTCCTGCCTGTACGTCCAACGCCGCAACACCACCATACACATGAGCATTCATATAGTCGTCAACAGTGTAACCTGCATCAACATCTAAAAACAATGTACGTACAAAGGGTCAGCTCACAACACAGCTCAGTAAGACAATCAGACAGTTTCACAATATTATGCATGAGTAACAATCAGTTTTATGCTGTGGTCTGGTTTTAAGTTTGCAATGTGCTATAGAAAGGATTGGTGACCCCCGCACCTCTATACACGAGTGTGTGACACCTAATGGTTCACACCTCCATTGGCCCACATGCACCCATCATGGAATAGAGATAGAGCTAAGATACCCACGTACCTCCCCTGATACTCTACCCATACCAGTACCTAAGCCCCTACTGGCCAAGGCTCGCAAACTGGGCTCGCAACTAACCAATCCTATATGTCATCAATGTACGCTCCATCCCAGCATAGCCGTCTACGGCATAGAGATAGAGCTAAGACATTCCCACACCTTCCCTGATACCCTATCCGCAACTAACTCACCAGGATAGAAACAATACGCAGGTAGACCCTATCCCAACATAACTCCCTACGGCATAGAGATAGAGCTAAAGCATCGTGGACAAGCCAGCGTCGACTCGGAGACCACAGTACCACATAATAGTGGCCGGGACAACATCAATATCGGAGACCACCGTACCACGACCTTCCCCTGATGCCCCACCCGTACCGAGCATGTTAAGACAAAATACTACAAAGGTGCTAATGTGAAGAGCGATCCCAGGCCCATGTCCCACTCCACACACTAACGAAAATAATCACATGCCTAACAATCACATCCTATCAATGCATGAACAGTAATAATAACTGAAAGTAAAGGATGGCATGTGAATATACACAAACAACACATCTCATATAATCAGGTGATTAACAACAATTTACTGTCCCTTAATTGTTAGGTTTAGGTCAGATTCCCTTACCTGACGCTCGTTCGATAACTTGCTCCATGTCGCAAGGTCCAAACGATATCTCACAAGGTCCTACAATATTATTAGGGTCTCATTAGCATATTTTTCTTAGGGTTTCATGTTGGTCGGAAACCAACACGGTTACAAAATACCCTCACAGAGTTGACCGGTGGCAACATACCGGTCACACCATGTGCAACCGGTGTAGTCGACCGGTATGTCTCTGGAAGACCATACATGGGTTTTCGACTGCCGTCGATCATCCTCCATGGATTTCCAAGGTTTCTCCTATCCATTCTAAGTCTAAACTTGGAGTTAGAGTTATTCCCAACTCATTCAAGTCTCGTTTCGATGAATATCATCTCAAAACTCGAATCTAGGGTTTGACGGCAACTTAGGGTTTATTGGCCAATTTAGGGTTTTAGATCAATACCTACTTTGCATGGTATTGATCCACCACACAACTAACATAGTATAAGAAGATTGATTCGAACACTTACCGTTGACTGGCGTAGCGTGAGCTTCATCGAACGGTAATGGCGGCTCCTTCTTCTTCCTCCTAGCTCCTTCTCCTTTCCAACCTCTTTCTCTTCTTTAGGGTTTGCGAGAGACAATGGAAAGGATTTGAGGAGGCTTAAGGGTGTATTTATAGGCTAAAAATAGGGTTTAGTAACCCTACTAGGATTAGGAAACTTCTAGGATTCGAAATCAGGAAAGTGGGATCCGCAGAGACCAATTTCTAGATTCCCACACATAGCTGCGCAGGCCATACCGGTACCATCGACCGGTCAACATAAAATGATGACTATTTGGTCGTCTTTGGTCCGATTTCATACCTGTTTGTCATCCCCTTGCCCTGTCTGGTCCGGTGATGATCGAAAGACCTGTCACGACACAAAACCAAAGTTTAGACCAGGTTTACGGAGTGCGGGTCTTACAACTATTATTACTGTTCATGCATATTTAATTCTATTTATTTATAACATGATGATGATGATGATGCTAGGAATAAGCATGTAAATGTTTGTGTGTGGTTAGTGTACTTAATGCGAGTGGGGCATCAGGGGGAGGATGTGACACTGTGGTTCATTCTGGTCACCAGACTCTAGCTCTATCTCTACTCAAGTCTTGTCCACTGACATCGTCGTATCACCATTACCTTAGCAGAACTATTATGTCGTAAGGCATCAGGGGAGGTGGTCTCGGACCGTGTAGTCTCTGACTCTACCAGGGGACCTTAGCTTTATCTCTATGGACGTATTGAGGGATGCTTGGGTGAGGCCTTGGAAACACTGTTTGACATTAGGATTGGTTAGTTGCGAGCCTAGTTTGCAAGCCCTCGCCAATAGGGGCTTACGTATTGGTTTGGGTAGGGCATCAGGGGAAGTGTAATGTAGTGTTTGATCCGGGCACAATAGCTCTATCTCTATTCCATGGTGGGTGCATGTGGAATGGCAATGGTGTTTGATCCATTGGGCAACTTCACACACTCGTGTATAGAGGTACGGCGGCCACCTATCCTTTCTATTGCACATTGCAAACTTATGAACCAGACCAAAGATATGAATTGAATGCATGCATATGTTTGTTGCATTCTTTTGTTTGCTCACTGAGCCATGATGTGTGCTCACCCTTTCGACGTCGAATACTTTTAGTTGATGATGCCGGTACTATTGTAGAAGACTATATGAATGCACCGATGTATGGACATGTTGCGGCGATGGATGCAGAAGCTATGATGGAGTCGCATGATTCATCGTGCTAGTGCAACTCATGCGTCTTTGATTAGATTTATTAGTTGGATTATTAAGAACATGTAATTGATTAATTTATTTTATTTTATGTCTTAGTCTTTTGGAGATAAATGGATACTTATTTATGTTATCACTGTTAGATTCTTAGTTCATTAATATTAAAGACTTCCGCTATTGTTTATTTACTCTGATTATGGTTGTGGATGTGTATGGTTTAAGCAAAAAGGACACAACCTAATCGAGATCCTGATTGAACCATTGGATCATAGATGGTTCATCACACCATTCTGATTGGTTCAAACTTGGGGTGTGACAACTTGGTATCAGAGCTCTTGGACCCTGTCTTTTAAACCTGTATACTTCTACAAAGTTTGTGAACTGAGTTAGGATAAAATTTAAAAGCTTTAATAAGAACACACTATAAGCACTTGTGTTGTATGAGACAGAAATTAAGAAAGAGAATAATACATATATAAATGGAGAAACAAGTTTCATATATACATCGAATAAAAACAATATATATACATATATCCAAATCAGAGTACGGTCCACAATCCGGATAGTTACTCTGTAGTACAAGGAAAAAGCAAAAAGAATGCATCATGGAGCTGGAGGTGTTGGAGGAGGAGGTGCCTCACGATCTTGGTCATAGTCCTCAGCATACACCCTCGTGATCCAGGCTACCTGAGTCTGGGTCACCTGGAGACTAGCTGCCAGCTAGGCCATCCGCTGATCAGACGCACACTGGGCATCCCTAATCTCACGTAGGAACCCCATCACGTCATCTAGTGGTGGGTGCGAAGGACCAGCTGAGTGAGGAGGAACCCGAGAAGGGCAAGCTCCAGTGGAATGCAATGATGATGGAGGAGGTATGGCGTCCACATCCATGTACATACGATCATCATCCTCAGCATCACACCCATGGACTCCTGCTGCTGCTGCCGCCTCAGCGTCTGCTATCTCGACCCGAGTGTGGGGACGTACCATAGCATTCCTCTCCTCGTTACTGACCTGCGTATCTCTTATCCCCATCTTGCAGATGGTCTCCCAGTTAAGGTCAGACGAGAAGGTGTACTTATGAATCCTCTCATCCACTAAGTCGACATGCAGGCGAGTGAGCATGGTAGTGATCAAACGCCCATGGAGCAGGTTGCCTATCTGACTAGGCATCGTAGCACAGATCATCGTCCTGATGATAATGTATGGAAGGCAGACGGATTGCCTAGTGCAGATGCAGTATAGGAGATACTGGGTCAACTGAGAAATCCTCTCATAATGCCCACTCTGAGGAATCAGGTTGTGCTGAATAATCTTGCAGTACACCCGAGGTTCCGACCGTAGGTTGATTGCCTTCATCTCCCAGCAATCACCTCTAAGAAGCTGGCGATCAATCTCTGCATGCATCATCAAAGATAGGAACTAGGGTTCCTTAGGTGCACAGTACACCAAGGGGCCGTCGTTTGATATACTTAGGAGATCAGCCAACTCCTGGCAGTTAAAGGAGATTTCCACCCTTTTTATATAACTGGTGATCCTGAGCTCCCAACCCCTGTCTGTATCATTTGGATCTCCACTACCTGAAGGTTGCAATAAAACTGCTTCACCAGAGCAGGACAGGTGCAATCCTCATACGATATCACGGGGAGCCAACCAATGTCACCAAAAACACCCTCTACATTAAACAAGGCTAGACTAGCCAAGTTTACACAGCGACCCTCTTCTACCTTTTTATGCTCATAACGAGCATACTGAGCCTCTGCTTCATTAGACCAGAAGCGGATGGGATCATGAACTCTGAGAACCTTGGTGCCAGCCATGCTATCTGCAATAGAGAAGATATTAGATATGGTGAAAAACTCAAAATTCTGGCATTATAATGGCGTGATTTGGCCAAAATCCTCACTTTTCACCCAAACAGTTGAGCAGGAGGACTTACATATGTTCCAAACCATCCTGCAAGGCTTATACAGTTGGGAATTTAAACTAGGAAGATTGAATTTAAAGAAATTTCAACATTTTGGAAAAATCCCAAAAATTAGTTCAAAAATAGAAAATTTCAAGTATCTCAAAAACTAACCGATGAAACTCAAATTTTTTTGAGGGCTTTCATCCATTGGGTGGCCAATAGCAAAAGCCCCCAATAAAAATCAAATTTTTACGGTTAGAAAAATTTTAATTTGAAGAAAACGCTATAAATGGAGAAAAACCTAGTTTTGAAAGCTTAAAAATGAGGACTAGTAGAGAACATACATGAAGGAAAGGAACGGAAGTCGTGAATAGAAGAAATAATCACCAAACATAAGTAGTTGATACTGTAGCAACTCAGGGGAAGTGAGTTGAGTCGAAGGAAAAAGAGAAAGTGGGAAATGACTCCAAAAATCGGGTTTAAAAACCTGATTTGGAGTCGTGTGGTCGCAAAATTCGACAAAACCTGCGACCCCATGACTGACCCCACGATCGACCCCAGGCTCTCGGTGAGTTGAAAGACCTCGTGTGGTCGGACCCTGTGGTCGGACATATACCGACCTTACGATCGACCCCAGGCTCTCTGTAAGCTGACAGGGTTTTGTGAGGTTGCATACCCTGTGGTCGGACATAGTGCCACCCCACCAGCGATCCTGCAATGGAAAATACAATATTTTGACTGAATGACTTAGAAAATTGGAATTTTACGTTGATTAGTTGGATTTTGACATGAGAATGACTTATATAATGATTGCCTCACATGTTCTATGATTTTTCAGACACTACCACCACCGGAACAGGAAATGGCTGGGCGAAGAGTAACCAGGCGAGGACGCAACCCAATTCCCCACCACCACCTATAAAGGAAGATAACCATGAAAATTTTGAAGGACAAGAGAATCAGAATATGGCACCACCAGGAGCTAATGGTTAGATAAATCCTACAAACTTGCCAGCCCCACCTACAGATTTGGCTACAGCAGTTATGTACCTAGCACAACAGCTGCAGCAGATACAACAAGTACAAGCCAATACACAAGCTGCTATGGGAATAGCTTTTCCAGCAGTACATACTACACCTATGCCAGCCAGACAAGCTAGCACAGTACCAGGGGGTAGCAACACGGTACCCCAAGCACCTCAAACGCCAGTTGTACAAGCTCCAGTACAGAACCCTGAGGTAGCCCAAGGCAATTACCAGGATCAACCACCTATGTATGGGGCCTATGCTCAGTATCAGTTGGACCATTCTCGACTGATCGAGCGCTTTCTGAAAATGAAGCCTAAGGAATATAATGGCAAGCCAGCAGATCCTTTGTAACCAACTCACTGAATCGATGAAATGGAAAGGAATTTTATGATGATGACTGTTAATGAGGAGGAAAAAATACTGTGTGTAACATTTATACTGAAAGGCGATGCACACCACTAGTGCAAGTCTACTCGGACTTATCTGTTAACCAAGCACGCCCAATTGACCTGGGCTATCTATAAAGAGGCATTTTTCGAGAAGTATTTTCCAGAAGTTTCAGAGATGCAATGGAAAGAGAGTTCCTGAGTCTGTATCAGGGACAGATGACGGTGGATGCATACCAATAGAATTATGAAGAGCTGTTTTTCTTTGCTCCCTCTAGCATGCAGGAGGAAAATACTAAAACCCAAAGGTTCGTAATGGGACTTAGGGGAAGCATTCGGGAGCATGTTTTGGGGCTAGAAAAGAAAGTTTATAATGAAGCAGTACAGATTGCTCGAGTACTAGAATCGAGCCAGAGGGAGAGCTACTTTGTTCAGAATAAAGGTATCAAAAGGCCAAATGAAAATTCATATAACGGAGGGAACACAAAGACAATTAAACCCTTCCATACTCAAGGCTTTAATGCTGCAGCCAAGAATACTCCAACAGTCCAACCTCAACAGAAGCAAAATAGTAAAGGAGTAAAATGCTATAATTGTAATCAAATGGGACATTATTCAAGGGAGTGTCTTAAGCCCAGGAAGCAGCTACAACAAGAAAAGGTTTATGTAGTTACATCTGAGGATGCTGTCGCATCACCTGATGTGGTCACAGGTATGACCTGAACCTTTCATTGTGTGTTACCTTGTGTGAACATGTAAACTAAATTAAAACAAATCATAGGTATTGTACCTATTAATGACATACCCGCCAGAGTGCTTTTTGATTCTGGAGCTACTCATTCTTTTATATCTGTGACATTTGGAAAGAAGCTAAATCTACCCCTCAGATCTTTAGACTACAAATTACTTGTACGATCACCTATGGGATCAGAAGTGGAACTAGAGAAAGGTTATGGACCATGTCCAATTCTTATCGGCGAGAAGATTTTGGATGCAACCTTGATTCAACTCGAGACGGCAGACTTTGACGTTTTCTTGGGAATAAATTGGTTAGCTCGGCATTCTGCAAACCTATTATATGCAGAAAAGAAGTTGACATTTAAAGATAAGGAAGGAGCAGAGTTTAGTTTTGTGGGAACCAGACTACCCCATAAACGAAAACTCATCCTCTCTACATTAAATGCTAGAAAATGCCTCGAGAAAGGAGGAGTTGGGTATCTAGTATCCGTGGTTGATCTCACCAAGGAAGTACCATAAATGGAAGATATTGATGTTGTGCGTGACTTTCTAGATGTATTTTTAGAGGAACTACTAGGACTACCACCCGACCGAGCGACAGAGTTCGTTATAGATCTGATACCCGAAGCCGCACCAGTATCTAAAGCACCCTATCGAATGGCTCTTACTGAACTGAAGGAACTAAAGGTACAGTTACAGGAATTACTGGACAAGGATTATATCAGACCTATCATATCACCATGGGAAGCGCCAGTATTGTTTGTAAAGAAGAAGGGCGGTAGCGTTCGACTGTGTATAGACTACAGGGAATTGAATAAGCTTACAATCAAGAATCGATATCCTTGCCTCGGATCGATGACTTGTTCTATAAGTTGCAAAATGCCAAGGTATTCTCCAAGATTGATCTTCGATCAGGATACCATCAATTGAAGATTAAAGAAGGTGATATTCCAAAGACAACATTCAAAACCAGATATGGACATTATGAATTTTTAGTCATGTCTTTTGGATTAACTAACGCACCCGTAACTTTTATGGAACTCATGAATCGGGTATTCCATGATATGTTGGATACGTCAGTCATTGTGTTTATTGATGATATATTGGTCTACTCCAAAGACAAGGAAACTCATGTCATGAATCTAAGAGCCGCTCTACAACGACTAAGAAAAGAGAAGCTTTACACCAAATTTATAAAGTGTGAGTTTTGGTTAAATGAGGTCGCTTTCTTAGGCCATGTTGTATCCGCTGAAGGAATTAAAGTGGATCCTAGCAAGATTGAAGCCATTGTGAAATGGGAAGCGCCTAAGAGTGTTGCAAAAATTAGAAGTTTCCTAGGTCTAGCTGGGTATTACCGAGGATTCGTGGAAGATTACTCTAGAATCATCGTACCGCTCACCAGTTTAACTAAGAAAGGAGAAAAGTTTGTTTGGACCGACAAATGTGAAGAAGGGTTTCAAACATTGAAAGCTAGATTGATATCAGCTCCATCTTGACTATTCCTATTCCAGGACAACCATTTACCTTGTACACTGATGCATCTGGGTTGGGTTTAGGATGTGTACTTATGCAAGGAGAACAAGTAGTTGCGTATGCCTCAAGACAACTAAAGACACATGAAAAGAAGTATTCCACTCATGACTTGGAATTAGTAGCAGTAGTACATGCTGTCAAGATATGGAGACATTATTTGTATGGAGAGAAATTTCAGATTAAATCAGATCATAAGAGTCTCAATTATCTTTTTAATCAAAAGGAGTTGAACATGAGACAAAGAAGATGGCTAGAATTATTGAAGGATTATGATTGCGATATTCAATATCATCCAGGGAAAGCTAATGTAGTTGCTGATGCGCTAAGCAAAAAAGCAATGATAAAATCTCAAGGAGAGGTTAACACGACTGCGGCAATGTGTGTTATAGGGAAAGTATTCAATCATGGTAATGAGCAGTTCGTGATAGATGCACCGGGCGGATCAACCAACCAAGGGTTTATTCATCGGTTTTCAAATATGTTCGCAACATTGAAGATTGTACCTGATATAATAGATGAAGTGAAAGCCACTATTAGATCAGACCCTTATCTAAGAACGGTGCAAGAAGACATCGAAAAAGGTAGGACTATTCCTGAGTTCACCTTGGACGTTGAAAAGGTATTAAAGTACAAAGGAAGAGTATGTGTTCTTGAAACAAAAAACTTGGACATTAGACACAGACTAATGAAGGAAGCTCACACCACCACTTATTCGGTACATCCTGGAAGTACAAAGATGTATCAAGATTTGAAGAAATTATATTGGTGGAGAGGAATGAAAGTAGATGTAGCTAAATTTGTGTCTCAATGCCTAAATTGTCAGAGGGTAAAGGCTGAAAGGCAAAGACCTGTAGGATTGTTGCAGCCATTGCCAGAACCAGCATGAAAATGGGACTGCATCACTATGGACTTCGTCACTGGGTTACCATTGACTCCCCGAGTAGTTGACGTGATCTAGGTGATTGTAGATCGTCTGACTAAAATAGCTCGCTTTATAGCTATACGACCACAGTATACCCTGGAAAGGTTAGCCAAGCTATATGTGGATAATATTGTCAGACAACATGGTGTACCTGAAAGCATTGTGTCCGATAGAGACCCATGCTTTACCTCAAAGTTTTGGAAAGGATTACAGAAGGCTATGGGTACCACATTGAAATTCAGTACTGCATTCGATCCTCAGACAGACGGACAGTCAGAGCGTACCATTTAGATTTTAGAAGATATGCTTCGAGTCTGTGTTATTGATTTCAAGGGATCATGGGATGAGAAACTACCATTGATCGAGTTCGCCTATAACAACAGCTATCAGGCTACTATACAGATGTCACCCTATGAAGCACTGTATGGTAGGAAGTGTCAAACTCCTTTGTTTTGGAATGAAGTTGGTGAACGGAATATCATTGGACCATAATTTGTTGAAGAGACTTGTCGAGTAGTCGATATTATTAAGGAAAGAGTTAGAATAGCTCAGAATCATCAAAAACAATATGCAGATACTCGACATCGAGAACTTGAATTCGTCATAGGTGATAAGGTATTCTTAAAGTATCACCTATGCGAAGTTTAAAATGATTCGGACAGAAAGGGAAGTTAAGTCCAAGATATGTCGGGCCATATGAGATTTTAGCTAAATGTGGAAAAGTGGCATATCAGTTAGCACTACCCCCATCTATGTCAAGTGTGCATGATGTATTTCATATCTCATTATTGAAGAAGTACGTCAGAGATCCAACACACGTTTTAACAGCGGATCCACCAGGTCTAACTGATGATTTGACATTCGAAGTAGCACCAACTGAAATCACCAGTCGAAAGGTTCAACGTCTACGCAATCATGACATTTATTATGTTAAGGTCACTTGGAGGAGCCGAGATATAGAAGAGATCACATGGGAAGAAGAGAATGCTATGCAATAGCAATATCCTCACCTTTTTTACTCGAAAGGTATGTACAAATTTCGAGGACAAAATTTTTAATAAGAGGGGGGGAGTTGTAAGACCCGTATCGAACTAATCGGTCTTACCACCTTGTACCAGGTCTATAAGACCTGTGTCAATCTAACCCGGTCTTATCACCTTGAACCAGGTTTACCCATCATGGTCGAGTCAAATGGACCAAGGGCGTGAAGGAGATCGAGATCCCAGGTATCAAATCGACCCTAAAATACTCAATTTAAGGGGAGGGTCGCATACCCAGCTAAGAAGGGTCGGACCCCCCAAAACAGAAAGTCAGACCCTCTGTTTTACAGGGAGGGTCAGACATCTTAAGAACCTAGGGTCGATGGGATCATCGACCCTCCCATCGACCCTCAGTTGCCGCCAAGACTGAAATTAAGAAATTTCCAAATTTTCGATTTGGATTCTTTCATAATCTCAAAGGGACTTATTTTAGGATGTTTCTAATCTATTTAAAGGACGTCCCTAAGCCTCTTTCACTCCTTTTACAATCCTAATTGAATTGAGAGAAAAGGGAAGAGAAGGAAAAGGAGAAGAAGAGAAACAAGGAAAATAAGAAAGCAAAAAGGGGAAGAGTTGCAGAGAAGGAGTAATCTTCTCAGGTATGGAAACTAATTCCATGAGTTTCTACAAACCTTAGGTTAGGTAATGAGGAGAGTATGATCTCGGAGAAACCCAAACCATCAACCCATGGTTAGGTTTTCATGGAAAACCATGGGAGATTACATGAAAACTATCCAGGTGGATGATTCATGGTTCTAGACCATGGAATAAATGTTGAATGGACTGTAGGAGCAAGCCATAGGACCCCAAACACTAAGAATGGATTAGAAGGAAGGAAATTGACCAAAATACACCAAGGGTTGCACAGAGGGTCGATGACCATCCGACCCTATGTGATCCTGAGAATCGATCCTCAGTGTTCGGGAAGTCCAGATTGGGGAGGGTCGCACCCAGGGTCGATCATGACTCCGACCCTACCTCCGACCCTCAGTTAACAACATGGTTTTTAAATTCAGAATTAATTCTAATTAAATTCTATCGACTTTGTTAGGTCTTCTAGCAATATAATAACAGTATAAAGGTGATTCTAAAGCTTGGAAGATGATCTAATAACAAGCTAAGGTGAGGAAACAAAACCTAAATTAATTGGTTAATAATAAACTACTTTTATTTTCCTGAGTCCAATGCCATGCTTGATTCTATGCGAATATGCTTGTAATGTGCATTCAACATGTCATCCAATATTCCTGCTATTATTATTCATGCATATTTAATTTTGTTTACCCATAACATGATAATGATGATTGATGCTAGGAATAGGCATGTGAATGTTTGTGTGTGGTTAGTGTGCTTGATGCGAGTAGGGCATCAGGGGGGGTGTTATATGGTGTTTGATTCGGACACTTTAGCTCTATCTCTGACTCAAGTCTTGTGCATTAGCATTGTCGTATCGCCATTACCTTAGCAAAACTATTACGACGTAGGGCATCAAGGAGGGTCTTGGTCCTTGAGTCCTATACTCTATCGGGGGGCCTTAGCTCTATCTCTACGGGTGCTCTGAGGGATGCTGGGGTGAGGCCTTGAATACATTGTTTGACATTAGGATTGGTTAGTAGCGAGCCCCGTTTGTAGCCCTAGCCATCAGGGGTTCATTTGTTGGTATGGAATTGTGCATCGATAAATGTGACCTTCGTTGTACAATGTTCATTTGGGTGCTGTGGGTGACGGTGAGAGTCATCGGGTGTATCCACACTCTCGTGCATAGAGGTGCGGTGGCCACCTATCTTTTCTATAGCACAATGCAAACGTAAAACCAGACCAAAGATATGAATTGATTGCATGCATATGTATTGTTGCATTGTTTTGTTTGCTCACTGAGCCATGATGTGTGCTCACCCCTCGACGTCGAATATTTTTAGTTGATGATGCAGGTACAACCATTGAAGATTATATAAATGCTCCAGAGTACGAGAACGTTGCAGCGATGGTAGTTGAAGCTGAAGTGGATACACATGACTCCTGTTGCGAGTGCAACTCATGTGTATTCGATTAGATATTTTTTTCTAGTTTTCTTTATTTGGATTTATTGAAGACATGTATTTGATATTTATTTATGTCTTAGTTGTTACAGAATAATTTGTTATTTAACTATTAATATCACAATAGATTCTCAGTTCGTTTTACTATAAGACTTTCGCTATTATATATTTTCTTTGATTATGAATGTGAATGTATGGGGTTCAGATAACACAGATATAGCCTACTCGAGATCCTGGTTTAACCGTTGGTTTGTTAGTGGTTCATCACACCATTCTGAATAATGCAGAATTGGGGTGTGACAAGGTCTACCTATCATGGTCAAGCCAAGTGGACCAAGTGCGTGAAGAAACCACAAGACCAGGTATGAAATCAACCCAAAAATAGTCAATTATGAGCGTGTGGTCGCATGCCTAAACAGGTGTGACCGACCCCACCTCAAAATAATCCAACCACATGAGTTTTTTTCGTGTGGCCGGACATTTCAAAAAGTAGGGTCGATGGATTCTGCGACCCCAACTCCGACCCACAGAACCCAGTCAGAAACCGAATTTAGGAAACCTTCCTAATCCGAAGGGGTTCTTTTCTAAACTCATTAGGGCATATTATGGAGGGTTTTCTCTATAAATAGGACATCCCTTAGCCTCTTCATCCTTTTAGAAGTCCAATTGAAAGTGAGAGAAAGAGAAAAGAAGGAAGAAAAGAAAAATTAAAGAAGAAGACTAAGGAGGAGGAAAATTCAGAGAAAACTCTAAATCTTCAGCAAACATAGGGTATGCACATATTTCCCATGTTAAATTGAGAGCCTAGGATAGTTCATGAAGAAGATAGGATTAGGAGAAACCTAAATTATCCATCCATGGATAAATTCCAAGAGAATCCATGGAAGAATTATGTGGACAATGGATGGTGTATAAAATAATAGTTTTGAGCCATAGAACAATCATAGGAAGGACCATGATGATAAGCCCAAGGATTCAAATATGAAGGAATGGAATTAAGAGTGAAAGGTCGACCATAACACGTGTGGTCGCACGTGAGGTCGCATGATGTCTGACCCCACAAGACACACATATCCGACCACATGCCCTCAGAAAGTTTCCAGGGAGGGTGTGGTCGAACGTGTGGTCAGAGTATGTCCGACCCTTCCCTAAAACCCCACGTCTTGTGGTCGTAGAAACTGAAACCACATGTGCTGCCACACATGCGACCCCTCAGTTTCTGTTAGTCTAAATTCATGGGAATTAATTCTAATTTAAAATCTATAAATTTGTTAGGTTGTTAAGTGATCTAAGAGTGAATTACAAAGCTTGAACGAGGATCTACTATCAATCAAAGGTAAGGGAACAAGACCTAAACTAATTGGTTAATAACAAGCTGTTTTACTTATTGAGTCCAATGCCATGAATGATTCTATGCTTGTATGAGTGTATTGTACATTTCACATGTCATCCAATATTCCTATTATTACTGTTCATGCATATTTAATTCTGTTTATTTATAACATGATGATGATTATGATGCTAGGAATAGACATGTGAATGTTTGTGTGTGGTTAGTGTACTTGATGCGAGTGGGGCATCAGGGGGAGGACGTGACACTGTGGTTCATCCTAGTCACTAGACTCTAGCTCTATCTCTACTCAAGTCTTGTCCACTGACATCGTCGTATCGCCATTATCTTAGCAGACATCGTAGGGCATCAAGGGAGGTGGTCTCGGACCGTGTAGTCTCTGACTCTACCGGGGGGCCTTAGCTCTATCTCTATGGATGTATTAAGGGATGCTTGGGTGAGGCCTTGGATACACTGTTTGACATTAGGATTGGTTAGTTGCGAGTCCAGTTTACAAGCCCTCATCAATAGGGGCTTACGTATTATATGGGTAGGGCATCAGGGGAAGTGTCATGCGGTGTTTGATCCGGGCACTTTAGCTCTATCTTTATTCCATGGTGGGTGCATGTGGGACGGCAATGGTGTTTGATCCATTGGACGACTTCACACACTCGTGTATAGAGGTGTGGCAGCCACCTATCCTTTCTATTGCACATTGCAAACTTATGAACCAGACCAAAGATATGAATTGAATGCATGCATATGTTTGTTGCATTGTTTTGTTTGCTCACTGAGCTATGATGTGTGCTCACCCTTTTGACGTCGAATACTTTTAGTTGATGATGCAGGTACTATTGTAGAAGACTATATGAATGCTCTGATGTATGGACATGTTGCGGTGATGGATGCAGAAGCTATGATGGAGTCGCATGATTCGTCGTGCGAGTGCAATTCATGCGTCTTTGATTATATTGGTTGGATTATTAAGAACATGTAATTGATTAATTTATTTTATTTTATGTCTTAGTCTTTTGGAGATAATTGGATACTTATTTATGTTATCACTGTTAGATTCTCAGTTCATTAATATTAAAGACTTTCGCTATTATTTATTTACTCTGATTATGGTTGTGGATGTGTATGGTTTAAGCAAAAAGGACACAGCCTATTCGAGGTCTTGGTTGAACCGTTGGATCATAGACGGTTCATCACACCATTCTGGTTGGTTCAGACTTGGGGTGTGACACCATGCCTGGGTCTTCTGATCAAAATGGCGTTGCTGAAAGAAGGAATTGGACACTTATGGAAATAGTCAGAAGTATGATAAGTAATTCTAAACTTCTGTTAAGTTTGTGGGGTAAAGCCCTGAAGACTGCAGTGTATATCCTCAATAGGGTACCATCAAAAGTAGTTCCAAAGACACCTTATGAACTTTGGAGAGGATGGAAACCCAGTTTAAGACATACACGTATATGGGGCTGTCCAGCTGAGGTCAGGGTAAATAACCCGCATGAAAGGAAGTTAGATCCTAGAACAGTCAGTGGATACTTTATTGGTTATCGTGAGAGATCTAAGGGCTATAGGTTCTTTTGTCCCTCACATACAACCTCAATTGTAGAATCTAAAAATGCCAAATTTCTAGAGGATGGTAACAACGGTGGGAGTCAAGACATCCGGAGCATTCATTTTGATGAACAATCTGTTCAAGTTCCTAGTCCCACACGAGAATTCAGAGGATATATTCTTCCAATTGTTGTATATAGAGGATCATCATCTACTAAACCGGTACCAAATGAATAGGTGCCTGTTGAACCAATGCCTCATAACAACGAAGTTGTTGCAGAACCTATTACTCAACCTTCTCAAGTTCAAAATGAGGTTGATGATCAAACAGTGTTAAGAAGATCCTCGAGAGTCAGAAAACCAGCAATATCTTCTGATTATCAAGTTTACCTCCAAAATAGTGATGGTGGTGATGGGATTAATCAAGATCCAACTTCATTTTCACAAGCCATGAACTGTAATGATTCCATTCTATGGCTTAACGCCATGAAGGATGAGATGGATTCTATGTATAAGAACCAAGTTTGGGATCTTGTCGAATTACCCAGTAGAGCATCCCCTGTGGAATGCAAATGGATTTTTAAAACCAAAAGAGATTCCACTGGTAACAACGAAAGATATAAAGCCCGACTTGTGGCGAAAGGGTTCAATCAAAAGGAAGATATTGATTATAAAGAGACCTTTTCACTAGTTCCCAGAAAAGAATCCTTTAGGATCGTTATGGCTCTTGTAGCCCATTTTGACCTCGAGCTACATCAAATAGATGTCAAAATGGAATTCCTAAATGGTGACATTTCAGAGGAGGTATACATGAGGCAGCCAGAAGGATTCTCAAATGAAAATGAAGGACATTTAGTCTATAAGCTCAAGAAATCCATATATGGATTGAAACAGGCTTCTCGACAATGGTACCTTAAATTTGATAATATGATTACTTATTTTGGTTTTGTGGAGAATCGTGCTGATCAATGTATCTATCTTAAGAAAGAGGGAAGCTGTTTCATCATCTTGGTACTGTATGTGGATGACATACTCTTGGCTTCTAGTGATCATAGTCTATTGCACCAGACAAAACAGTTCTTGGCGTCTAATTTCGTTATAAAGGGTATGGGTGAAGTCTTTTATGTTTTAGGCATAGAAATTCACCGGGACCAATCTAATAAGATCTTAGGATTGTCCCAGAAAGGATATATTGAGAAAATATTGGAACACTTCCGCATGAAGAACTATAAACCTAGTGTAGCACCAGTGATCAAAGGTGATAGACTAAGCTTGGATCAATGTCCTAAGATAGTTCTAGAACAACAACAAATGCATAGTGTCCCATATGCGTCAGCAGTTGGCAGTTTTATGTACGCACAAGTTTTCACAAGGCCAGACATCGCTTTTGCAGTGGGAGTTTTAGGAAGATTTCAGCAAGATCCTGGTGTGTCACATTAGACAGCGGCAAAGAAGGTATTCAGATACCTCTAGGGTACCAAAGATTATATGTTGACATATCGACATGTTGAAAATTTGGACTTAATCGGATATTCAGATTCGGACTATGCTGGATGTGGTGATACAAGGAGATCCACTTAAGGATACATCTTTATGCTAGCTGGAGGAGCAGTATCCTGGAAAAGTGTGAAACAACCAAATACCGCATCTTCTACGATGGAGGCAGAAGTAGTGGCATGCTATGAGGCAGTCTCTCACGCGTCGTGGTTACGTCATTTTGTTACAGACCTCCAAGTTACTCCGTCTATTGAAAGACTAATACCGATTTACTGTGACAACACCTCGACAGTTAAGTTCTCTAACAACACATACTCTGTGAGTCGATGTAGACACATTGAGATTAAGTATTTTATTGTCAAAGAGGATGTTCGGGATCATCGTGTTTCTATAGATCATATTGGTACCTCAGAGATGATAGCTGACCCTTTTACTAAAGGGCTCCCACCTAATGTCTTTGTAAAACATGGGATGTATGGGCTTACGTCATTTCAGTATCTGATGTTTATTTGAAATGTTGCAACCTTAAGTTGATGTTTTTCGAACCTAATTGTTTTTCTGTTATTTATAATGTAAGCGCTATTAATTTCTTGAAAATGACAGAAGCCCATTGAGTCCAAAGGGCATTAAGAATTGTACCCTCGAATTGACCTTGGAGTTGTCACACCCCAATTCTGTACCAACCAGAATGGTGTGATGAACTGTCTATGATCCAACGGTTCAACTAGGATCTCGAATAGGCTATGTCCTTTTACTTAAACCATACACATCCACAACCATAATCAGAGTAAATAAACAATAGCGGAAGTCTTTAATACTAATGAACTGAGTATCTAACAGTGATAACATAAGTAAAGTATCCAATTATCTCCAAAAGACTAAGACATAAAATAAAATAAATTAATCAATTACATCATCTGAATAATCTAACTAATAAATCTAATCAAAGATGCATGAGTTGCACTCGCACGACGAATCATGCGACTCCATCATAGCTTCTGCATCCATCGCTGCAACATGCCCGTACATTGGAGCATTCATGTGATCTTCTATGGTAGGACCTGCATAATTAACTAAAAATATTCGACGTCGAAAGGGTGAGCACACAACATGGCTCAGTGAGCAAACAAAATACAACAAACATATGCATGCATTCAATTCATATCTTTGGTCTGGTTCATAAGTTTACAATGTGCAATAGAAAGGATAGGTGGCCGTCGCACCTCTATACACGAGTGTGTGAAGCTGTCCAATGGATAAAACACCATTGCCATCCCACATGCACCCATCATGGAATAGAGATAGAGCTAAAGTGCCCGGATCAAACACTGCATGACACTTCCCCTAATGCCCTACCCATACTAATACATAAGCCCCTATTGGCAAGGGCTTGCAAACTGGGCTTGCAATTAACCAATCCTAATGTCAAACAGTGTATCCAAGGCCTCACCCCAGCATCCCTCAATACGTCCATAGAGATAGAGCTAAGGCCCCCCGACAAAGTCAGAGACTACATGGTCTGAGACCACCTCCCCTGATGCCCTATGACGTAATAGTTCTGCTAAGGTAATGACAATACGATGATGTTAGTGGACAAGACTTGAGTAGAGATAGAGCTAGAGTCTGGTGACCAGGATGAACCACAGTGTCATGTTGTCACACCCCAATTCCGTACTATTCAGAATGGTGTGATGAACCACAATAAACCAACGGTTCAACCAGGATCTCAAATAGGCTATGTCCGTTTGCTTAAACCATACACATCCACAACCATAATCAGAGTAAATAAACAATAGCAGAAGTTTTATATATTAAATGAACTGAGTATCTAAGAATGATAACATAAATAAATTATCCATTTATTCTCCATTGACAAAGACATAAAATAAAATAAAATAATCAATTATATTTCCTTAATAATAAAAATCTAATCGAAGACCCAAGAGTTGCACTTGCATGACGAATCATGCGACTCCATCATAACTTCAGCGTCCATCGCCGCTGCATGTCCATACATCGGAGCATTTATATATTCTTCTACTGTGGTACCTACATCATCAACTAAAAATATTCGACGTCGAAAGGGTGAGCACACATCACGGCTCAATGAGCAAATAAAACAATGCAACAAACATATGCATGCATTCAATTCATATCTTTGGTTTGGTTCATCAGTTTACAATGTGCTATAGAAAGGATAGGTGGCCGCCGTACCTCTATACACGAATGTGTGGAACTGCCCAACGGATCAAACACCATTATCGCCCCCACATGCACCTACCATGGAATAGAGATAGAGCTAAAGTGTAAGACCCGTACCAAACTAACCGATCTTACCACCTTGTACCAGGTACCTATCATGGTCGAGCCACATGGGCCAAGTGCGAGAAGGAAATCACAATACCAGGTATGAAATTGACCCAAAAACAGTAAAATAGAGGGTAGGGTCGCATGCCTAAACAGGTAGGGTCGACCCCACCTCAACAGGATCCAACCCATGGTTTTCAGGTCCTAGGGTCGGATGACTTGAGACCCTAGGGTCGATGGATTCTGCGACCCTAGCATCGACCCTAGGCAAACTGACAGAAATCCGAAATTAGAAAACTTTCCTAATTCAAAGGGAACCTTTCCTAAACTTATTGGGATGGATTTTGGGAGGTTTTTCTCTATAAATAGGACGTCCCTTAGCCTCTTTCACTCCTTTTGAAACCCTAATTGATAGTGAGAGAAAGAGAAGAGAAGGAGGAGAAGAAGAAGAAAAGGAGAATTTGAGAAGACAACTAAAGAGAAGGAATTCAGAAAAATCTCTGAATCTCAGCAACCCTAAGGTATGGATACATTCTCCATGAACTATGTAAGACCCTAAGAATAGTTTATGAAGAAGTTAGGGTTGGGAGAAACCCAAATCATCTACCCATGGATGAGTTTCGAAGGAATCCATGAGGGTAATCATCATAGGCAATGGAAAGTGTGTAAAAACATAGCTATGAGCCATAGAACATTCTTAGGATGGACCTACAAGACTATAGGATCGACCCCATGCTCTCGGGAAGTCCAGGGGGGCTGTGGTGGCACATAGGGTCGATAGGTAACCGACCCTATGACTGACCCTATACCCTGGGGTCTCAGATACTTGCGACCCATCCTGCGATCCATCCTGCGACCCTAGATTTACATGAAGCTTAAAACTGTTGGAATTAATTCTAATTAAAATCTATCGACTTGTTAGGTTTTCCTAGTGATATAAAGGTGATTCTTAAAGCTTGAAAGAGGATCTACACTCAAGCAAAGGTGAGGGAACAAGACTTAAACTAATTGGCTAATAATAAACTGTTTTTGTTTATTGAGTCTAATGCCATGTATGATTTTATGATTTTATGATTGTAATGTGCATTCAACATGTCATCTTCTATTCCTGCTATTATTGTTCATGCATATTTAATTTCGTATGTTTATAACATGATGATGATGGTGATGTTAGGAATAGGATTGTGAATGTTTGTGTATGGTTAGTGTATTTGATGCGAGTAGGGCATCAGGGGGAGGACATATCGAGGTGTGTCCTGGTCACCAGACTCTAGCTCTATCTCTACTCAAGTCTTATCCACTAACATCGTCGTATCGCCATTACCTTAGCTGAACTAATACATCGTAGGGTATCAAGGGGGGGGACGTGACATTGTGGTGTGTCCTAGTCACCAGACCCTAGCTCTATCTCTATGGATGTATTGAGGGATGCTGGGGTGAGGCCTTGGATACATTGTTTGACATTAGGATTGGTTAGTTGCGAACCCAGTTTGCAAGCCCTCGCCAATAGGGGCTTACGTATTGGTATGGGCAGCCAGTACAGCAATATCATTTCATTGGGTGTATACTTGTCCATGATGGGTGCATGTGGGACGACAATGTCGATATTCATTGGGCGGCTCCACACACTCGTGTATAGAGGTGAGGCGGCCTCCGAACCTTTCTATAGCACATTGTAAACTTATATACTAGACTACAATTATGAATTGAATGTATGCATATGTTTGTTGCATTGTTTTGTTTGCTCACTGAGCCATGATGTGTGCTCACCCTTTTCAAATTCGAATATTTTAGTTGATGATGTAGGTATGACTGTGGAAGATTATATGAGTACTCCCGCATATGGACATATTGCGGCGATGAACGCAGAAGATATAGTGGAGACGCATGACTCGTCATGCGAGTGCAATTCATGCGTTTTCGATTAGATTTTTATTTGGATTATTGAGGAAATATAATTTGATATTTTATTTTATTTACTTATGTCTCAGTCAATACAAGATAATTGGATATTTTATTTATGATTATCACGTTTAGATTCTCAGTTCATTTAATATTAAGACTTCCGCTATTTTATATTTACTTTGATTATGATTGTGGAAGTGTATGGTTTAAACCTAACGGACACAGCCTATTCGAGATCCTGGTTGAACCGTTGGTTATTAGCGGTTCATCACACCATTTTGAACAGTACGGAATTGGGGTGTGACAACTTGGTATCAGAGCTCTCAGGCTCTGTCTGTTGAACCAGTATGATTCCACAAAGTTTGTGAACTGAGTTAGAAAAAGTTTAAAATCTGTAATAAAAACACACTGTAAGCACCGTGTTGTTTGAGACAAATTAAGAAAGAGAATAATGCACATATAAAGGGAGAAACAAGTTTTATATACATCCAACTAAAAGCAAATTTATATACATATCCAAAGCAGAATACAGTCTACAACCTGGATAGTTACTCTGTAATACAAAAGAAAAGAAAAATACATCATGAAGCTGGAGGTAATGGGGGAGGTGGTGCCTCGCGATCTCTGTCATAGTCCTCAGCATAGACTCTAGTCAGCCAGGCTACCTGAGTCTGGGTCGTCTGGAGACTAGCCGTCAACGCAGTCATCCGCTGGTCGGATGCACGCTGAGCATCTAAAATCTCTCCCACCCTCGAATCCATCGCGCGCTGGGCGTCCCTGATCTCACGAAGTAATCCCATCATATCATCAGATAATGGGTGTGAAGGACCAGCCGTGCATGAAGGAGTTTGTGATGGACCAGCTCCAGTAGAATGCAGAGGTGATGGAGGAGGTATAGAGTCCACATCCATGTACATACGATCCTCATCCTCAGCATCACCCCCATGAACCCCTGCTCCAGCGGCTGCTGCTGCTGCCTCAGCGTCTGCCACCTCCACCCGAGTACGAGGATGCACCAGAGCGTTCCTCTCCTCATCACTGACCTGAGCATCCCGCATGCCCATCCTATAGATAGCCTCCCAGTCCAGAACCGATGAGAAGGTTTTCTCCTGAATCCTCTCATCCACTAAATCAACACCTAGGCGGATAAGCAGGGTGGTGATCAGACGTCCATAGGGCAGGTTGCCTATCTGACCAGGCAGCGTAGCACAGATCATCGTCTGCATAATAATATAAGGGATGCAGATAGGCTGCCTAGTGCAGATACAGTAAAGTAAATACTGGGTCAACTGGGAGATCCTCTCGTAGTGTCCACTCTGGGTATCAGATTGTGCTGGATGATCTTACAGTAAACCCGAGGCTCTGGACGTAGGTTGATCGTCTTCATCTCCCAGCGATCCTCTCTGATAAGCTGACGATCTATCTCAGCCTGCATCTCCAAGGAAAAGAACTGGGGCTCTTTGGGAGCACAGTATACCAAGGGGCCATCATGTGATATGCCCAAGAGGTCCGCTAACTGCTGGCAGT
The DNA here is from genome assembly GCA_028583415.1 of Protea cynaroides. NCBI lineage: Eukaryota > Viridiplantae > Streptophyta > Magnoliopsida > Proteales > Proteaceae > Protea > Protea cynaroides. The sequence goes on from CM053274.1 coordinate 66,847,004, forward strand.
CAAAGGAAATCTCTACTCCTTTGATGTAGCTCGTGATCCTGAGCTCCCTACCCCTCTCAGTGTCATTGAGATCTCCCACCACCTGGAGATTACGATAGAACTATCTCACAAGATCAGGACGGGTACAGGCGTTGTAGGTAATCACGGAAAGCCAACCCATGTCACCAAATGCTGTCTCCATGTCGAACAAGGCTAGACTAGCCAAGTCCACACGACGACCTACCTCTACCTTCTTACGAGCGTAGCGAGCATACTGAGCCTCGGCCTCGTTAGAAAAAAAACGAACTGGGTCGTGAACCCTAGGCACTTTGGTACGAGCCATATTAGCTGCCAAAACAAAGAAAAACAGATAATAGATCAGAAATGGTGAAAAACCCAAAAATTTTGGCATTATAACGGCATAAATTGGTCAAAAGCCTCACTTTTCACCCATACACATGGGCAGGAGGACTTACATAGATTCTAAACTATCCTGCAGGACTCATACAGTTGGAAATTTAATCTAAGAAGATTGAATTTGAAGAAATTTCAAGAAATTCAAAAATCTCAAAAATTAGGTCAAAATTAGAAAATTTCAAGTTTCTCGATAACCAACCGATGAACTTGAATATTTTTGAGGGCTTTCGTCCATTGGGTGACCAACAGCAAAAGCCCCCAATAAAAATTGAATTTTTAAGATTGGAGAAATTTTAATTTACAGAAAACGATATAAATGGGCGAAACCTTAGTTAGGAGACCTTAAAAACATGAAACAGTAGAGCACACACCTGAAGAGAAAGAGTGAGAGTCTCGAATGTATGATAGAATCACCAAACGGGTCAGGATTGTTACTGTAGCAACTCAAAGGAATGAGCTGAGTCGGAAAGGAGGAGAAAAAAAATGAGAAATGAATCCAAAATCGAGATTTAAAACCTGATTCTGGGTCCTAGGGTCGCATAATTCGACCAAAACATGCGACCCTACCTCCGACCCCTTCATCGACCCTAGCCTCTCGGTGATCTGACAGAGAACTAGGGCTCGACCCTTGGGTCAGACATATACCGACCCTACCATCGACCCTAGGCTCTCGGTAAGTTGACAGTGATTCTCAGGGTCGCATAACCTAGGGTCGCATAAGGATCGACCCTACCATCGACCCTACACTAGAAAATACAGAAATTTTGACATAATGATCTGAAAAATTTGAAAATGATATGGATTAGTTGGATTTTTTACTGGAGAATAATTATATTGATTGCCTCACATGTGCTATGATTTCTTACAGGCACTACCATCATCAGAACGGAAAAATGGCTGGGCGAAGAGTAACCAGGCAAAGCCGAAACTCCATTCCACCACCACCACTTGTGGGGGAAGACAACCATATACGTCCTAAAACACAGGAGAATCTGAACACGGCACCATCCGTAGTTAATGGTCAGAAAAATCCTACTAATCTGCCAGCTACACCTACAGACCTGGCTACAGCCGTGATAAACTTGGCACAACAACTGCAGCAAATACAACAGGTACAAGCTACTATGCAAGCTGCCATAGGTATGGTTTTTCCAGCTGCACAGATGATGTCACACCCCAATTCCGCACTGTTCAGAATGGTGTGATGAACCGCTAAATAACCAACGGTTCAACCAGGATCTCAAATAGGCTATCCCCGCGTTATCCAAACTTACACGCATCCACAATCATAATCAGAGTAAATACACAATAGCGGAAATCTTATAAATAAATGAACTGAGAACTAAGATGATATCAATAATTTAATAGCAAATTATTCTGTTTCCAACTGAGACATAAATATTTAAATATCAAATACAAGTCTTTATAAATCCAATGAAAGAAACCTATAAAATATCTAATCAAATACACACGAGTTGCACTCGCAAGAGGAGTCGTGTGTATCATCTTCAGCTCCAGCGTCCATCGCTGCTATATTCCCGTACGCAGACGCGTTCATATAATCTTCAACTGTGTAACCTGCATCATCAACTAAAAATATTCGACGTCGAGGGGTGAGCACACAACACGGCTCAGTGAGTAGCCAAAACAATGCAACATTACATATGCATGCAAAAAGTCAATTTATATCTTTGGTCTGGTATATAAGTTTGCAGTATGCTATAGAAAGGTTGAGGTAGCCAAAGGTCACGTTTATTGACTCTGCCTCTATACACGAGTGTGTGACGTTACCCGAAGATCACGTTTATCGTCAACTCACATGCACCCAATCATGAACAATATATAACAAAGGTTACGTTTATTGCTATATAGTGTCATACCAACACGTAAGCCCCTATTGGCGAGGGCTGCAAACTGGGCTCGCAACTAACCAATCCTAATGCCAAATAGTGTATCCAAGGCCTCACCCCAGCATCCCTCAGAATGTCCATAGAGATAGAGCTAAGACCGCCCGGTAGAGTCAGAGACTACAAGGACCGAGACCACCTCCCCTGATACTCTACGACATAATAGTTCTGCTAAAGTAATGGCGATACGACGATGCCAATGCACAAGACTTGAGTTAGAGATAGAGATAAAGTGCTGAGACCCGCCAAAGGTTACGTTTATTGACGTCCTCATCACACCTCCCCTGATACTCGCTCGCATCAAGCACATCAACCACACACATACAAGCACATGCCTATTCCTATCATCATCATCATCATCATGTTATAAACAATAAAATAAATATGCATGAACAAGTAATAGAAATATTGGATGGTATGTTGTATGCACATTACAACATATTCGCATAGAATTAAGCATGGCATAGGACTCAAGAAATAGAAAACAGTTTATTATTAACCAATTTAGTTTGGGGTTAAGGTTCCTCACCTTAGCTTGCTAAAAGATACTTTTTCAAGCTTTAAAATCACCTTTATACTGTTATTATATTGCTAGAAGACCTAACAAAGTCGATAGAATTTAATTAGAATTAATACAGAATTTAAAAATCATTCTGTCAACTGAGGGTCGATGCTAGGGTCGATGGGTCTATCGACCCTCCCCTCTTTCTGGACTTCCCGAATGCTGAGGGTCGATGGTCATAAACACCTAGGGTCAGATGGTCTATCGACCCTCGGTGCGACCCTTGGTGCATTCTGGTCCAATTCCCACTTTTAAATCCATTCTTCGTGTTTGGGGTCCTATGGCTTGCTCCTACATTCCATTCTACATTCATTCCATGGTCTAGAACCATGTATAATCCATCTAAATAGTTTTCATGCATCCTCCTATGGTTTTCCATGAAAACCTAACCATGGATGGATGGTTTGGGTTTCTCCGAGATCACTCTCTCTTCAATAATTATCCTAAGTTCTGTAGAAACTCATGGAATTAGTATCCATACCTGAGAAGATTACTTTTCCTTTGAAATTCTCTTCTTTTTTGCTAGGTTCTCTTCCTTGCCTCTCTTCTTCCTCTTTTCCTTCTCCTCTCTTTCTCTCAATTCAATTAGGGTTGTGAAGAGAGTGAAAGTGGCTTAGGGACGTCCTTTAAATAGACTAGGAACATCCTAAATAGGTCCCATTGAGATTTGGAAAGAATCCCAATCGAAAAATATAGAAATTTTCTAATTTCTATATTCGGCAGAAACCGAGGGTCGATGGGAGGGTCGATGATCCCGTCGACCCTAGGGTCTTAAGCTGTCCGACCCTCCCTCCAAAACTGAGGGTCTGACTTTCTGTTTTGGGAGGTCCGACCCTGTTTAGCTGGGTGTGCGACCCTCCCTTAAAATAAAGTGTTTTTGGGTCGATTTGATACCTGGGATCTCGATCTCCTTCATGCCCTTGGTCCATTTGACTCGACCATGATGGGTAAACCTGGTTCAAGGTGGTAAGACCGGGTTAGATTGACACGGGTCTTACAACTCCCCCCAACTTATAAAAATTTTATCCTCGAAATTGGACGTACCTTCTGAATCAAATAAGTGAGGGTATTGTTTCCGCATAGTATTTTCTTCTTCCCATGTAGTTTCTTCCATGTCTCTACTTTTCCATATGACCTTAACCTAGTAGATATCTCTGTTGCGTAGACGTTGAACCTTTCGGCTGGTGATTTCTGTTGGTGTTACTTCGAATGTCAAATCATCACAATTCGGCAACCATCTCCTCGTCAAGACATGCGTTGGGTCTTTGACATACTTCTTCAATAGGGAAATGTGAAATACGTCATGCACACTTGACATAGATGGTGGTAGTGCTAACTGATAAGCCACTTTTCCACGCTTAGCTAGAATTTCACATGGTCCGACATATCTCGGACTTAGCTTCCCTTTCTGTCTGAACCTCTTCAATCCTCGCATAGGCGATACTTTCAGAAATACTTTATCACCTACGGCGAACTCTAGATCCCTTCGTCGAGTATCTGCATATTGCTTCTGACGGTTCTGAGCTGTTCTTACTCTTTCCTTGATGATGTCGACCACTCGACAAGTCTCTTCAACAAATTCCGGTCCAACAATACTACGTTCTCCAACTTCATTCCAAAACAAGGGAGTTCGACACTTCCTACCATACAGTACTTCATAAGGTGACATCCGTATAGTAGCCCGATAGCCGTTATTGTAGTTTAACTCGATCAATGGTAACTTTTCGTCCCATGATCCTTTGCAATCAATCACACATGCTCGTAGCATATCTTATAGAATCCGGATTGTACGTTCCGACCGTCCATCCGTCTGGGTGGAATGCGTACTAAACTTCAATGTCGTACCCATAGCCTTTTGTAGTCCTTCCTAAAATTTAGAAGTAAATCGTGGATCTCTATCGGACACAATGCTTTCTGGAACACCATGTAACCGAACAATATTATCCACATACAGCTTTGCTAACCTTTCTAGTGTATATTGGGGTTTAGGCATTGAGACACGAACTTAGCTACATCCGCTTTCATTCCCCTCCACCAATATAATTTCTTCGGATCATGATACATTTTTTGTTCTTCCGGGATGTGTCGAATAGATGGTGGTATGGGCTTCTTTCATCGATCGGTGTCTAATGTCCATACTTTCTCGTTTCGTGTACACATATTCTCCCTTTATATTTCAGGACCTTCTCATCATCCAAGGTGAACTCGGGGTTGGTCCTACCTTTCTCAATATCTTCTTGTACTGTTCTCGAATAAGGATCTGATTTGATAACTATCTTTTACTTGCCCACTATATCCGGTATAATCTTCAATGCTGCGAACATATTCGAGAACCGATGAATAAACCCTTGGTTGGCTGATTCATCTGCGTATCTATCACATACCGCCGTTGCCGTGATTGAACACCATTCCGTTGGTACACATTGCTGCAGTCATGCTAACTTCTCCTTGAGATTTTATCATTGCTTTTCTGCTCAATGCATCCGCTACCACGTTCGCTTTTCTCGGATGATACTGGATATCACAATCATAGTCTTTCAATAGTTCCAGCCATCTCCTTTGTCTTATATTCAATTCCTTCTGATTAAATAGATAAGTAAAACTTTTATGGTCCGACTTAATCTGAAATTTCTCCCCGTATAGGTAATGTCTCCATATCTTGACCGCATGTACTACTGCCGCTAACTCCAAATCATGAGTGGGGTAATTTTTCTCATGTACCTTCAATTGTCTCGAGGCATAGGCAATCACTTGCTCTCCTTGCATAAGCACACATCCTAATCCCAATCCCGATGCATCAGTGTATAAGGTAAATGTCTGTCCTGGAACGGGAATGGTCAAATTCGGGGCGGATATCAATATGGCCTTCAATGTCTGGAAGCTCTCCTCACATTTGTCGGTCCACACAAACTTCTCACCTTTCTTGGTCAAACTGGTGAGAGGTACGGCAATCCGAGAATAGTCTTCTACGAATCTCCGATAATAACCAGCTAGACCCAGAAAGCTTCTAATTTCGAAACGCCTTGGTGCTTCCCACTTCACAATAGCCTCGATTTTGCTGGGGTCCACTTTGATTCCTTCTGTGGATACCACGTGGCCTAGGAATGTGACTTCACTTAGCCAAAACTCACACTTAGAAAATTTAGCATATAGCTTCTCTTTCCTTAACCGCTGTAAGGCTGCGTTTAGGTTCTTGATATGTGTTTCCTTGTCTTTGGAGTATACCAATATATCATCAATAAATACTATCACCGACGTATCCAACATATAGTGGAAAACTCGGTTCATAAGTTCTATGAACGTTGCCAGTGCATTAGTTAATCCGAAAGACATCACCAAAAATTCATAATGTCCATACCTGGTCCTGAATGCTGTCTTCGGAATATCACCTTCTTTGATCTTCAGCTGATGATAGCCCGATCGAAGATCGATCTTAGAAAATACTTTTGCTCCTTGTAACTGATCGAACAAGTCATCGATCCTGGGTAGGGGGTATCGATTCTTGATGGTCAGTTTATTCAACTCTCGATAGTCGATACATAATCGAACGCTACCATCCTTCTTCTTTATGAACAACATCAGTGCCCCCCATGGAGATATACTGGGTCGAATATAACCCTTGTCTAGCAGTTCTTGTAGTTGTACTTTTAATTCTTTCAGTTCAGTAGGAGCCATTCTATAAGGTGCTTTTGATACGGGTGCGGCTCCAGGTATCAGGTCTATTACAAACTCTGTAGCACGGTCGGGTGGTAATCCGGGTAGTTCCTTCGGAAATAAGTTAGGGTAATCCCGAACAACGTCAATGTCTTCCATTCGTGGTACTTCCTTGGCTAGGTCGACCACTGATACTAGATACCCGACTGCTCCCTTCTCAAGGCACTTCTTAGCCTTTAATGCTGAAAGTATGAGCTTGCGTTTCCGGGGAAGTTTGGTTCCCGAGGAACTGAATTCTGCCCCTTCCTTGTCTATGAATGTTAGCTTCTTTTCGGCGCATAACAAATTTGCAGAATGCCGAGCTAACCAGTCCATTCCCAAGATGACATCAAAGTCTGCCATCTCAAGTTGTATCAAGGTTGCATCTAAAGTCTGTTTCCCTATGAGAACTGGACATGTTCCATAACCTTTCTCTAGTTCCACTTCTAACCCCATCGGTGACCGTACAAGTAATTTGTAGTCTAATGTCTTGATGGGTAAGTTTATCTTCTTTCCAAATGACACGGATATAAATGAATGAGTAGCTCCGAATCGAAGAGTACTGCGGGTACGCCATTTATAGGTACAATACTGATTTATCTTTACTTAGTCTACATGCTCATTCAATGTAATTATAACTTTAAAAGTTTCAGTCATACCCGTGACCACCTCGGGTGATGCGGCCGCATCTTCGGACGTAACAAAGCATATACCCGTCCCCGATGGAATTGCTTCTTGGGCTTTGGCCACTCTCTTGCCATATGTCCGGGTTGGTTGCGTTGAAACACTTCGGGGCTTCGGAATTTGTCTTTGGCCGAGGTTGAGCTGCGGAAGTAGTCTTGGTTGCAGATTAAAATTCCGAGGACGGAAGGGCTTATACGTCCCGTTATTGCCTCCGTTATACGAATTCCCAGCTGGCTTTTGATGCCTTTGTTTTGAGTGAAATAACTCTCTTTCTGGCTCGATTCAATCACTCGAGCGATCTGGACAGCTTCATTATATATTGTCTTTTCTAATCCCAAAACATGTTCCCTGATGCTTCCTCTCAGTCCCGTGACAAACCTACGGGTTTTGGTTTCTTCCTCTTGCATACTCAGTGGTGCGAAGAAAAATAGCTCTTCATAACGCTGTTGGTACGCATCCACCGACATCCGTCCCCCGATAAAGACTCGGGAACTCCTTCTCCATCGAATCCCCGAAGCTTTGTGGAAAATATTTCTCGAAGAAAGCTTCTTTATATATAGCCCAAGTCGGTAGGGTGTGCTTAGTCAATAGATAGGCTCGGTCGATTTCCACCAATGATGTGCGCGCCTTTGAGCATGAAGGTGGCACACAATACTTTCTCCTCTTCAGGAATAGTCATCATAAGAAATTTTTTTTCCATCTCGTCTATCCAAGGTGCTGGCCATAATGGATCGAGCGATTTGCCATTAAATTCCCGGGCTTCATCTTCAAAAATCTCTCGACCAGTCGAGAGTGATCCATCCGGTTTTGATATGCCCCAAACATATGGGGTGGGTACCGATAGTTAGCCCGTGGGGCTTCCGGGACCTGCACCGGAATTGGTGCAGCCGGTTGTTGAGGTGTCCGTTGAGCCGGGTGGTTACCCACCGGTGCCGCACTAGCTTGCCCGGTGTGCATGGTTGCAGCCCGAGTGGCTTGAAACATAACTCCCATTGCAACCTCGCATTTGAGCTTGTGCGTGTTGCATCCGTTGCAGCTGCCGTGCCGGATTCATCACCACCGTTGCTAGCTCGTGGTGGAGGTGGCAAGCTTGTAGGGTTTATCGGTTCAGGATTTTCCGGTACATGGTTATTCTCTTGACTAGTCTCCTCCACGGGTGGTGGTGGTGGGACTGTGTTTCGGGTCCGTCGGGTCACTCTACGTCCGCATATTTCCTTCTGAGATGGGTGGTGCCTGAAAATCATCAAAATTAGTGAGAAATCATTTATACTTCATGTAGGCACGCTAACCGATATAAAATTCAAAATCCCCAATTCATTCTGTAAAAAAATACTGTCTTTTCTATGTAGGGTCGATGGTGAGGGTCGATGATATGTCCGACCCTTGGTATCCGACCCGGAATGACCTGTTCTTCCCCGAGAGCCGAGGGTCGATGCGAGGGTCGATGGGTATCCGATCCTCGGCCAACCCTTGATTTTCTGTCGATTTCCCGAGAGCCGAGGGTCGATTGGAGGGTCGATCCGAGGGTCGATGGTGTCAGTCGAATTGTTCGACCCTCGGACCAAAAATCAGATTTTTAAGATCCGATTTTGGGTCATTTCTCACTATTCCTCCTCCGTTTCGACTCGTCTCTACTCTCTGAGTTGCTACAGTGCCACTCTACTATTTTTGGTCGGTTTAACTCCGGGTTTCGACGTCCACGTCATCCCTACAGGTATGGCTTCCCGTTTTTACCTGTTTTTAGGTTTTCTTTTCTAGGTTTTTGCCCGTTTAACTCCTATTTTTCAAATTAAACTTTTTCCAACCGTAAAAATTCGATTTTTGTTGGGGGCTTTTATTATTGGTGTCTCGAGGAACGAAAGCCCTAAAAAATTTCTGAGTTTCATCGGTTGGTCATCGAGAAACTTGAAGTTTTCTCTTTTTTCCCTAATTTGTCGACATTTTTGATTTTTCTTGAATTTCTTCAAATTGGACATCGTCAGTTAAAATTTCCTACTGCATGTGGGTTGTAGGATATGTTTTAACCTACGTAAGTTCTTGTGCCCACTTGTATGGTGAGAAATGGGACTTTATGGTCAACTTACGTTGTTATTAAATCAAATTTCGGATTTTTATCCTGCTAACTCCATGTTTCTTTTCTCTTTCTTATTTTGCAGATACTATGGCCCGTACCAAAGTGCCAAGATTGCATGATCCACTTCGCTTCCGTTTGAATGAAGCCGAGGCACGATATCGCGACTATGCCGAAGAAAGTGGAAGGGGTCGCATGGTGAACTTGGCTGAGCTAGCCTTGTTCAATGTAGAGCAGCATTTGGTGATATGGGGTGGCTCCCTGTCATCACATACGACGCGCACATGTCCGGACTTGGTGCGCCGTTCTATTGTAATCTCCAGGTGGTGGGGAATTACAATGATGTTGAACATGGTCAGGAGTTGTGCATCACCAGCTACGTCAAGGGGGTGCACATCTCCTTTGATTATCGACAACTGGCCAATCTGTTGGGCATTCCCTATGATGGCCCTATGGTGTACTGTGTGCCGGGAGAGCCATAGTTTGTTGAGATGGAGATGAGGGCAGAGATCGACAACCAATTGATCCTTCCTGATAGATGGCAGATGAGAGCTTGCTACTTGCGTCCAGCTCCACGGGTCTTCTACAAGATTATCCAGCATAATCTGATCCCGCAGAGTAGGCACTATGAGAGGGTGTCTCAACTGACCCAGTTCTTGATCTACAACATCGTACTCGTCAACCGGTCCGCCTTCCTTACATCATCATGCGGACGATGATTAGTGCCACATTGTCCAGCCATAGGGGTAATCTACCCTATGGACGCATGATTACATGTTACCGACCCGCGCGGGGTGGATCCGGTAGATGAGAAGATCCAGGAGAAGACCTTCTCGTCGCCTCTAGATTGGGAGGCTATCCGCAAGATGGGGCTGCGAGATGCAGGTTAGCGATGAGGAGAGGAACGCAATGGTGTGCCCTCACACTCGGGTCGAGATGGCCGATGCCGAGGCTGCCGCTGCCGCGCTAGAGCTCGTGGGGGATCCGGTCGACGATGACGATCGCATGTATATGGATGTCGACGCGATACCCCCACCATTACCCACACATGTGGCTGGAGTTGGTACATCTTCTGCGGCGGCTCCTGCACCTGAGGCCGGTCCTTCTCATCCACCTTCTGATATGATGGAGATATTGCATGAGCTCAGGGATGCTCAGCGCAGATCTGATTTGAGGATGGATGAGTGTTGGCTGCTCGAGCACGCATCGACGCCGCGGATGAGAGAGCTCCTAGAGGTGCAACATGCGACCGATCGAGAGGATAGCCGGTCTCACGGCCTAGTCTCTAGACGACCCGGACCCAGTGGCCTGGTTGACTAGGGTCTATGCCGAGGACTATGACAGAGATCGTGAGGCCCCGCCTCCTCCTTCGCCTCCAGCTTCTTGATTTGTACTTTACTTTTCTTGTACTACAGAGTAACTGTCTGGGTTGTGGACTGTACTCTGCTTTAGCGATGTACATACGTTTTGTTTCTCTCACTCATTGTATGTAACTTGTTTTCCCTTTAATAGATGCATTATTCTCTTTTTAATTTGGTTTCAATCATCACTTGTGCTTACAGTGTTTGTATTAAAGATTTTAATTTATCCTATCTCAGGTTCACAATGGTCTTGAATGTGTGTCGTTCGGGGGCAAGGCCTGAGACGCTCTGATACCAAGTTGTCACACCCCAATTCCGCACTGTTCAGAATGGTGTGATGAACCGTTAAATAACCAACGGTTCAACCAGGATCTCAAATAGGCTATCCCCGCGTTATCCAAACTTACACGCATCCACAATCATAATCAGAGTAAATACACAATAGCGGAAATCTTATAAATAAATGAACTGAGAACTAAGATGATATCAATAATTTAATAGCAAATTATTCTGTTTCCAACTGAGACATAAATATTTAAATATCAAATACAAGTCTTTATAAATCCAATGAAAGAAACCTATAAAATATCTAAATCAAATACACACGAGTTGCACTCGCAAGAGGAGTCGTGTGTATCATCTTCAGCTCCAACGTCCATCGCTGCTATATTCCCGTATGCAGACGCGTTCATATAATCTTCAACTGTGTAACCTGCATCATCAACTAAAAATATTCGACGTCGAGGGGTGAGCACACAACACGGCTCAGTGAGTAGCCAAAACAATGCAACATTACATATGCATGTAAAAAGTCAATTTATATCTTTGGTCTGGTATATAAGTTTGCAGTATGCTATAAAAAGGTTGAGGTAGCTAAAGGTCGCGTTTATTGACTCCGCCTCTATACACGAGTGTGTGACGTTACCCGAAGATCACGTTTATCGTCAACTCACATGCACCCAATCATGAACAATATATAACAAAGGTTACGTTTATTGCTATATAGTGCCATACCAACACGTAAGCCCCTATTGGCGAGGGCTGCAAACTGGGCTCGCAACTAACCAATCCTAATCCCAAACAGTGTATCCAAGGCCTCACCCCAGCATCCCTCAGATGTCCATGGAGATAGAGCTAAGGCCCCCCGGTAGAGTCAGAGACTACAAGGACCGAGACCACCTCCCCTGATACTCTACGACATAATAGTTCTGCTAAAGTAATGGCGATACGACGATGCCAATGCACAAGACTTGAGTTAGAGATAGAGCTAAAGTGCTGAGACCCGCCAAAGGTTACGTTTATTGACGTCCTCATCACACCTCCCCTGATACTCACTCACATCAAGCACATCAACCACACACATACAAGCACATGCCTATTCCTATCATCATCATCATCATCATGTTATAAACAATAAAATAAATATGCATGAACAAGCAATAGAAATATTGGATGGCATGTTGTATGCACATTACAACATATTCGCATAGAATCAAGCATGGCATAGGACTCAAGAAATAGAAAACAGTTTATTATTAACCAATTTAGTTTGGGGTTAAGGTTCCTCACCTTAGCTTGCTAAAAGATACTTTTCCAAGCTTTAAAATCACCTTTATACTGTTATTATATTGATAGAAGACCTAACAAAGTCGATAGAATTTAATTAGAATTAATTCGGAATTAAAAACTATTCTGTCAACTGAGGGTCGATGCTAGGGTCGATGGGTCCATCGACCCTCCCCTCTTTCTGGACTTCTCGAATGCTGAGGGTCGATGGTCATAAACACCTAGGGTTGGATGGTCTATCGACCCTCGGTGCGACCCTCGGTGCACTCTGGTCCAATTCCCACTTTTAAATCCATTCTTCGTGTTTGGGGTCCTATGGCTTGCTCCTACATTCCATTCTACATTCATTCCATGGTCTAGAACCATGTATAATCCATCTAAATAGTTTTCATGCATCCTCCTATGGTTTTCCATGAAAACCTAACCATGGATGGATGGTTTGGGTTTCTCCGAGATCACTCTCTCTTCAATAATTATCCTAAGTTCTGTAGAAACTCATGGAATTAGTATCCATACCTGAGAAGATTACTTTTCCTTTGAAATTCTCTTCTTTTTTGCTAGGTTCTCTTCCTTGCCTCTCTTCTTCCTCTTTTCCTTCTCCTCTCTTTCTCTCAATTCAATTAGGGTTGTGAAGAGAGTGAAAGTGGCTTAGGGACATCCTTTAAATAGACTAGGAACATCCTAAATAAGTCCCATTGAGATTTGGAAAGAATCCCAATCGAAAAATATAGAAATTTCCTAATATCTATATTCGGCAGAAACCGAGGGTCGATGATCCCGTCGACCCTAGGGTCTTAAGCTGTCCGACCCTCCCTCCAAAACTGAGGGTCTGACTTTCTGTTTTGGGAGGTCCGACCCTGCTTAGCTGGGTGTGCGACCCTCCCTTAAAATAAAGTGTTTTTGGGTCGATTTGATACCTGGGATCTCGATCTCCTTCATGCCCTTGGTCTATTTGACTCGACCATGATGGGTAAACCTGGTTCAAGGTGGTAGGACCGGGTTAGATTGACACGGGTCTTACAGATGACACCGATGCCAGCAGGACAGGCAAGCACAGTACCAAGGGGAAGTAACACGGTACCCTATGCACCTCAAACTTCAGTCATGTAGGCTCAAGTTCAGAACCCTAAAGTAGCTCAAGGTGGTTATCAGTATCAACCACCTATGTATGGGGCTTATGTTCCTCATCAACTAGACCATTCCAGACTAGTTGAACATTTTATGAAGATGAAGCCCAAAGTGTATAATGGTAAGCCAGCTGATTCGTTGTGGCCAGCACACTGGATTGAAGAGATGGAGAGAAATTTTACGATGATGACAGTGAATGAAGAGGAGAAAGTGTTGTGCGCAACATTCATGCTGAAAGGTGATGCACACCACTGGTGGAAGTCCACACAGAATTACCTGTTATCAAAGCACACCCAACTGACCTAGGGTATATACAAAGAGGCATTCTTTGAGAAGTACTTTCCTAAAAGTTTTAGAGATTCTATGGAGAGAGAGTTCCTGAGTTTGTATGAGGGGAAAATGACTATGGATGCATATCAACAATGTTATGAGGAGCTGTTCTTCTTTGCACCCGCCAGCATGCAAGAGGAAAACACAAAGACCCGAAGGTTTGTCACCGGACTCAGGGGAAGCATCCGTGAACATGTTCTGGGACTTGAGAAGAGAATCTACAATGAAGTTGTACAAATTGCTCGCGTAATAGAGTCGGGCCAGAAAGAGAGTTATTTTTCTCAAAACAGGTATATTAAAAGGCCGAATGGAAATTCTTACAACGGAGGGAACACCAAAGCATTCAAACCCTTTCGTACCCAAGGCTTCAATACTGCAGCCAAGACCACTTCAACAGCCCCACCGCAACCAAAGTCAAATGGCGAAGGAATGAGATGTTTTAATTGCAATCAAGTAGGGCATATCTCAAGAGAGTGTACTAAGCCCAGAAAACAACTACAGCAAGGGAGAGTTTACGCTATTACCTCTGAGGATGCTTTCGCATTGCCTGATGTGGTCACCGGTATCGTACCTATTAATGGCATTCCCGCCAGAGTACTCTTTGATTCTGGAGCTATTCATTCTTTTATATCTATGTCATTTGGAAAGAAGCTAAATCTACCCCTCAAATCTTTAGACTACAAACTGCTTGTACGATCGTCGATGGGATTAGAAGTGGAGTTAGAAAAAGGTTATGGACCATGTTCAGTTCTTATTGACGATAAAACTTTGGATGCAACTTTAATTCAACTTGAGAAGGCAGACTTTGACGTCATCTTGGGAATGGACTGGTTAGCTTGGCATTTTATAAACCTATTATGTGCCGAAAAGAAGCTGACATTTAAGAACAATGAAGGAGCAGAGTTCAGTTTTGCGGGAACCAGACTTCCCCATAAACGAAAACTCATCCTCTCTGCATTAAAGGCTAGGAAATACCTTGAGAAAGGAGGATTTGGGTATCTAGTCTCAGTGGTCGACCTCACCAAAGAAGCACCACGAATGGAGGATATCGATTTCGTGCGTGGCTTTCCAGATGTATTTCCTGAAGAACTACCAGGACTACCACCCGACAGAGCTACAAAGTTTGTTATAGATTTGATATCCAGAGCCGCACCAGTATCTAAAGCACCTTATCGGATGGCTCCTACTGAACTAAAGGAATTAAAAGTACAGTTACAAGAACTACTGGACAAGGATTACATCAGACCTAGCATATTACCATGGGGAGCGCCAGTATTATTCGTAAAGAAGAAGGACGGTAGTGTTCGACTGTGTATAGACTACCGAGAACTGAACAAGCTGACAATCAAGAATTGGTACGCATTGCCTCGGATCGATGATCTGTTCGATCAGTTGCAAGGTGCCAAGGTGTTCTCCAAGATCGATCTGCGGTCAGGATACCATCAGTTGAAGATTAATGATGGTGATATTCTCAAAACAGCATTCAGGACCAGATATGGACATTATGAATTTTTGGTCATGTCTTTTAGATTGACTAATGCACCAGCAACTTTTATGGAACTTATGAATCGGGTATTCCATGATACGTTGGATACGTCGATCATTGTATTCACTGATGATATATTGGTCTACTCCAAGGACAAGGAAACTCATATTATAAATCTAAGAGCCGCTCTGCAACGATTACGGGAAGAGAAGCTTTACGCCAAATTTACAAAGTGTGAGTTTTGACTAAATGAAGTCGCCTTCCTAGGCCATGTTGTATCCGCTAAAGGAATTAAAGTGGATCCTAGTAAGATTGAAGCCATTGTGAAGTGGGAAGCACCGAAGAGCATTGCAGAAATTAGAAGTTTCCTAGGTCTAGCTGGGTATTATCGACGATTTGTGGAAGACTATTCCCGAATTGCCGTACCTCTCACCAGTTTGACTAAAAAGGGTGAAAAGTTTGTTTGGACTGATAAATGTGAGCAGAGTTTTCAAACATTGAAGACTAGATTGATATCAGCTCCGGTCTTGACTATTCCTATACCAGGACAGCCATTTATTTTGTACACTAATGCATTAGGATTGGGTTTAGGATGTGTACTTATGTAAGGAGAACAAGTAATTGCATATGCCTCAAGACAATTGAAGACACATGAGAAGAACTATCCCACCCATGACTTGGAATTAGCGGCTGTGGTACATGCTGTCAAGATATAGAGATATTATTTGTATGGAGAGAAATTTCAGATTAAATCAGATCATAAGAGTCTTACTTATCTATTTAATTAGAAGGAGTTGAACATGCGACAAAGAAGATGGCTGGAATTATTAAAGGATTATGATTGTGATATCCAGTATCACCCAGGAAAGGCTAATGTAGTGGCTGATGCGCTAAGTAGGAAAGCAATGATGAAATCTCAAGGAGAAGTTAACACGACTGCAGCTATATGTACTACAGGAAGAGTATTCAATGATGGTAAGGAGCAGTTCGTGATAGATGCACTGGGTGAACCAACCAACCAAGGGTTTATTCATCGATTTTCAAATATGTTTGCAACATTGAAGATTGTACCTAATATAATTGATGAAGTGAAAGCCGCCATTAAATCAGACCCTTACCTGAGAACGGTACAAGAGGACATCGAAAAAGGTAGGACTATTCCTGAGTTCACCTTAGATGATGAAAAGGTACTGAAGTACAAAGGAAGAATATGTGTACCTGAAACAAAAATTTGGACATTAGACACCGACTAATGAAAGAAGCCCACACCACCCTCTATTCGATACATCCTGGAAGTACAAAAATGTATCATGATCTAAAGAAATTATATTGGTGGAGAGGAATGAAAGCAGATGTAGCTAAGTTTGTGTCTCAATGTCTAAACTGTTAGAGGGTGAAGGCTGAATGACAAAGACCTGCAGGACTGTTACAACAGTTACCGAAACCAGCATGGAATAGGACTGCATCACTATGAACTTCGTCACTGGGTTACCATTGACTCCCCGAGTAGTGGACGCGGTTTGGGTGATTGTAGACCGCCTGACTAAAACAGCTCGATTTATAGCTATACGACCTTAGTATACACTGGAGAGGTTAGCTAAGTTGTTTGTGGATAATATTGTCAGACTACACGGTGTACCCGAAAGCATTGTGTCTGACAGAGATCCATGATTTACTTCCAAGTTTTGGGAAGGATTGCAAAAGGCTATGGGTACAACATTGAAGTTTAGTACTGCATTCCATCCTCAGACAGGCGGACAGTTAGAGCATACCATTCAGATTTTAGAAGACATGCTCCGAGCCTGTGTAATCAATTTTAAAGGATCATGGGATGAAAAATTACCATTGATCGAGTTCGCTTATAACAACAGCTATCAGACTACTATACAGATGTCACCCTATGAAGCACTGTATGGTAGGAAGTGCCGAACTCCTTTGTTTTGGAATGAAGTTGGAGAACGTAGCATTGTTGGACTAGAATTTGTTGAGGAAACATGTCGAGTAGTCGACATTATCAAGGAAAGAGTAAGGATGGCTCAGAATCGTCAAAAACAGTATGCAGATACTCGACGACGAGACCTTGAATTTGCCGTAGGTGATAAGGTATTTCTGAAAGTATCACCTATGCGAGGTTTGAAACGGTTCGGACAGAAAGGGAAATTAAGTCTGAGATATGTCGGGCCATATGAGATTCTAGCCAAACGTAGAAAAGTGGCTTATCAGTTAGCACTACCACCATCTATGTCAAGTGTGCATGATGTATTTCATATCTCCTTATTAAAGAAGTATGTCAGAGATCCAACGCACGTGTTGACAGTAGATCCACCTGATTTGACTGATGATTTGACATTCAAAATAACACCAACTGAAATCACCAGCCGAAAGGTTCAACGACTACGCAACCATGACATCTATTATGTTAAAGTCCCCTGGAGAAGTCGAGATATAGAAGAAATCACATGGGAAGAAGAGAATGCTATGCGAAAGCAATACCCTCATCTTTTCGACTCGGAAGGTATGTATAAATTTCGAGGACGAAATTTTTAATAAGCAGGGGGGAGTTGTAAGACCCGTACCAAGCTAACCGGTCTTACCATCTTGTACCAGGTCTACCTATCATGGTCGAGCCACATGGGCCAAGTGCGTGAAGCAAATCACAAGACCAGGTATGAAATTGACCCAAAAATAGTAAAATAGAGGGTAGAGTCGCATGCCTAAATAGGTAGGGTCGACCCCACCTCAACAGGATCCAACCCATAGTTTTCAGGTCTTAGGGTCGACGGATTCAGCGACCCTAGCATAGACCCTAGGCAAACTGACAGAAACAAGAAATTAGGAAACTTTCCTAATTCAATGGGAGCCTTTCCTAAACTTGTTGGGATAAATTTTAGGAGGTTTTTCTCTATAAATAGGACGTCCCTTAGCCTCTTTCACTCCTTTTGAAACCCTAATTGATAGTGAGAGAAAGAGAAGAGAAGGAGGAGAAGAAGAAGATAAGGAGAATTTGAGAAGACAACTAAAGAGAAGGAATTCAGAGAAATCTCTGAATCTCAACAACCCTAAGGTATGGATACATTCTCCATGAACTATGTAAGACCTTAAGAATAGTTTATGAAGAAATTAGGGTTGGGAGAAACCCAAATCATCTACCCATGGATGAGTTTCGAAGGAATCCATGAGGGTAATCATCATAGGCAATGGAAAGTGTGTAAAAACATAGCTATGAGCCATAGAACATTCTTAGGATCGACCTACAAGACTATAGGATCGACCCCATGCTCTTGGGAAGTCCAGGGGGGTTGTGGTGGCACATAGGGTCGATAAGTAACCGACCCTATGACTGACCCTATACACTGGGGTCTCAGATACCTGCGACCCATCCTGCGATCCATCCTGCGACCCTAGATTTACATGAAGCTTAAAACTGTTGGAATTAATTCTAATTAAAATCTATCGACTTGTTAGGTTTTCCTAGTGATATAAAGGTGATTCTTAAAGCTTGAAAGAGGATCTACACTCAAGCAAAGGTGAGGGAACAAGACCTAAACTAATTGGCTAATAATAAACTGTTTTCGTTTATTAAGTCCAATGCCATGTATGATTTTATGATTTTATGATTGTAATGTGCATTCAACATGTCATCTTCTATTCCTACTATTATTGTTCATGCATATTTAATTTCGTATGTTTATAACATGATGATGATGGTGATGTTAGGAATAGGATTGTGAATGTTTGTGTATGGTTAGTGTATTTGATGCGAGTAGGGCATCAAGGGGAGGACGTAATATCGAGGTGTGTCCTGGTCACCAGACTCTAGCTCTATCTCTACTCAAGTCTTATCTACTAACATCGTCGTATCGCCATTACCTTAGCTGAACTAATACATCGTAGGGTATCAAGGGGGGGGACGTGACATTGTGGTGTGTCCTGGTCACCAGACCCTAGCTCTATCTCTATGGATGTATTGAGGGATGCTGGGGTGAGGCCTTGGATACATTGTTTGACATTAGGATTGGTTAGTTGCGAACCCAGTTTGCAAGCCCTCGCCAATAGGGGCTTACGTGTTGGTATGGGCAGCCGGTACAGCAATGCCATTTTCATTGGGTATATACTTGTCCATGATGGGTGCATATGGGACGGCAATGCCGGTATTCATTGGGCTGCTCCACACACTTGTGTATAGAGGTGAGGCGGCCTCCGAACCTTTCTATAGCACATTGCAAACTTATATACCAGACTACAGTTATGAATTGAATGCATGCATATGTTTGTTGCATTGTTTTGTTTGCTCACTGAGTCGTGATGTGATCACCCTTTTCGAATTTGAATATTTTAGTTGATGATGCAGGTATGACTGTGGAAGATTATATGAGTACTCCCGCATATGGACATGTTGCGGTGATGGACCCAGAAGATATAGTGGAGATGCATGACTCGTCATGCGAGTGTAATTCATGCGTTTTCGATTAGATTTTTATTTGGATTATTGAGGAAATGTAATTTGATATTTTATTTTATTTACTTATGTTTAAGTCAATACCAGATAATTAGATATTTTATTTATGATTATCACGTTTAGATTCTCAGTTCATTAAATATTAAGACTTCCGCTATTGTGTATTTACTCTGATTATGATTGTGGAAGTGTTTGGTTTAAACCAAACGGACACAGCCTATTCGAGATCCTGGTTGAACATTGGTTATTAGCGGTTCATCACACCATTTTGAACAGTACAGAATTGGGTGTGACATAAAGTTCTTAGGACCGCACCGCATTACACTTCCCCTGATGCTCTACCCACACCAAAACGTAAGCCCTTGTTGGCGAGGGCTTGCAAACTGGATTCGCAACTAACCAATCCTAATGTCAAACAGTGTATCCAAGGCCTCACCCCAGCATCCCTCAATACGTCCATAGAGATAGAGTTAAGGCCCCCAGTAGAGTCAGAGACTACACGGTTCGAGACCACCTCCCCTGATGCCCTACGACGTAATAGTTCTGCTAAGGTAATGGCGATACGATGATGCTAGTGGACAAGACTTGAGTAGAAATAGAGCTAGAGTCTGGTGACCAGGATGAACCACAGTGTCATATCCTCCCCCTGATGCTCGTCTTGCATCAAGTACACTAACCACACACATACATTCACATGCCTATTCCTAGCATCATCATCATCATCATGTTATAATAAACAAAATTAAATATACATGAACAGTAATAACAGAAATAGTGGATAACATGTGATATGCACATTACAATCATACAATCATAGAATCATACATGGTATTGGACTTAATAAACAAAAATAGTTTATTATTAGCCAATTAGTTTAGGGCTTGTTCCCTCACCTTTGATTGAGTGTAGATCCTCGTTCAAGCTTTATGAATCACTTTTAAATCACTAGAAAGGCCTAACAACTCGATAGATTTTAATTAGAATTAATTCCAATAAATTTAGACTAACTGAAATCGTAGGGTCGCAGGTAGGGTAGCACCTAGGGTAGCAGTTTTCTGTGACCCTAGGGTGTAGGGTCGGACGTGGGGTCAGATACCATTCAACCCTACGTACGACCACACCTCCCTGGGACTACCCGAGGGCATGTGATCGATCCTGTGGTCTCGTAGATCCATTCTAAGATTGTTCTATGGCTCATAACTATGATTTTTACACACTTGCCATTGCCTATGATGATTACTTCCATGGATTCCTTTGGAACTCGTCCATGGATGGATGATTTGGGTTTCTCTTAATCTTAACTTCTTTATAATCTATTCTAGGCTCTTAATTTATGAAGGGAATTTGGTTCATACCTGAAGTTGGCTGAGATTCAGAGGTTTCTCTGAACTTCCTCCTCTTCCTTAGTATTTTTTTCAATTTTCTTTCTCTTTTTATTTTTCTTCTCTTTCTCTTTCTCTCACTTTCAATTAGGGTTCTAAAAGGAGTGAAAGAGGCTAAGGGATGTCCTATTTATAAAGGAAAACCCTCCAAAATAAGTCCCATCGAGTTTAGGAAAGAACCCATTGGAATTAGGAAAGTTTCCTAATTTACGATTACTGTCTGTCATTGTAGGGTCGGACGTAGGGTCGCAGGATCCGTCGATCCTACAACTTCTTAGTCATGTGACCCTACGACTAAAAAGTCATGGGTTGGACTTCTGTTGAAGTGGGGTCAACCCTACCTATTTAGGCATGCAACCCTACCCTCACATTTACTATTTTTGGGTTAGACTCATACCTGGTCTTGTGATTTTCTTCACGCACTTGGTCCACTTGGCTCGACCATGATAGGTAGACCTGGTACAAGGTGGTAAGATCGGTTAGCTCGATACGGGTCTTACAACTCCCCCCTCTTATTAAAAATTTCATCCTCGAAATTTGTACGTACTTTTCGAGTCGAAAAGGTGAGGATATTGCTTTCGCATGGCGTTCTCTTCTTCCCATGTGATCTCTTCTCTATCTCGGCTCCTCTAGATGACTTTAACATAGTATATGTCATGATTACGTAGACGTTGAATCTTTCGACTAGTGATTTCAGTTGGTGCTACTTCGAATGTCAAATCATCAGTTAGATCTGGTGGATCCGTGGTAAAAATATGCGTTGGATCTCTGATGTACTTCTTTAACAATGAGACATGAAATACATCATGCACATTGACATAGATGGTGGTAGTGCTAACTGATAAGCCACCTTTCCACATTTGGCTAAAATCTCATATGGCCCAACATATCTCGGACTTAGCTTCCCTTTCTGTCCGAATCATTTTAAACCCCACATAGGTGATACCTTCAGAAATACCTTATCACCTACAACAAATTCAAGGTCTCGGCGTCGAGTATCTGTGTACTGTTTCTGACGATTCTGAGCCGTTCTAACTCTTTCCTTGACGATGTCGACTACTCGACAAGTTTCTTCAACAAATTCTGGTCCAACGATGCGACGTTCTCCAACTTCATTCCAAAACAAAGGAGTTCGACACTTTCTACCATACAGTGCTTTATAGGGTGACATCTGTATAGTAGCCTGATAGCTGTTGTTATAGGCAAACTCGATCAATGGTAGTTTCTCAGCCCATGATCCTTTCAAATCAATAACACAAGCTCGAAGCATGTCTTCTAAAATCTGAATGGTATGCTCCGACTGTCCATCTGTCTGAGGATGGAATGCAGTACTGAACTTCAATGTTATACCCATAACCTTTTGCAATCCTTCCCAAAACTTTGAAGTAAAGCGTGGGTCTCTATCAGACACAATGCTTTCAGGTACACCATGTAATCTGACAATGTTATCCACCTATAGCTTGGCTAACCTCTCCAAGGTATACTGTGGTCGTATTGCCATAAAGCAAACTGTCTTAGTCAGATGATCTACAATCATACAGACCGCGTCAACTACTCGAGGAGTCAATGGTAACCCGGTGACGAAGTCCATAGTGATGTAGTCCCATTTCCATGCTGGTTCTGGTAGCAACTGCAACAGTCCTGTAGGTCTTTGTTGTTCAGCCTTCACCCTCTGACAATTTAGGCATTGAGACACGAATTTAGCTACATCTACTTTCATTCCTCTCCACCAATATAATTTCTTCAAATCATGATACATCTTTGTACTTCCAGGATGTATCGAATAGGCGGTGGTATGAGCTTCCTTCATTAGTCGGTGTCTAATGTCCAAATTTTCTGTTTCAGGAACACATATTATTCCTTTGTACTTCAGTACCTTTTCATCATCTAAGGTGAACTCAGGAATAGTCCTACCTTTTTCAATGTCTTCTTGTACCATTCTCAGATAAGGATTAAATAACTGCTTTCACTTCATCAATTATATCAGGTACAATCTTCAACGTTGCAAACATATTTGAAAACTGATGAATAAATCCTTGGTTGATAGATTCACCCGGTGCATCTATCACGAACTGCTCATTACCATAATTGAACACTTTTCCTGTAGTACACATTGCTGCAGTTGTGTTAACCTCTCCTTGAGATTTTATCATTGTTTTTTTGCTTAGCGCATCAGCAACTACATTAGCCTTTCCTGGATGATACTGGATATCACAATCATAATCCTTCAATAATTCCTGCCATCTTCTTTGTTGCATGTTCAACTCCTTCTGATTAAAAAGATAAGTGAGACTCTTATGATCTGATTTAATCTGAAATTTCTCTCCATACAAGTAATGTCTCCATATCTTGATAGCATGTACTACTGTCACTAATTTCAAGTCATGAGTGGGATAGTTCTTCTCATGTGTCTTCAGTTGTCTTGAAGCATACGCAATTACTTGTTCTCCTTGCATAAGTACATATCCTAAAACCAATCTCGACGCATCAGTGTACAAGATAAATGGCTGTCCTGGAATAGGAATAGTCAAGATCGGAGCAGATATCAATCTAGCCTTCAATGTTTGGAAATTTTTCTCACATTTGTCGGTCCAAACAAACTTTTCTCCTTTCTTAGTCAAACTGGTGAGAGGTACGACAATTCTGGAATAGTCTTCCACGAATCGTTGATAATACCCAGCTAGACCTAGGAAACTTCTAATTTCTGCAATGCTCTTTGGTGCTTTCGACTTCACAATGGCTTCAATCTTGCTAGGATCCACTTTATTTCCTTCAACAGATACAACATGGCCTAAGAAAGCGACCTCATTTAACCAAAACTCACACTTTGTAAATTTGGCGTAAAGCTTCTCTTTCCTTAATCGTTGCAGAGCGGCTCTTAGATTCATGACATGAGTTTCCTTGTCCTTGGAGTAGACCAATATATCATCAATAAACACGATGATCGACGTATCCAACATATTATGGAATACTTGATTCATGAGTTCCATAAAAGTTGCGGGTGCGTTAGTCAATCCAAAAGACATGACTAAAAATTCGTAATGTCCATATCTTGTTCTGAATGCTGTCTTTGGAATATCACCGTCCTTAATCTTCAACTGATGGTATCCTGACTGAAGATCGATCTTGGAGAACACCTTGGTACCTTGCAACTGATCGAACAAGTCATCGATCCGAGGCAATGGGTACCGATTCTTGATTGTCAGCTTATTCAGTTCCCGATAGTCTATACACAGTCGAACACTACCGTCCTTTTTCTTTACAAATAATACTGGCGCTCCCCATGGTGATATGCTAGGTCTGATGTAACCCTTGTCCAGTAATTCTTGTAACTGTACTTTTAATTCCTTTAATTCTGTAGGAGCCATTCTATAAGGTGCTTTAGATACTGGTGCGGCTCCAGGTATCTGATCTATAACAAACTCTGTCGCTCGGTCGGGTGGTAGTCCTGGTAGTTCTTCAGGAAATACATCTGGAAAGTCACGCACAACATCAATATCCTCCATTCGTGGTGCTTCCTTGGTGAGGTCGACCACTGATACTAGATACCCAACTCCTCCTTTTTCGAGGCATTTCCTAGCCTTTAATGCAGAGAGGATGAGTTTTCGTTTACGAGGAAGTTTGGTTCCCGCAAAACTAAACTCTGCTCCTCCCTTGTCTTTAAATATCAGTTTCTTTTCTGCACATAATAGATTTGCAGAATGCCGAGCTAACCAGTCCATTCCCAAGATGACGTCAATGTCTGCCATCTCAAGTTGAATCAAGGTTGCATCCAAAGTCTTCTCGTCAATAAGAACTGGACATGGTCCATAGCCTTTTTCTAATTCCACTTCTAATCCCATCGGCGATCGTATAAGCAGTTTGTAATCTAACGATCTGAGGGGTAGATTCAGCTTCTTTCCAAATGACACAGATATAAAAGAATGAGTAGCTCCAAAATCAAAGATTACTCTAGCGGGTACGCCATTAATAGGTACAATACCTGTGATTTGTTTTAGTTTTAGTCTACATGATCACACAATGTAACACAAAATGAAAGGTTCAGGTCATACTTGTGACTACATCAGGCGATGCGACAGCATCCTCAGATGTAATAGCATAAACCTTTCTTTGCTGTAGCTGCTTCCTGGGTTTAGGACACTCTCTTGAATAATGCCCTATTTGGTTGCAGTTAAAGCATTTTACTCCTTCATTGTTTTGCTTTTGTTGCGGTTGAGCTGCTGGAGTAGTCTTGGTTGCAGCATTGAAACTTTGAGTACGAAAGGGTTTGAATGTCCTTGTATTCCCTTCGTTATAAAAATTCCCATTTGGCCTATTGATACGTCTATTCTGAGCAAAATAGCTCTCTTTCTGGCTCGACTCTATCACTCGAGCAATCTGTACTGCTTCATTGTAGACTTTCTTTTCCAATCCTAGAACATGCTCGCGAATGCTTCCCCTAAGTCCCATGACGAACCTTCGGGTCTTTGTATTTTCTTCCTGCATGTTGGCGGGTGCAAAGAAAACAGCTCCTCATAACGCTGTTGGTATGCATCCACAGTCATCTGGCCCTGATATAAGCTCAGGAACTCTCTTTCCATAGAATCTCTAAAACTTCTAGGGAAATACTTCTCAAAGAATGCCTCCTTATATATATCCCAGGTCAATTGGGTGTGCTTTGTTAACAGATAAGTCCGTGTGGACTTCTACCAGTGGTGTGCATCGCCTTTCAGCATGAAGGTTGCACACAACACTTTCTCTTCCTCATTCACTGTCATCATCATAAAATTTCTTTCCATTTCATCAATCCAGTGTGCTAGCCATAAAGGATCTGCTGGCTTACCATTATATTCTTTGGGCTTCATCTTCAGGAAACGCTCGATTAGTTGGGAGTAGTCCAGCTGATACGGAGCATAGGCCCCATACATAGGTGGTTGATACTGGTAACTGCCTTGAGCTACCTCAGGATTCTGTACTTGAGCCGGCATGAGTGGTGTTTGGGGTGCTTGGGGTACCGTATTACTTCCCCCTGGTACTGTGCTAGCTTGTCCTGTTGGCATAGGTGTCGTATGTGTAGCTGGAAAAGCCATGCCTATAGCAGTCTGCATATTGGCTTGCACCTGCTGTATTTGCTGCAGCTGTTGAGCCAAGTTCAATACTGCTGTGGCCAGATCTGTAGGTGGGGCTGGCAAGTTTGTAGGATTTGCCTGGCCACTAGTCACTGGCTGTGCCGTATTTAGATTCTCCTGTGCTTCATGATTTACATGGCTGCCTTCCTCCACAGGTGGTGGTGGTGGAATTGGGTTATGGCCTCGTCTGGTCACCCTTCACCTAGCCATTTCCTGTTCTGGTGGTGGTAGTGTCTGAAAATAATCATAGCACATGTGAGGCAATCAACCTAAGTTGTTCTCAAGTAAAATCCAACTAATCAATATAAATTTCAAAATTTTCAGATCATTCTGACAAAATACTATATTTTCCATCGTAGGGTCGATGGTAGGGTCGGTCCTTATGCGACCCTAGGGTATGCGACCCTAAGAAACCTTGTCAGCTTACCGAGAGCCTAGGGTCGATGGTAGGGTCGGTATATGTCCGACCCTAGGTCCGACCCATGGTTCTCTATCAGATCATCGAGAGCCTAGGGTCGATGGTAGGGTTGGTAATTGTCCGACCCTAAGTCCGACCCATGGTTCTCTATCAGATCACTAAGAGCCTAGGGTCGATGGTAGAGTCTGACGTAGGGTCGCATATTTTGGTCGAATTTTGCGACCCTACGATCCAGAATCAGGTTTGTAAACCCGATTTTGGATTCATTTCCCATTCTTTCTCCTTCCTTCCAACTCAACCCGGTTCCCTGAGTTGCTACAGTATCGACCCCTAGTGTTTGGTGATCTTTCCTTCCGTTTGCGACTTCCGCTCCTTCTTTAAAGGTATGCTCTCTACTGTTTCCCATTTTTTTAGCTTTCTAAACTAGGTTTTTGTCCATTTACATCGTTTTCTTCAAATTAAACTTTTTCTAATCGTAAAAATTTAATTTTTATTGGGGCTTTTGCTATTGGTCACCCAATGGACGAAAGCCCTAAAAAATATTCGAGTTTCATCGGTTGGTTATCGAGAAACTTGAAATTTTCCATTTTTGACCTAATTTTTGAGAATTTTCAAATTTATTGAAATTTCTTCAAATTCGATCTTTCTAGATTAAATTTCCAACTGTATGAGCCTTGCAGGATGGTTTGGAACCTATGTAAGTCCTCCTGCCCAAGTGTTTGGGTGAAAAGTGAGGCTTTTGACCAATTTATGCCGTTATAATGCCAAAATTTTTGGGTTTTTCACCATTACTAATCTATTATTTGTTTTTCTTTGTTTTGGCAGATAGTATGGCTCGTACCAAGGTTCCTAGAACTCAAGACCTAGTTCATTTCCGCTCTAATGAGGCCGAGACTCGGTATGCTCGCTATGAGCGCAGGAAAGTAGAACGGGGTCGCTGTGTGCACTTGGCTAGTCTAGCCTTGTTCAACGTGGAGGGTGCTTTTGGTGACATGGGCTGGTTTCCTGTGATCACCTATGAGGCTTATACCTGCCCTGATTTGGTGAGACAGTTCTATTGCAACCTCCAGGTAGTGGGGGATCGCAATGACACAGAGAGAGGTAGGGAGCTCAAGATCACGAGCTACGTCAAAGGGGTAGAGGTTTCATTTGACTGCCAGCAGTTGGCTGATCTTTTGGGCATATCAAATGACGGTCCTTTGGTGTACTGTGCTCCCAAGGAGCCCCAGTTCCTATCCTTGGAGATGCGTGCTGAGATTGATAGTCAGCTCATCAGAGATGATTGCTGGGAGATGAAAGCGATCAACCTTCGTCCAGAGCCTTGGGTGTACTGCAAAATTATCCAGCACAACCTGATACCCCAGAGTGGACATTATGAGAGGATCTCCCAGTTGACTCAGTATGTCCTCTACTGTATTTGCACTAGGCAGCCTGTCTGCCTACCCTACATTATCATGAGGACGATGATCCATGCTACGCTGCCTGGTCACCTAGATAACCTGCCCTACGAACGTCTGATCGCTACACTGCTCACCCGCCTAGGTATTGAGTTTAGTAGATGAGAGGATTCATGAGAAGACCTTCTCATCGGATCTTGACTAGGAGGCCATATGTAGGATGGGTATGCGGGATGCTCAGGTCAGTGATGATGAGAGAAACACTCTGGTGCATCCTTGTCCTCGAGTAGAGACAACAGACGCTAAGGCGGCAGCAGCAGCAGCAGCTGGAGCAGGGGTCCATGGGGGTGATGCTGAGGATGATGATCGTATGTATATGGATGTAGATGCCATACCTCCTCCATCACCTCTACATTCTACTGGAGCTGGTCCATCTTGGGCTCATTCACACATGGCTGGTCCTTCACACCCACCATCTGATGATATGATGGGATTATTGCGTGAGATCAGAGAGGCTCAGCGCGTGACGGACTTGAGAGTGGGAGAGCTTCTAGATGCTCAGCGCACGACAGATAAGAGAGTGGGTGAGCTTCTAGATGCTCGTACGTCTGATCAGTGGATGGCCGAGTTGATAGCTAGTCTCCAGACGACCCAGAATCAGTTAGCCTGGTTAACTAGAGTGTATGCTGAGGACTACGACAGAGATCGTGAGGCACCTCCTCCTCTATCACCTCTAGCTCCATGATGTATATTTTCTTTTTATTCTTTTTTTGTACTACAGAGTAACTGTTTGGGTTGTGGACTGTACTCTGCTTTGGATATGTATAAACGTGTTTTTTATTTGATGTATATGAAACATATTTCTCCTTTTTATATGTGCATCATTTTCTTTCTTTAATTTTGTCTCAAACAACATAGGTGCTTATAGTGTGTTCTTATTATAACTTTTAAGTTTTATCCTAACTCAGTTCACAACTTTTGTGGAAGTATTCTGGTTTAATAGACAGGGCCTGAGGGCTTTGATACCAAGTTGTCACACCTCAATTCCGCACTATTCAAAATGGTGTGATGAACCGCAATAAATCAACGGTTCAACCAGGATCTCAAATAGGCTGTGTCCGTTTGCTTAAACCATACACATCCACAACCATAATTAGAGTAAATAAACAATAACAGAAGTCTTATATATTAAATGAACTGAGTATCTAAGAATGATAACATAAATAAATTATCCATTTATTCTCCATTGACTAAGACATAAAATAAAATAAAATAATTAATTACATTTTCTTAATAATAAAAATCTAAATGAAGACGCAAGAGTTGCACTCGCATGACTAATCGTGCGACTCCATCATAACTTCAGCGTCCATCGCCGCCGCATGTCCATACATCGGAGCATTTATATAATCTTCTACTGTGGTACCTGCATCATCAACTAAAAAAATTCGATGTCGAAAGGGTAAGCACACATCACGGCTCAATGACCAAACAAAACAATGCAACAAACATATGCATGCATTCAATTCATATCTTTAGTCTGGTTCATAAGTTTGCAATGTGCTATAGAAAGGATAGGTGGCCGCCGCACCTCTATACACGAATGTGTGGAACCGCCCAATGGATCAAACACCATTGCCACCCCCACATGCACCCACCATGGAATAGAGATAGAGCTAAAGTGCTTAGGACAGCACCGCATCACACTTCCCCTAATGCTCTACCCATACCAACACGTAAGCCCCTGTTGGCGAGGGCTTGCAAATTGGGCTCGCAACTAACCAATCCTAATGTCAAACAGTGTATCCAAGGCCTCACCCCAACATCCCTCAATACGTCCATAGAGATAGAGTTAAGGCCCCTCGGCAGAGTCAGAGACTACACTGTCCGAGACCACCTCCCTTGATGCCCTACGACGTAATAGTTTTGCTAAGGTAATGACGATACGACGATGCTAGTGGACAAGACTTGAATAGATATAGAGCTAGAGTCTGGGGACCAGGATGAACCACAGTGTCACGTCCTCCCCCTGATGCTCGATTCACATTAAGTACACTAACCACACATATACATTCACATGCCTATTCCTAGCATCATCATCATCATCATGTTATAATAAACAAAATTAAATATGCATGAATAGTAATAACAGGAATAGTGGATGACATGTGATATGCACATTACAATCATACAATCATAAAATCATACATGGTATTGCACTCAATAAACGAAAATGGTTTATTATTAGCCAATTAGTTTAGGTCTTGTTCCCTCACCTTTGATTGAGTGTAGATCCTCGTTCAAGCTTTATGAATCACTTTTAAATCACTAGAAAGGCCTAACAAGTCAATAGATTTTAATTAGAATTAATTCTAATAAATTTAGACTAACTGCAATCATAGGGTCGCAAGTAGGGTAGCACCTAGGGTAGCAATTTTCTGTAACCCTAGGGTGTAGGGTCAGACGTGGGGTCGGATACCATTCAACCCTACGTGCGACCATACCCTCCCTGGGACTACCCGAGGGCATGTGATCGATCCTGTGGTCTCGTAGGTCCATTCTAAGATTGTTTTATGGCTCATAACTATGATGTTTACACACTTTCCATTGCCTATGATGATTACTTCCATGGATTCCTTTGAAACTCGTCCATGGATGGATGATTTGGGTTTCTCTTAATCCTAACTTCTTCATAATCTATTCTAGGCTCTTAATTTATGAAAGGAATTAGGTTCATACCTGAAGTTGGCTGAGATTCAGAGGTTTCTCTGAACTTCCTCCTCTTCCTTAGTCTTTTCTTCAATTTTCCTTCTCTTCTTCTTTTCCTTCTCTTTCTCTTTCTCTCACTTTCAATTAGGGTTCTAAAAGGAGTTAAAGAGGCTAAGGGACGTCCTATTTATAGAGAAAAACCCTCCAAAATAAGCCCCATCGAGTTTAGAAAAGAACCCCTTGGAATTAGGAAAGTTTCCTAATTTACGGTTTCTGTCTGTCATCGTAGGGTCGGATGTAGGGTCGTAGGATCCGTCGACCCTACACCATCTTAGTCATGCGACCCTATGACTAAAAAGTCAAGGGTTGGATTTCTATTGAGGTGGGGTCGACCCTACCTGTTTAGGCATGCGACCCTACCCTTACATTTACTGTTTTTAGGTTAGACTCATACCCGGTCTTGTGATTTTCTTTACGCACTTGGTCCACTTGGCTCGACCATGATAGGTAGACCTGGTACAAGGTGGTAAGACCGATTAGCTCGATATGGGTCTTACACACGTCCTCCCCCTGATGCTCCACTTGCATCAAGTACACTAACCACACACATACATTCACATGCTTATTCCTAGCATCATCATCATCATCATGTTATAAATAAATGGAATTAAATATGCATGAATAGTAATAACAGGAATATTGGATGACATGTGAAATGCACATTACAAACATACAAGCATAGAATCATTCATGGCATTGGATTCAATAAATAAAAATAGTTTATTATTAGTCAATCAGTTTATGTCTTGTTCCCTCATCTTTGTTAGATAATAGATCCTCGTTCAAGCTTTGTAATTCCCTCTTAGACCACTTTGAAACCTAACAAATTTGTAGATTTTAAATTAGAATTAATTCCCATGAGTTTAGTCTAACAGAAACTGAGGGATCGCAGGTGTGGCAGCACCTGTGGTCTTAGTTTCTACCACCACAGGGCGTGGGGTCACAGGGTGTGGTCGGACATACTCCAACCACATGTGCGACCACACCCTCCCTGGAAACTTTCCGAGGTCATGTGGTTGGACATGTGTGTCTCATGTGGTCGCACATCATGCGACCACACGTATGACCACATGTGTGATGGTCGACCTTTCACTCTTAATTTCAAATCCTTCATGTTTGGACTCCTTGGCCTATCATCATGGTCCTTCCTACAGTTGTTCTATGCGTCAAAACTATTATTTTATATACCATCCATTGTCCACATAATTTTTTCTATGGATCTCTTGGAATTTGTCCATGGACGAATGGTTTGGGTTTCTCCTAAATCCTATCTTCTTCATAAACTATTCTAGGCTCTCAATTTATCATGGGGAATATGTTCATACCTTAGGCTTGTTGAAGATTCAAAGTTTTCTCTGAATTTTCTTCCTCCTTAGTCTTCCTCTTCAATTTTCCTTCTCTTCCTTCTCTTCTCTTTCTCTCACTTTCAATTAGAGTTCTAAAGGAGTGAAAGAGGCTAAGGGACATCCTATTTATAGAGGAAAACCCTTCATAATATGCCCTAATGAGTTTAGGAAAGACCCCCCTTCGAATTAGGAAGGTTTCCTAATTTTCGGTTCTGACTGGGTTCCGTGTGGTCGGAGGTGGGGTCGCAGAATCCATCGACCACACCTTCTAAAATGTCCGACCACACGACCTAAATTCATGTGGTTGGAATCTTTTGAGGTGTGGTCGGTCACACCTGTTTAGGTATGCGACCACACGCTCATAATTGACTGTTTTTGGGTTGATTTCATACCTGATCTTGTGGTTTCTTCACGTACTTGGTCCACTTGGCTCGACCATGATAGGAAGACCTAATACAAGGTGGTAAGATCGGTTAGTTCGATATGGGTCTTACAGATTGATTCTGAATTGATCGTGGGATTAATTCACTGAAGTTTTGGTATTACCCACATTAGGATTCATCGTGAAAATGACAATTCATTGTAATACATGGACGGAAGAGACCGACATACTGGACATGTACCGCCATGATTCATGAATTGAAATTTTCATCTTGAATGTTTAAGGAACTTAAGTTCATGTACGATCGTACAACGAAAACAACACATTACACTCACTTGACTTGTGGCAATATGGACCAAGTGGGAGAATGTTGGACTGATGTGGCCCTATTGCCATGTCAGTCTGACACGTGTGCAAAGTGGGACCTGCCATCACCTGTAACTATCTTGATGGGAGATAGTTACAAGGAGGCATATAAGAGAGGGACTCTGGTTTCCAGACATGATTACGTTAATCCATCCATTCGTAAATACTGAAGAGAGATTGAGAAACCAGAAGGCAATCCCTGAACACATTGACGAAGGCATTACAAGAAACTTGACGGCAATGGCATCGAATACTTCGAACACTTCCGCAGTGGCTGATTCGATATTCGTCGGACCAGGACCAGCAGGAGGTATGTTGATCTCCTTTTATGGCTAACACGTGTTACATACATGGTGTTTATTTGTGTTTGTAAATGTGTGTGATATAGAAGGAGGGAGAGTGTGTGTTTATATTGAAGATAGAAGTATGGGGAGTTTAGCCTCACATGGACTACCAAGTAATTTACAGCGATCCCCTCA
Source organism: Protea cynaroides (assembly GCA_028583415.1). Classification (NCBI taxonomy): domain Eukaryota; kingdom Viridiplantae; phylum Streptophyta; class Magnoliopsida; order Proteales; family Proteaceae; genus Protea; species Protea cynaroides. The sequence goes on from CM053274.1 coordinate 66,880,294, forward strand.
TACATTTGGGGAGTCCCTCCGCCTACCAAATGTAGTCGGTTAATACTGGAGACGAAGAAAACCCACTTTGATACCGTGTAAAATTCTGTCCCAAAGGTTTGAGGGATTCCCAAGTATATGAAGAAACTGTAAACTATTTGGTAGTGTATGTGAGACTAAACTTCCCACATGAAATATTTTGTATCCCTTGTGTGCATGTGTACACAAAGAGAGAGAGAGAGAGAGAGAGAGAGAGAGAGAGAGAGAGAGAGAGAGAGAGAGAGAGAGAGAGAGAGGCGGCCAACTTGACGGAAGCTTTATCCATGTCTTAATTTTCCTTGGATTTTCTTAGTAATGGAACTGTAGTTTATTGCTGCTCTTATCAGCTTAGGTTAGAATGGCAAAAAAAATAGATTGTTTTTATAGGGAAAGGCTTGTGCCAAATTAGGAAGGGATTTTATAAATTTTGTTTGATATAAAATTTTTAAGTAAATGGAAGTATGTAATTCTATCATTATATATCTCTTTTGCTTGAAATCTAGATCCTCTTTTTTTCTTTCTCTCTCTCTTTCTCTCTCCTCCAACTGTCCTGTCTTTTTGTATTCCCAATTTTCTTCTAACATATAAGAATTTAATATGTCTTGTCAAATTGAAGATACTCCTCCCAAAATTCTATAATGACAGATAAAATGAGAAAATCTTGTGTAAAAATGTAGGGAGTTTTTTTTACTAATTAATTTGAGCCATTTGTTTTAGGAAAAAGATACTCTCAAGCCATCCAGCCTGTCCAGCTGATATCTGAAAACTAGAGATCATCTGGCGCCCATACAACGATGTATAGATATGCATGCCAAGTGATCCTCGGCCATTGGATCTCGGCTGGACGGGCTGTCCTTTGTTTTGGGAGTTATTTTTTAATGGATAATTATCACCGGATCACTTCTACCAATTACAAGAGCTTGAAAAAAATACCATTTAATGCCATTTTATTTGATTGGTGAGCTAGCTAGCTCACATGTGTATTATTTGCTATTCACTACTCCTTCGGAAAATCAGGGCTTCATAAGGCGATGACTAGAGCAGTGAGTTGGAGAGAGGAAAACACCACCAAGGGGGCTGTAGTTGCATACTTTGCTGGTGGAAGTGGCAAGGATGTCGATCACTTATTAGTCTCTAGTATGGGTTTACTACCTCGCCTCCTCATCCATGATGAGCTTCTACGGTTCTACCATGGCCGGCCTCAATGCAATTATGGTTGAAAATGATTTGATTTTATAGGGCAAAGCGGGAACAGTATCAATTTATATATCTCCCTCTACGTGGTAGTTGTACTACTGTAAGCAGATGTTTAGGCTTTCAAATTTGGTCTTGTAGAGGGTAGAAGCTATGGCGAGTTCGACGGGTTCTCCGGTGTTGTAAATAATACCAGGGTACAACAATATATATAGCAATATATATTGTATAAACTAATAAATAATAATGCAACAAGAAATTAATTAATTATTTAATAATTAATAATCATGTGATTGTGGACAATCATGCAAGCATTTAATAATCATGCAAGTATTTATTAGGTTAAATATGAACCTAACTATATGCTAAATTCTAGAATGTACATATATAAGCATATAACAATACCTACCTTTATATGATGGAGTCGGAAAATTAAGGTAGGGTTGAGTCGTGTTGGTACACCGTCCTTAAGACTATATTTGCCCTTGATACGGTGCAGTGGGTCCCTGCAAATTTGCCTCCAAGATAAAATAACCCTTCAATAGGACACCCACCTAGTGTGCACTTTACTGTTGGATGTAGATGCAAACCTGATGACTGAGATCAACTATCCTTCAAAAACTGACTAGGATGGACTCTTCGATTAAACAGAGTAAAGGGAGAGAGTTGGAGAGAGAGAGGAGAGAATCTAAAATTTGGATGCATTTGAAGGTTTGGGTCATCCACTATTTATAGTGTTCAGAAGCCCATTGGACGTAGCCATAGGATGGGTTGTGACCCTTTAAATGGATTGTTCAGATCGTCCCAGATCTCTAATCCTGAGATCGACAGTTAAGATGACATCCGTTATATGTAGAGATGCTCCTCTACACATAAGCACCCTTCCAAAGGGGCGTGGGCACTCCCGTGCAAACATCACGGTCATAGGTCGCTAGTCGCGGTCTGGTCTGGTCTGACGCGCGCGCATGTGTGTGAATCAACTCGGATTGAGCTTGGCTATCTTCTTGGAGCTCAATAAGAAAGGAATACTCCCTATAAATAAGGTCCTCTCCTCTATAATCCCTAAGCACTAAAAAGTTTTATATTGCATAGACCAACTTAAAATCCAAATTTGAAATTCTCACCACCAAAAACCAATTTTGAAGCCAAAACCAAAAACTTTGAGATTGTTTTTTTTTTTTAAATCTTTTGAAACTTTGATTTTTTACTTTTTTGACTTTGACTTATACAACAATTCCCCCACAAGTTTCAAAAGATAATGAAAACCAAAATCTAATAGTTGATCTCATGAGAACTGTGAATGACGTCGTTACAGACATTTTTCGACTTGAAGCAACGCCCCTTGAACCTTTCCTCATTGATGTAGCCGACTGACCTACTAGCCACCTCTCACAATTCGACTCTCAAAAATCCTTTTATGGTGGAAATATTTTTAAACCGGCCTTGTCCCTATCCTGGTTCATGAATGTTCATGAGAGTTTGCCCTTAAAACTCTCATTGGAAGTAGCCCTACTTCCTACATTCAATAAGGTCAGTCCATAAGAATTATTGTAAATAATACTAGGGTATAGCAATATATGTTGTATAGACAAATAAATAATAATGTAATAAAAAATTAATTATTATTTAATAGTTAATAATCATGTGATTATGGACAATCATGCAAGCATTTAATAACCATGCAAGTATTTAATAGGTTATATATGAACCTAACTATATGCTAAATTCTGGAATGTACATAAATAAGCATATAACAGTACATACCTTTATATGATGGAATCGAAAAATTAAGGTAGGGTTGAGTCGTATTGGTACACTATCCTTAAGACTGTATTTTCCCCTGATATGGTGTGGTAAGTCTCTGTAAATCAGCCTCCAAGATAAAACAATCCTTCTATAGGACACTCACTTAGTGTGCCCTTCACTGTTGGATGTAGATGCAGACCCAATGGCTGAGATCAACTATCCTTCAAAAACCGAGGAGGATGGACTCTTTGATTAAACATAATAGAAGGAGAGAGTTGGAGAGAGAGAGGAGAGAATCTCAAATTTGGACGCATTTGAAAAGGCTTGGGTTATCCACTATTTATAGTGTTCAGAAGCCCATTAGACGTAGCCATAGGATGAGTTGTGACCCTTTAAATGGACCGTCTAGATTGTCCCAAATTTTTGATCCTGAGATCGACGGTCGAGATGACATCCCTTATGTGTAGAGGTGCCTTATGTGTAGAGATGCACCTCTACACATAAGCACCCTTCCGAAGGGGCGTGGGTATGCCCATGCCTGCGTCACGGTCCTAGGTCTCTGGTCGTGGTCCGGTACGGTGCCTGTGTGTGTATGAGTCAACTCGGACAGAGCTTCGCTATCTTCTTGGGGCTCAATAGGTAAGGGACACTCCCTACAAATAAGGTCCTCTCCTCGATAATCCCTAAGCAATGTGGGACTAAGAAGTCTGACATTGTATAAACCAACTCAAAATGGAAATTTGAAATTCTTACTCAGAACCAAAAACCAATTTTGAAACTAAAACAAAAAACATTGAATTCGTTTGTTTGTTTTTTTTTTAAATCTTTTGAAACTTTGATCTTTACTTATTTGACTTTGACTTGTACAACATCTGGCAAAGATTCCGAAAAACTTTCTAGTTAGGAAGTTGTTCTAACATTATTAGCAATAGTTTGGATGATCTCCAAGGGTGGAGGAAGAAACATGTTGTAATATAGATGTCAATGGGTAAAATTGGAATTTTATCAAATTCTAGATAACCTTATTTGGATTTAGAACATAATTTATGAAATGTTAGGTAACTTTCGTGTAGTTTCTTGAAATGTTGGATACCCCAAGTGTAATTTATTGTCTTTTTTTTTTTAATGAAATCAAAGATATGTAATTTCACAAACAATAGAGAACACTTGTCCCTTCAGTAGATGGTCTACCTTAGTTGAAGGTCAACCAGTCAGTTCAATCAAGCCAACTAGAAGCATAAGGGCGAGAGAGAGAGAGAGAGAGAGAGAGAGAGAGAGAGAGATTGAAAATACATAGAGAAAATGAAAAGAGCTGTTTGAAAAAGTTCTCTTGTGTTGGAGAGAGTCCAATGTGGATCTAATGATTGAGGATCATCCGGTGTTCATATCATAATCAACGTATGGGTATGCATGAGTGATCCTCGACTGTTGGATCTACGCTGGGCTCTCTCCATCTAGCGCTGGAGAGGATCCAATCTCGGTGTGGTTATGTTACCAAGGAACACCTTTAGATGGTTATAGGTCATGAAGGCCCTTGTTTGGAAATAATGAAAACGCAATTACTCTTCACCATTAGTAGGTAGATATAACCCGGAAAGATAAGAGTATAGAATCAATCAATATAAAATTACATGTCCCCAACAGGTCGATATAGTAAAAAAAGTATCAGGATCAATATTGCTCGATTAAGGATGAATTAGATGCCAATAGTAGATCGATATAGCTTGGAAAAATCAGAAGTATCAATCCGGGTAATGATGATTTAGATGCCATCTGTAGATCGATACAACTGGGAAAGATTATAAGTATCAATCCGTTTAATGTTGAATTAGATGCCACCAGCAGGTCTAATTGCAGTCTACCAATTAAATAGTAGGTCTTATTGCTGTTAAGGGAGAATCTGGTGCAAAAATGTAAAACATGGATAGATCAAGTCTTCCACTATTTAATTTGGGGTCTGTCTATGTGATATCATGATGCAGCATACAATCCAATTGAAAAAAAAAAGGAATAATTTTATAACAAATAAAGAAACAAGTAAAAGATGGCAAGAGTCGTAGGGGACCACTTAATCCAAGGGTCTCTTAGGGATTCTTTTAACCCAAGTGTGGGATGCTGTCTCCACAAGGAGGTCCTCAAATGGCTTCAATAGCACTTAAGGGTACAAAGCATTCATTAAGATCCATTTTCAAATGAAATTACAATATATCTAAGTTAAGAGGGAGGGAGGGAGGGAGGGAGACATTGAAGAAATTTTAAAATGGAGTGAGCCGTTGGAGGGGGGAGGAATTGTCAAGATGGGCATTAACTTACGATCATGATAGTGACGTCATCATTTTCCGTTGCTTTGAAATAACTCTTCCTCGAGTTTGAAGTGAAAACATTCTTTTAGGTATCATGATCAAACATCATCAACTCATGCTCACTAACCCAAGTATATTCCAAAATGGGTTTGCCCTTCCAATGAACAAGATATTGTGTATAGGTCCCATTTCGATATGTATTGAACCTTGAATTAGGAAGGTCCAAAATCTTGAAATGATTGGTCAATGGAAGGTTTACATTCCAAACATTGGGTGTGGGTTTGGTTGGGATCTCCTTGAAAAGGGTAGAGATCAACAACGTTAAAAATAGAGCTAATTCCCACTCCATTAGGTAGCTCAATAAGATATGCATTAGACCTAAGTTTCTTGAGAATATAGCACGATCCCATCTTCTTATTTTTGAGCTTGTTGGAAAAAGTCCAAATGTCAAAAGTAATTTTTCAAAGAAGTTTCAAAAGATTTTTTAACTCAAACTCAAATTTTCATTTTGACTCCAAAAATTGGTTTTCGGTTTTGGACGAAAATTTTGATTTTTTGTTTTGAGCTGGTCTATGCAATGTTAGATTTTTTAATCTCATTGCTTAGGGATTGTGGAGGAGAGGTCCTTATTTGTAGGGAATGTCCCTCACCCATTGCGCCCCAAAAAGAAAGCCTAGCTCGGTCCGAATTGACTCACACACACACATACGTGTATGACGGACTGGACAGGACTGCGACCCTTGACCGACGACAGGTGACCGTGACGCAAGTTGTGGGTTACGAGTGTAGTCAGATTCGGACACACCCCTACCTAGATACCCTTTTGGAAGGGTACGTAGGTGTAGAGGTGCATCTCTACACACAAGATACACCATTTGGGCCATGGGCCATGGGCTGCGGGTTGCAAGTTGCCGGTATGGGTGTGGGTGTAGTCGGATTCAGACACACCCCCAACCTAGATACCCTTTTGGAAGGGTACATAGGTGTAGAGGTGCATCTCTACACACAAGAGACACCAACTCGACCGTCAATCTCAGGACTAGAGATCTGGCACAATCTGGATGGTCCGTTGGAGGGTACACCCCATCCTATGGCCACGGCAAATGGGTATCTAAAGGCGACAAATGGGTATCTAAAGGCTACAAATAGAGGACGATCCCTGCCATCAAATTCATTACAAATTCGAGTCTCTCTCCTTTCTTTTTCTCCAACTCTTTCCCTCTACTCTGTTAATCGAAGGGTCCAATCTTGTTGGTTTAAAAGGATAGCTAATCTTAACTGTCGGGTCTGCATACATCTAACAGTGAAGTGCACACTGGGTGGGTGACCTACAGAAGGGTTGTTTTATCTTGAAGGTTGTTTGCGGGGACCTACTGTACCATATAAGGGGCAAATACAGTCTTAAGGATAGTGTACCAATACGACTCAACCCTACTTTCATTTTTTGTTCCATCTTATAAGGTATGTACTGTTATATTTTTATTTATGTATATTTTAGATTTTAGCATATAGTTAGGTTGACATATAACCTATTAAATGCATATATGATTATTGCATGTTTGTCCATTATCACTTGATTATTAATTATTGAATAATAATTAATTGCTTATTACATTATTATTTATTAGTCTATACAATATATATTGTTGTACCTTAGTTCTATTTTACTACATAGCTTGTTGTATGTCCCCTTTGGAAACCTCTTTTTATTCAAATTTGTCATAACTAAATCATCTTCTTTGAAATCAAGATGCCGGTGCCAAGAATCATATGCTTCCTTGTAACGGTTGTTGACATATTGTAATTGGATCTTCACTTTTCCATGCACTTCATTGATGTGATTGACCAATTCTGCTGCTTCAATGCTAACTCCTCCTGGATTAGGAATAGGTATCCGATCCAAAATATGGCTTAGATTTATTCCATAAGCCACTTCAAATGGTGCCCTTTGCATTGATCAGCATTTTAAACTATTGTAGGTGAATTCGGCTTGATGTAAAATAGTCTCGTTTTTTCGGATGATCACTTGCAAGACAATAGAGAAGATTCACAAGAGAACGATTAACCACTTCGGTTTGCCCATCTCCTTTTTTCTAATTATTTTTCTTGCTTATTTTGGGTTGAACTTGGCCAATGGGATGGGTGTGGAAACCTAATCTTTTAAGGTTCACTGATGCCATTAGATTGTGACCTACTATGCCGGCTAACTTTAACAATTTTTAAAGAAATGGGAGAGTTGTTTCTACCACCTAACTATTTGATGGATTTGTATGGTGTACATTGCACATGTCAAGTTTCATAAGTGCACAGTTACGTGTAAATAATCAGCTAATCTAGAACTAATATTTTTGCGAACATAAATAAATATCTAACTAAGGAATTCTATTATGGGTTTTTCTACTTGTAACATGAGCAGTTATAAGTACATGTTGTAATTGCCTCTTTTCATCACCAGATTGGCATCAGTCCCAAAATGAAATTTCTAAACTATCCCCTATATATTGTAGTTGCCATGATGACCCAATGAGTATCCATTAAAGAGAACCCTTACAGCTACATGTTGTAACAACCCTTGTTACATTCAGATTGACCCGATTACAATAGACTTTTGGCCTTGATTTTTTCCCAAAATGATCCCCCTTCATTATAACATGGTTCGAAAACCAGGTATAAAAATGTTAAACCAATTTTCCGTGCAAACTTCCCAAAAATGATGCAACTAAAGGAAAGTAACTGCTTTTTATGAAGAGTGATTTTTTAAGATTTAATGAATACAAAATCAGTGACAAAGTTTGATTGTAACCCAATCAATTGGAATCTGAAAAAACCTTTATTATTAGTTCACTCCATCTCCAAAAACCAAAACAACTAACAAGGAAGAAATGTTATTATAGGAACATCGGAGATAACATATGATTTCTCATTTGTCACAAGCGCAGTAGCACCTACTGTGGACGCAGTGTGCAGAAAAGCAGCCACGAACATGACAGTGGCTCAAGCAGTCGTTTTGGTTTCTACATTGAAATCGATCGATAGTTACATCTAAGGGCTCTACCCTCTCAACCTGCTTACATGTGCACTGTCCTCCTTGGCAATGTGGTGCTGGGCACCCTGGCCACCCTCCTCCCGTGGTGAGACAATCAATATTAGATTTGCAATCCTTCTGTAACGTAGGGAATGGCAAGCCTGCAAAACATATATAATCCACTTTGTTACAATCATGGTTTATATAATTTGAATGTATATATGTGTAGGTGATAGAGAGACAAAGACTTTATATTGAAGACAGAATTGTTGGGAGTTTAATCCCACACCTAACTATTAAGTAGATTACAACCCTTCTTATACACATGGGAGTCCCTCCACCTATTATTTGTCAGTCGGTGTGGGAGCAAACACATGAAGACAGGAGATGGAGAAAACCAATTCTGATATCATGCAAAGTTTCAATCCTAAAAGTTTTGAAGGATTCCGAGGTGTATACAGGCTGAATACTACTTGATAATTTGTGCCATAATAAACTCCCAACAAGAAGTGTTTTGTATTTCTTGCAAGTCCATGTAAGTGTGCATGTACACACACACACACACACATAGAGAGAGAGAGAGAGAGAGAGAGAGAGAGAGAGAGAGAGAGAGAGAGAGAGAGAGAGAGAGAACCAGAAGCAAAAACCAAGAGAATGACTAGGGTGGCCAACTTGACAGAAGCTTTTTCCATTTCTTTTTCTTGGAATTTCTTGTTTGCTTGTCTTGGAACTTAGAATGGCAAATAAAAGGGAATGATTTTATAGGGATTTATGCCCAATTAGAAAGTGATTTTATTATTTTATTAGGGCAGCTTGAAGGAGGAAATCTTATCAAAAATTGTAGGATATGCGTAGGATTTTTTTTACTGATTGGCAGAAAAGTATGGAAGGTTTTAAGTAATTAGGTTCTATTCATATTTGACAAAGATAATGACTCACACACCAGTCAGCAATTTGTTTCAAGTTTAAGTTTGAATTATGTAAATTACGGGTATCAATTTTGATCCGTGGGATTTGCTGAGTTTTGATCACGCTCCTAGTATCTCTCTAGAGATGTCCTAATATCTCTCCAGAGATATCCTAATATCTCTCCAAGGATATTTGTAACATTCAGGTTTAAAATTCTATAAATTCTGATCCTAATATCTCTCTAGAAAATACTAGAGTGATATCTATAACGTATATTAAAGGTAAGTATAAAATGATGAATGACTCTACGCTTAAGAAAAGTAATGGTGTTTATCTCAAATTCAGCTTAAGACAAGCAATGGTGTTTATCTCAAATTCAAAACGCTTCTTGGTATCAGAGCTATCCTAAGACTAACGTCCCACAAGAAAGATGTTGTTCCCTACAATCTCCTCAACCATTGATCATTCTTCATCCTCTTTTTTCTCTTCAAAGTATGGCCATTCCATTCCATCCAATTATACCAAAAAAATTATATGTTGTGGAGGTCTCAATTGCTACCCCTCATTCGAGGTCATGGTTTTCTCGACTTCCTTGATGGCACACACACCATTGCTCTTTACTAATGATCGCTCCAACAATATCTTTCTCTGATGTTTCAAGTACCACTACCACTTCTCAAGCGACTATCAAGAATTCTGAATATGCCATCTGGCAAAGTAAGGATCAGCTACTTCTTGGCTAGATCCTTTCATCCCTCACTAAATCTGTCTTGGGTTAGTTGGTTGCACAACCTCTCATGGAATTTGGTGAACCTTAGAATGATTCTATGCCTCTCAATGTCGCTCTAGAATTATGCAACTAAAACTTCAATTGAAAACTAAGAAGAAAAAAAATCTCTCAGCCACCACTTATTTTCAAAAAATGAAGTCTATTTAAGATAATCTCGCCACATTGGCATCCTTGGTTTCTGATTCCGATTTCATTCTTCATATCCTTTCTGGCCTAGGCCTAGAGTGGGATGCTTTTGTAACTGCATGCTATTTTCACAAGGTCCCCAGGATACTTTTGGCTGATCCTTATAAAATCCATTCCAATGTAGACTATTCAAGAGACACAAACCATATTACGGCATCCATGTGTGTGATAGATTTTATTTCTTTGGAAAACATTATTGGATTTTGGAGGCTTTTGTCATTTGTAGTTTAAATGGAATCCTTTGCAAGAACTCCGAAGATAAGATTCTACAAAAGATAAGGATAAGCTTATGCAAATCCTAGTGCGATGCTGATTATGATGGGATATAATGAAGGTAAGTCTCCTTAATCCCAAACTTTAATTTTTTTTGTGAAAGGGGGATTTCAGGCCCGAACCTTGCAATGCTCTTAGGAGCCAGTTACCCTAAATTTTTTCTCACACATAGAAACTGATCAAGACAAGATTGGATTTTTTTCAATCTTCAAAAAGAAGATTGAGGCTTCCAAAAGAAATAGAGACCTAAATTGAAGAAGAGATATAGGACAACATGCCGAGAAATATCTAAAAGCCATTCTAAATTGTAAAAAAGGGATTTGCCTTTACCTTCTCATTACCTTCTCAACCCCTATTCTCCCTCTATATTAAAATCCATAAAAAAATCAAATAATTCATTAGGCACATGAAGTTATCTGAATCGTTGATTTTCAAAGATATGAAACAATATTTCTTATCTAGTGAATTATATGAGAAGTTCAAAGCAATAGCGGGCAGCACTAGCACCAATGCCAGATCTACCTCTATTAAAAAAGGAAAAAAAAGTGGTGGTTGTGGCAGGTTGGCAACCATAGTACCACTGCTGTCGGAGTTGTAGTGGCAGCCATCGCTACCGGAGGAGGAGAAGAAGATTCGAAGCAGCAGTGGTAGTCATCGCTATGGGAGGAGGCGAAGAAGAAGATTCAGAGCAATAGTGGCAACCATTGCTACCGGAGGAGGATGAAAAGAAGATTCGGAGCAGCAACAAAAACCATCAATATCGAAGAAGAAGAAGAGCCAGAGCAGCAATAGCAGTGGCCAGATCCACTCCCATCGAAGAAGAAGAAACTTACCAGGGATTTCTCATGGAAGGAATAGCACGTCGACTTATTGGGTTGTGTCTTGTATTTTGTAGAGTCCATACAATTATTGGAGTTGTATTTATTTTTGGGTTTGGGTCCATTACATGTATAATGGTTAATCTGTAACTGTCTGGGATTAGCTTTTTAGGAAACCTATATATTGTCTCTATGGGGAAAACCCTAGGTAAGGTCTAAGTAAAGGGGAATTTATCAGGTGGAGAGAGATGTAGAGGTTTTTTGGGAATAAAAAAATTTTCTATTTCTCTGGGTAGGGGTAGGCATTCCATGTTGGGGTGCTAAACCATGGTAAAATCTTGTGTTTATGTGTTTGCTTGATCTTCGTATTTTCTCTTGTTTGCGCTTTCATCCCTAACCCTACACCCATCTTATCTCATTAGCTAAGTTTGTATCCTAATTGAGAGCAGTGTCATCCAAAAAGACAAAAAAAATAATACAAATGGCAATGAGCTTCCAAATAAATTAGTACTAACATAAATTTTTGATAGGGACATTTACATAATTTTATTAAAAAATTCCTTCTTTTTAATTATTTCTCTTGCTTATTTTGTGTTAAATTTGGACAATGTGATAGGTGTCGGAGCCTAATCTTTCAAGGTTCACCCCTGTCATTAGATTGTGAGCTACTAAGTAGGCTAATTTTGACAACTTTCGAGGAAATTGGAGAACTATTTTTGCCACCTAACCGTTGGATAGATTTGTATAGTTTAGATCATAGTTAATTAATACAGGAATGGCTAAAAAAACTTTAAATAGTATGATGCATTTAAAACTGTCCAAAAATTAGGATCTGTATCCTCTCCTCCTAGTGACTCTGGGAGGACTGTGGCAACCTTGTCCGGATGGCCGACACGTGGCTCTTGGTGAATCCGAGACCCACGTTCAAGTCGACACCGCAGCCGACAAGCCAAGCCGACAGGGGGTGTCAGCTTGAATGTGGGTCTCGGATTCACCGAGAGCCATGTGTCGGCTATCCGGACAGGGTTGCCACCATTCTCCCAGAATACCTGGGAGGAGACGATGTGAATCCCAAAAATTAAATAGGACAGTAAAAAATACGGTCTTGTTTTTTAGAACGACAAAAAACTAAAAACGGCAGGTACGGGTATTAAACGGAAAAATCCAAATAATACTGGATAAAAAATGGTAATATACATAAAAAGAGAAGAATAATTAAAACAACCATGCATCAGAGTGCCCATAATCATGGATAAGATAAGGAGTAATCAGAAGTTGGGGGTCGATTCTTAACAAAAAGCCATCCAAGCCATGATAAGACATATAGGTAATGTAGGCTGTAGTCAGTAATTCCCAGGTTGACACTAAGAGGGGGGGTGAATCAATGGCTCATAAAAACTCTTCCCAAATACTGTGAAGCTTCTTTAACTATGTTCTCTGTGCTACCTTGAGCTGACTAGGTTGCTTGTTCAATCACTTTCACAAATACACATACATTTACACAACACAGTTCGTGTAGCACACTTTGCCACACAACCACATGCAACAGTATCCTATGGTTTGGCCTACCCAATGTGCACACCCATCCTGCAGACAACACACTTCATATGCACAAACACAATCTCACAACACAAGATATAACGTGGTTCACCAACACGATGTGTGATGGCTAGTCCAAGGGGCAATACCTTAACCAGGGTTTCGTATTATACCCAATACACTCCTTTAATGCTATGGTTGCTCCTACAATCTAGGTGTTATAACACCAACCACATTCTTAGCTGCAACTGAGTCTTGGGTAACAACCCTCATTACTATCTGAGGCTACAACCCTCACTCTTGTCAAGCCCCAGTTTGACAGGTTACAATGTATTTGTCAAATAGAGATTAAAAATCCTTCCCATATGACATTGGTATGAATATATAGGGCTTGTGTGAGTGGTTACCTTCCCAGCGTGCTCAAGATTGAGTGGTGCTCAAGACTGAGTCTCCCCAAGCTCTTCAGTATTGGTGGATGTGCATTTACAAGCTCACATAGTAGTTGGTAATTTTCCAATACTCCTCACACATTCTAAATCACTCACAACTTCACCATGAATGCTCATACTACCTCTCTCATGCTTGGCCATTAAACACAGAGAGAGGCAGGTGGGGATGATCTCTACACTTCAAAGAGGCTCAAAGCCCGTCCTTCTTCTCAAACCCAAAGCTGGTCACACCAAACCTCTGTTTTCTCATTGCAGGTGAATAGTATTCGAAGAGATGAGTTCAAGGGACTTTGAATCAGTCCGATCGGACATCGGATGGCCGAGATATTGCCATCCAAAGTCCAGCCAATCACATTATTCCAAATGGAATCTCATAAAGCCATTTAGTGCACCCGCGATACACTGAGATAGCACCGTTGCTGGCATGTCAACGGCGCTATCGAGTACTCATTGGGTCAATTGGGAATCTCGGATAATGGCCGTTGGATAAGTCAGGTTAAAGCGGGAACTTCTTACAGCCGTCCGATCTTCAAAATCACATCAAGCTGAGTCGGCTGAGATCCTAGCCGTTAGATAGATATCTGTTCCGCCGATGCACCACACGCTCGTCACAATTAATCTAGCAGCGCATCATATTAACTTGCTTTTGGCCATTGCGGTGCCTTGCGGGGGAATCTTGATGGAGATAATTGTCAGCGCCTTTTTGCGCTTTGATCCAAGCCATAGGGTCTACATTTCTCTAATGAACTATGATATTGACCGTTGATCTGGCTCCTTCTACATGCTACTTTGACAAAAATACCCCTGCAAAACCTTGAAATGGCCTTTGTAACCTGCCTTTTTCATTCAAACAGTTTGAGATGCAAAGACTTACCGGGGGGGGGGGGGTGCTTCTCTCCTCGAATTTCATTGAGCAGGTGGGAAGCACCCCCTAATGTTGATGTTGTGCTTCTTGTGCGCACACAGGGGCTTGCGGCATGGCCTGCCTGGCAGCTACTGCGTGCGAGTGGCATGGGCCTTGCGGCTGGCCTGCTAGGTAGGCTTGGCCTGCTAGCCTAATGCCACGGCTGCTGGCCTCGTCCTTGCCACCACATGTGGGACCTACCTAGTCTTTCTCTATCCTCCTTCTCTCTCTTCAATTGCCATTGTTCTACCACTACTTTCATTCTCTCTCTTCTTCTTATCTCTCTCATCAACTGCTGTCAGTGCACCAACCCAGTAGCCATCTCATTAGTGGGACCCACAGTAGGACCCACAGTGGGTCCCATTGACATTCTCTCTCCTCTACTTTCTCATCCCTTCTATTGTTCCTTTCTCTCATTAAATGTTGTGCCACAACTGCTGCCACTATATGTCTCTCTCCTCCACATCACTAAATAAGTGTCCCAGACACAATCTTGCCAATTGAGACTCATCCAACTGTCCAAAACAAGCTTAGACTGCATTGCCAACAATGACAACAACCCAACATCCTTGCCAAGGTTCCAAAATAGTCTAATGAGCTGCAAGTTTCAGTTTATTTTAACATGATTAAGCTCAGACCATAATGGCGTACATATTCATACGTCTTGCTAACAATGATTGACACAAATAAATAAATAAATAAAAACCTTAAACTAACTCAGTTTTTTATTTACTTTGTAGTTTGTACAATACAAACAATTTTAATAGTCTAACCAACACAAGATCCATCACCATTAATTCAAAATATAACTAAAATGTACCGTGAGTGACAATTGGAAATGTCTAGAGTCTCTAGATTCTAATGAGAGCACCAGCCACACAATAAATTAATGCAAGTATTGTACATTAATCCCACATCGAAGGTGTGGGGGGAACAGAAAAAGGTGGGTTTGTAAAAGAAATTGTAGTGGGAATTGAAATATGAACTTCTGTAGTAATAATTCTTTTAAGAATTGAGCAGTAAGGCAGCCTCTTGGGCAGTTTGGATAGCTGTATTTTTACTTTTAATTAAAATTTGTTAATTTGAAAGGGGAAAATCTTGTAATTGAAACCATTTTTTTTTGTATTAATAAAATACAGGGACGTGTTTAATGACGTTTTTTCCCATATCATTTAGCATGATACGTGGTATGTGTATTAGTGTATTATAATATGGTACGGCAAAAAAAAAAAAACTGTATAATTCGCATATTATCTATCTATGGTATAGATTGCACAAATCAAGTTTCATAAATGCATAGTTAATAGAGGAATTTAATTATGGGTTT
Source organism: Protea cynaroides (assembly GCA_028583415.1). Classification (NCBI taxonomy): domain Eukaryota; kingdom Viridiplantae; phylum Streptophyta; class Magnoliopsida; order Proteales; family Proteaceae; genus Protea; species Protea cynaroides. The sequence goes on from CM053274.1 coordinate 66,895,775, forward strand.
TTCTGCTTGTAACAAAGGTGATTACAAGTACATGTTGTAACTGCCACATTCCACCACCGGATTTGCGTCAGTCCCCAAAATGAAATATCTAAACTGCTTCCTGTATATTGAGGTTTCCTCAATAGCCCAATGAGTATGCATTAAAGGGAATCCATTACAGCTATAGGTTGTAACTGATGAACTTGATATGACACCGAGAAGGGGGAGGGGGGGTAATCAATGTCTGAAATTTTTCTCTGATAAATTCACTGCTGCCCAGAGCTGATGGATATCTGATTTTTTTTATACACACAAGCGTATGCAAATCCACCTCGCTACCACTCAGTGGCCAAGTCTATCAGATTTGCACACGCACCCTGCAAGCCATTCCACACACTCCAAAATATATCAGAAATCAAACACAAAGAACACAGAGATATTACGTGGTTCACACCACAGTATGTGATGGCTAGTCCATGGAGTAATGCCCCACGGGCTCCGTACTTACTCAATACTCAACTTTTAGTCTCTTACAGACAATGATACTAACCTTAGATTTTCCCAACATAAAATTGAGAGAGCGTAACAATGCCACGATT
>CM053274.1:66896852-67195264 GCA_028583415.1 Protea cynaroides
CAATATGCTAAGTTACAGGGGAGGTAACTATCTTTTACCCCTATTTTATTTTATTACTTTTGTTTGTTTCTCTTGACAGTCTATTGTGGTTTTATATATTTTCTATTAGAATATTTATTTTTCTTTTGTCTCTTTGATATCTTAATTCGGTTATATATTATACAATTTTCTTTCAACTTAGCCTTTGTTATATCTTAGTTCAGTTGTATGAATATTATGTATTAGTTTTCTGTGTTATTATTTATTTTCCATGTACATTATACCTTATTATTTTCCATGTATATTTTATTTATTTATTTTTTCATGTCTTAATATTGTGTTTTTTTGTATATTATTTATTATTACATGTACATTGTTTTTTTACCTGAACATTATTTACAAAAAAAAAAAAAAAAAATCAGCTACCCCACAAAATAGTTTTGAAACATCACCTACCACCCACATCTTTCAAAAACCACCAACTACCACACAAACGTTTACCACCGTTAATCAAATAGATCCACTCCGTTAAATGAATCCCGTTAGTTGTTGATGTCATCCAAAAGTGAATTTGAATTGGACAATAATACCCTAAAAGAAATGTTGAAAAATGGTTTTACCCTCCTTCAATTAAGGAGGGTAAAACCCCAAATCTCTAAATCTCGTTTCTTCTTCTTCTCCAGATCTACCATCCTCTTCCTTCTCATCTCTTCTTCCTTCTGAGTATAAACCCTTATGCTCAAAGAGGAAAAAAACATGCCTAACCGTTTTTTTTTTTTTTTTTTTGGGTATAAAACTGCCTAATAGTTCATACTTGGCCAATTTTAAAACAACAAATATATAAGAAATGTTGGTGTCTGAAAGTGGAAAACAGCAGGGTCCAGAATCCAAATCAATGAGGGTTTTGGGTTTTTTCTTTTCACCAACGATGGTGGCCTGCTCTCCCTTCCCATCAGTCTCAAGAACATCGTCTGTATTTTTACCAAATCTTGTTTTAAATCTCCAATTGCTATATGCCAACTCAGATTTAATTTCAGTTTCTTATCATCCTCATCCAATCTTTTCTTTACTACTTCAGAAAGTCAAAATTGCAGATCCAATCCCTCCCCTGTCATGATGACTCTCATTACAACCCAATCTAATCCTTATTCACAAGGATCGTCGAAGAGAACAGAGAAATCAAGCAAAAGAGGGGAGAACGATGAAGGAGAAGAAAGGCTCGCCTGATCTAAAAAAAAAAGGTCTAACTTGAAAATTAGAGAATCGGTCCAATTAGGCCTGATCATGGCTGATATTAACCGATCCCCATTGGGATCAGATTGGTATCAGCTAGGTTGATCCCGTGACAGAATACCATCGATTATTGAAACTATGGCTTGGAGGGAAGGATGAACAAGCTTGATGGCCCTCCCGTGCAATAGCTTCGGAGCACAGTCTTCTATTGGGTCTTTTACAGATACAAGCGAGTTTGCTAACTTGCTGCTATACAATGATCCAATTTTTAAATGAGGGGAGCAGTGATGAAACAAGAAAAGATTCAAAGAAATTGGATTAGTGGATCCCAATATAAAGGGTTTCTATAATTTATATTTTTATTAGCTTTTAAAAAATTTCAATTAAAAGCAAAAAGGGTAAAAAATGTCTAACAGTGATTTCAGTCTCCTCCGTCAGTTACTTGGGTGTAGTTGATGTTTTTTGAAAAGTGTGGGTGGTAGGTGATGTTTCAAAACTATTTTGGGGGGTAGCTGATTTTTTTTTCTTATTTTTACCATTACCTGTATATTGTTTTCAGATTTATCTTCATCCTTATATTTACTTTGTATGTATATTATATTATATTATTTTTATGTATATTATTTATATTTATTTTTGTGTGTATGTTATTTATGTTTATTTTTCCATAAATAAATATTATATTGTTTTTATTTTTACATGTACATTATTTTTCAAAATATTTTCATGTACCCTCCATTATGGATTGGAAATCTCATCTAACCCCACAAGATTGCAAAAACCTCAACCACAACTGATAGAATTGTTGAAATATAGTTTTACCCTTCATATTAAAAATTGAAAAATTAAAAAAGTATGATGAATGACTAATTTGACCTTTGTAATGGACTGTGTTTCTCTCCTTTTCGCTCTCACCCAAACCCTAACCCCCTCTACGTTGGTCCCTTCTGCGTTGTCGTAGATTTTCACTTTTCCCCTTCCTCTGTTCATGGCTTGCTCCGTCGCTCAACTCCCCTACTACCTACTCTCTCTAACTCTAATGGTTTGTTTCTGTTAGTTTTTCTCTCCCCTAATTTCTTTTGTCTTTTGTGAAGCCTTTTATGAAGAAGAGAAAACAGACGAATATTTTGGGGGAAAAAAGGACAATTACAAATATATAAAGTACATAAACAATCACTTTCTTTTCGAGTATCTGTAGGGTGTTGAATTGTTGATTTTAACACCCAAGACGCCAAGAAGCCAAGAGACCAAGAGGAAAGAAGATCCTTTGCCTTTCAAGCTTTTAAGTTTCAGTTCGGTCTCAGGCTTTCAGCTTCCGCCTTTCTAGTTTTCGGAGCTTTTCCCACTTCCTTTGGTCCTCGCATTCTGAATTTGACAAAAGCAATGCGTAGATCTTCAGATTACGTCTCGTTGATAGTCATCTCGAATCGCCGCTTTATTTTGTAGAGTATCGAAATGCTTTCATTTACTCGATAGTGGCTCTATCCAGTCTTCTGCTTCACCGTTTCTTGCCCGTCTCGGAGGATACCAGAACTCTCTTTAATGGAGGTCTGGTCCATGTTCTATTGGCCCTCATTGCTGTTTGCAAGATATTCGTGTTGCTTGGCAAGATAACGTTTGAGAGATCTGCGTCGAAGAGGTCGGAGAAGTAGAAGAGCATTCTACTGGGCGGTTTCCAAATTGCGTATGTTTGAGAAAGATCTAGGGTTTCGTGATTACCATATTACCATATTATTTTATTTACCATCAATCAAGACCGTTGAAATAGTATAAATTTCTTTAATGAACTCGATAACAAATAAATAAAGGGTATTTTGGTCTTTTAACAAGTCTAAAAGGGTATTATCGTCCATTAAAATTTTCAACGCATCTGACGTCAGCAACTAACGGGATCCTTTTAACCGAGTGGACTTCGTTGATTAATGGAGTAAAGTTTATGGGTACTAGATGAGATTTTTGCAATCTTGTGGAGGTAGATGAGGATTCCAATCCTTAATGGTGTGCATATGAAAATTTTCCTCATTTTTTTTATCTTTGACATGCATATTTTTGAGAATAACACACTGCCATGTTTGGATGTTCACTGCCATGTTTGGATGATCACTGCTATATTTGGATTGCTCACTTGCCATGTTTGGATTATTCACATGCTCATTGCTATGTTTGGATGCGCACTGTCACTTGCTATATTGGATGCTGACATGCCATATTTGGATTATTTCACTTGCTACATATTTGGATTGCAGACTTACCATGTTTGTATTGATTCACATGCTCACATGCTATCTTTGATTGATTTGTTGCTTTCACACGCTATATTGGGTTGGTTACACTATTATATTTGAGCTCACACTGCTATGTTGGATTTCTTACATTGTTATCTTTGAACACAATAAATAGGGTAGAAGATCCCTAAACTAAAAAAATGAATGATAGGGAAAGATAAAGCCCATAATGGAAAGAATGATAGGAAAAGATAAACCCTAGAATGGAAAGAAATGATAGGGAAAGATAAACCCTAGAATGGAAAGAACAATTAGGGAAAGATAAACCATAGAATGGAAAGAACAAATAGAGAAAGATAAATCCTAGAATGGAAAGAAATGATAGGGAAAGATAAACCCTAGAATGGAAAGAATGATAGGGAAAGATAAACCCTAGAATGGAAAGAGGATATAGGGAAAGATAAACCCTAGAATGAAAAGAACAATTAGGGAAAGATAAAACCTAGAATTGAAAAGATAGAGAAAAAGGGTAGGAAATCTTAAAATGAAAATTACACCAAAAGGGATAGGAAACCCTAGAAATCTAAAATGAAAACACAATAATAGTAGGAACCTAGGACACACCCCTAGACCCTATTGACAATAATGTTAGGAGTTTAGGTCTCATCCCTATATCCTATTGACAAAAATGATAGGAATCTAAGATACACCCTTAGACCCTACTGACAATAATGGTAGGAATCTAGGATACACCCTTCGATCCTATTGACAAAAATGGAAGGAATTTGCTACACATCCCAAATCTAATTCTCACAGCCCTTCGAACTATGTCGTACCTGATTTCTAGGGCACTCTCTAGAATGCGTAGGTAGTTTGGGAGAGTCCCCAAATATGGTACAAAGCCATACATAGACCATCTATCCAGCATAAACTTCTACTTGAACAAAGAATCTAATTAAAGCACATGCATAAACACTTCCATAATCTTTAATCACACAATCCTTTCAAACTACTTTTTGGACTTGATTTCCATGATAGAATACTTAGGCAGTTTGAGATGGACATCTCAAATTCAGTCCATGATCGAACCATCATTTGGTCTGGTTCATTGTATAGTACTGTACAATTGCTTGTTTATTTACTTCAGAACATGTTTGGTTGAATCCTAGGTTAGCAAAACTCAGCAACTTGATTTAGGACATCCCCCATTGAACCCTAGTCATCAAATTGACTAAGCATAGTCAAAATTGGAGTCTAAGGAAAGTTTAGGAGGCTGATCTTGATCGAATGGTCTAGGTGCCTAATACCTTCCCAAAATCGTACCTTGAATACTTATCCGATCTCTTACAGACCAAAGAATTGATACATTGGGTCATGAGTCAATAGAAGTCTTCCCTTAGGGTGAAGTTACATTTTTAGAGGTCCTAGACCTTAATTTAGTTGACAACTCCAACAAAACATGATTTTCATTGATATATTTATCCCGAGGATGGCCAATCACCCATTGTCCTCACAGTGGTGACTCCACTAGGGATTTATATTCAGACTCCTAGAATACTTTCCTTACATTGATTGCTTAACATTGGATGCTAGATCTAGGGTACTATATTTATTGTTTGTTCATATTGCTTTGGCGGGTATGGGTTTAGTTACACATTCGTGTGAATAGCTGAACCAGGTCCCATGCATACAGGGTAGCCCACTAGGCGAAACACACAACCTTGGCCTGTACTTTGTGAGATTACGATCGACGAGTAGCCTCTGAAGAGCTTTTCTCGGGTCTACCCGGGAATGCGTCATGCTACTCCACGTTGCTTGATTCTTGCATCATAGTATATAAAGGGATTAGGGGCCCATTACTCATCGTCCATTTGGTGATAGGTTACCCCGTCCTCGTCAAGGTAACCTTTTCTGTCCTAACCCAAATTGTAGCCCATGTTTGTTATTTTTGGTCCATCCTTGAACCGACATGGTAGAATCTACTCGATCATGATATTTACAACCAAGACGTCGAAGTTCTGCCTTTTTTTGTCCTTGACTTGTCAGCATGTTTAGATCCACCCTTAAGTATTCTTGATCTCACTCGTTGGGGGCGTGAGGGTTACGTATACCCGCATACATATAAGTATGGGCGGTCCATATACGCCCTCCATTGTACAAAGCTCATTGTGTTGATCTGTTCATTGTTGATTCATCAATCTCAAAAAAAGGTTAGAAAATCCCCATCACGACATAGATACTCTGATCAAGTCAAAATTTATCGGTTTGTTCAATCATGAACCGCTTTTGCTAACCATCCCATATGAAAGTTACAAATGAGTATATCCATTTTAATTTCTTTGTATTTAACGAACCAAGTGGTTGTAACTTGTTATTTAATGAACTGTTTGAGTCATGAGGCCCAAGACTAATCACAAGGTCAGTTGAAACAACTAAATTGACCTGGATAATATTTATTCAATGGGTTTCAGAAGGGAGCTATTTGTGTTGGTCTAGTCAACTTGTGTGTACATGTGAAATCTTCGTATGTCCAGTCATTTCCAAGTCCTAATCCTTGTCCGTTGATCTATTCCAACACCAGGTAATTGCCAAGCCAATCTGCAAGCATTGCTACCCCTTGGGTAAGAGACCTTATCACCAATAAGCTGTTTAGAGTACCTATCACTGAACTGGTCGGTCCTATTCCTGAAAAACCAATTGAAGCTATGGCTGACTGTGATCAAGATGAGAATTCATTGGAGAACCGAGTAACCAAGATAGAGGATACAATAAGTGAGATGGCCGTCATGATGCAGGATGTGCATAAGTTACTAATGGGAAAGGAGGACATACCCTCCACATCAAAGGAAGATACCCTTAGCAAGAATACTCCAATTGTGTCCTCAAACCCCATGTCACACCTCAATTCCGACTGAACCATAAGTGTGAGTGAACCGGCTCTAAACTACGGTTCACACCAGGATCTCAATAGACCGTGTCAACCAATCATTCCCAAGCAGTCTAACTTAATCAGAGAATAATACATAGCAGCAAAAATAAAAGATAAATGAACTGAGTACTATGTTGTAATTAAAATAAATATTCAAATTATTCCACCACTCACAAAATTTAAATGATAATTATTACATTGTATTAAAAGAAAATAAATCATCACTGAAGGAAAACACAGAATGAGCACTCGCATGATGCATCATGCTCGTCCTCTACAGTCTGTGTATCCAAGGCAGCCACCGTACTGTAAGCTAGGGCAGTCATAAAGTCTTCCATAGTATACCCTGCATCAAGATCTGAAAAAAGAAATAGAATATATTCAGGTGAGCTCACAACTTAGCTCAGTAAAGTTCAAGACCAATACAATATACAATATGCATGGAATAACATTACAATTGGGTCAGGTATAACTTGCAAATATGCTATGGTAAGGTTTGGCGGCCACCACATCTCCATGCACGAGAGTGTGAGCACACCCAACAGTCAGGCACCTACCACACTACTGCTGTTGTCCCACATCACTCACTCCGGTATGGAGATAGGACTCGAGTCTGGCGGGCAGGAAGAACCACAATCCCACGTCCTCCCCCTGATACCCCATACCGTACCAATACCTAAACCCCTACTGGCAAGGGCTTGCAAGTGGGTTCCATTTTTAACCAGTCCTAAATGAAAATACAGTATTAATGGCCCTATCCCAGCACGGCTCCCTACGACATAAAGATAGGACTCGAGTCTGGCGGGCAGGAAGAACCACAATCCCATGTCCTCCCCCTGATACCCTATTCGTACCGAGTCTGCTAAGGTAGATGGTGATACGAAAAGGTGTTAGTTGTGGATATATCCAGGGTTCCACTCCTCTTCACATTTCACACACTAACTAAAATCATACACATGCCTAACATCCAAAAATCCTAGCATATGAAATGCATGAACAGATAATAGTAACAAAAGAACTAACTACATGGCATGTGAAATGCACATAAATTAAACAATCATTTTAAACATAACTTATTCACAAAGGTTTACTGTTCTTTAATTAATTAGGGTTTGGGGTCTTATCCCTTACCTGACACGTGATAACAATCCCGTTCTGCGTCACAGGGTTCACTCACGTTGTCTACAAGTCCTACATAATCATATTCAAATGTTAGAATCCATGTATTGAGGTTACAAAGGTCAGAACCAGGTTTGGCCAAGCAAACCAGGCTCGGGAAGCATACCGGTCGCAGGTACCGGTCTCAGTATAGTGAGACCGGTATGTGCCACCGGTATGTATACCGGTTGTGGTATATACCGGTTGCACATAGGTGAGACCGGTATGTGCCTCCAGTATACACCGCAGGCCCATACCGTCGGATCTTGTGTCCAACCGGTATAGTCCGTGGTTTGGATCCGAGAGCAAGGTCTCGGATCTCCCTTCCTTGTCGATTATCGGCTAAGTTTTCTAGGGTTTCTCCTAACCCATTCTAAGGTTCAAATACCCTGATGGTTTTTTGATTTCTACTAGAATGCCGCATCAAATCTAGATTAGATCCGAATGAGAAAATTAATGGGAATCCTAGGCTTTTTGGATCGTTGCGTCGCTTCGTGGCTCCGATCCGACATCCTAATATTACTAATAGTATAGAGCACTTACCGGCGGTGTTCGTCGGTTGGCGGCGTGCTCTTCCACTGAAGTCTCCTTTCTGGGCGTCCTCTTCCTCCTTGCTCTTTCTCAACTCTTCTCCAGACAGCTAGGGTTTGAGAAGGATCAATGGAGTGTGATCATCTCTATAAATAGAATAGGGTTGTTCTTGGGAAGGTTTCCCGCAATTGGAAACTTTTCAAGTTTCAATTCGGAGTAAGGGACCCGCTGGAGTCCATTTCCAGCCGAAATTAGACATACCGATCTGAGTCACGGTCTGAGTGACTCAAACCGATATAGTCAGACAGGTATACCCATACCGGCTGCACATACCGGTTGCACTAACCGCAACCGGTATAGTGAGACCGGTATGAGATTTATACACTTTTTCGCATGTTCTCATACCTGAAAATTGAGTGGTTCGTCATCCGACCTCGCCTTCTGGTCCGGTTATGATTGGGAGACCTATCATCATATAGAACCATGGATTAGACCGGGTTTTCAAAGTACGGTTCTTACACCCCACTTTTGAGGAAGAAGGAGAGGTTGTCTACAAACAACCGTCGATCATCCAGAAGGCTCCTTCAATCAAGAAGCTGAAAGAAACTGAAGATCCATATGGGAACAGGTTGAGTCACATGGAACAAATACTGAGGGGCCTGGAGGGTGTAAAAAGCCAGATCATAGATTCTGAGGGACTATGTTTCTTCCCTGAGGCCAAACTGTGGGCAAAATTTAAATGGACTACTAAAAATTTTGATGGGACAGGTGTAAGATCCGTATCGAACTAACCGGTCTTACCACCTTGTACCAGGTCAACCTATCTTGGTCGAGCCAAGTGGACCAAGTGCGTGAAGAAACCACAAGACCAGGTATGAAGTCTAACCCAAAAACAATCAAATGTGAGAGTAAGGTCGTATGCCTAAACAGGTATGATCGACCCCACCTCAAAAGAAGTCCAACCCATGACTTCTTAGTCATGGGGTCGCATGACTAAGAAGGCGTAGGGTCGACGGATTCTGCGACCCTACGTCCGACCCTACGATGACAGACAGAAATCAGAAATTAGGAAACCTTCCTAATTTAAAGGGAATCTTTCTTAAACTCGTTGAGACTTATTATGGAGGGTTTTCCTCTATAAATAGGACGTCCCTTAGCCTCTTTCACTCTTTTAGAACCCTAATTGAAAGTGAGAGAAAGAGAAAGAAAAGGAAGAGAAGAAGAGAAGGAAACTTGAAGAAGAAGACTAAGGAAGAGGAGGAAGTTTAGAGAAACCTCTGAATTAAGGTATGAACCTAATTTCCTACCTGAATAAGAGAGCCTAGAATAGTTATGAAGAACTTAGGATTAGGAGAAATCCAAATCATCCATCCATGGACGAGTTCCAAGAGATTCCATGGAGAAAATCATTATGGACAATGAATGGTGTATAAATTGTAGTTTTGAGCCATAGGACAATCATAGAATGGACCATGATAGTAAGTCAAAGGATCCAACCATGAAGGGATGGACATTAGAATGAAAGGTCGACTCATAATACGTGTGGTCGCACGTAGGGTCGAATGATATCCGACCCTACGAGACCATATAATCGACCACATACCCTCGGGAAGTCCCAGGGAGGGTGTGGTCGCACGTAGGGTCGAATGGTATCCGACCCCACCTGCGACCCTACACCCTGGGGTCGCAGAAACTGCTACCCTAGGTGCTACCCTACCTGCGACCCTACAGGTTCTGTTAGTTTAAACATGTTGGAACTAAATCTAATTAAAATCTATCGACTTGTTAGGTCTTTCCAGTGGTTTAAAACTGAATTATAAAGCTTGAACGAGGATCTCCTAGCAATCAAAGGTGAGGGAACAAGACCTAAACTAATTGGTTAATAATAAACTATTTTCATTTATTGAGTCCAACACAATGAATGATTCTATATTTGTAAGTTTGTAATGCGCATATCACATGTCATCCACTATTCTTGTTATTACTGTTCATGCATATTTAATTTTGTTTATTTATAACATGATGATGATGATAATGCTAGGAATAGGCATGTGAATGTATGTGTGTGGTTAGTGTACTTGATCCGAGTGGAGCATCAGGGGGAGGATGTGACATTGTGGTTCATCCTAGTCACCAGACTCTAGCTCTATCTCTACTCAAGTCCTGTCCACTGACATCGTCGTATCGCCATTACCTTAGCAGAACTATTATGTCGTAGGGCATCAAGAGAGGTGGTCTCGGATCGTGTAGTCTCTGACTCTACCAGGGGGCCTTAGCTCTATCTCTATGGACGTATTGAGGGATGCTGGGGTGAGACCTTGGATACACTGTTTGACATTAGGATTGGTTAGTTGCGAGCTCAGTTTGCAAGCCCTCGCCAACAGGGGCTTACATGTTGGTATGGGTAGAGCATCAGGGAAAGTGTGATGCGGTGCGGTCCTAAGCACTTTAGTTGTATCTCTATTCCATGGTGGGTGCATGTGGGGGCAGCAATGGTGTTTGATCCATTGAGCGGTTCCATACATTCGTGTATAGAGGTGCGGCAGCCACCTATCTTTTCTATTGCACATTGCAAACTTATGAACCAGACCAAAGATATGAATTGAATGCATGCATATGTTTGTTGCATTGTTTTGTTTGCTCACTGAGCCGTGATGTGTGCTCACCCTTTTCAAATTCAAATATTTTTAGTTGATGATGCAGGTACGACTGTGGAAGATTATATGAATGCTCCAACATACGGGCATGCGGCGGCATTAGAGGCAGAAGAGATGATGGAGTCGCATGATTCATCATGCGCGTGCAACTCCTATATTTTTTATTAGATTTTGTTTAAGTTATATAGACAATGTAATTGATTTAATTATTTTAATTTTTGTCTTAGTCTTTTTTGAAGATAATTGGATAATTTATTTACTTTATCATAGTTAGACTCTCAGTTCATTTAATATTAAAGACTTTCGCTATCGTGTATTTATTCTGATTTTTTGTTGTGGATGTGTATGGTTTAAGCAAATGGACACAGCCAATTCGAAATCCTGATTGAACCGTTGGTTTATTAGCGGTTCATCACACCATTCTGAATAGTGTGAAATTGGGGTGTGACAATAGGGGACCCCAAGATACATCTGAGATCATTCACAAGACTATTAAGGCAAGGGCACGGGTTTATTGATGAACAACTGGGGCATGCATTCTAATTTTCACTGACTGGAGTGGCACGTAGATGGCTGATGAATCTGAATCCCTCACAAGTCCACTATTGGACCGATATCACCAAAGCCTTCACTAATCATTACTCCTACAATACTGAGATCGAGACTCATCGGAGGCAATTAGAGACTATGGAACAAAATTCTGATGAAGGCTTCATAGAATACTTGACCAGTTTAGGAAAGTGGCCGCACAGCTTTGGGATTGACCATCAAAGAGGGACCAGGTCCAAATGATGATGAAGGGACTTAATAAGACTTACAAAGCATACATATTTGGATGGGCTATCCTCACATTCGAAGGGTTGGTTGTCATGGGACAATAAGTAGAAGACACCATCAACCATGGAGATGAACTCCTAATGAAAATGAAAAAATCGAGAGCAGGTCCAAGCAGAAGATCCTATCAACCCAAGTACAACAATGCCCAAGCTCACAAAGAAGTAGCAGTTATAAATACAGTTGTTGCACCGGCACCAAGTAACTATACGCCACCAGCTCCATGACAAATGCCTTTTAGGCTGTACATAGAGCTACCATTACTAAGGGAGGTATTGATGGAGAGATTGATGAGAGCTGGAAAATTAAAGCCACTACCACCCATGAATGTGCCAAACCCACCACCAGCCTCTTATCGTGCAGAGAAATTTTGTAAGTTCCACAATCAAGCAGGTCATGATACAGAATACTGTTGGAACCTCAAGAATGCCATACAAGACCTAATTGATTCAAGGGCATTCAAAGTTCAAGGAAGAACCAATCCGGCATCAATCAATAATAACCCACTCCCACATCATAATGTGAATTCATAGAATGGGAGATGCCAGTGTCCAAGGAAAAGGTTCTAGAAAGTGAAGTTTGCATGACAGGTGAAAATTTGGATCAGAAGTTCGATCTTACTTATTCCGGGTACTATAGACATTCTGTAACCACCGCAGAGTTAGAGGAACCTTACATTATCCACATACCCAATGGAACAGAAAATCATTTAGCTGAATGAACAATTTGATGAATTCAGAATCTACATACCTGGTAAAGGATGGGAAGTCAGTCATTAAAATGAATAGTTTGATGAGTATGACATCTACATCCCAGGAGAAGACAAGATAGTGGCAGAGACCCGTACAGGCAAAGGATACAAGCTAGCACATCTAGCAACAGAGAACCTGGCCTAGTTGGCCAAAGAAAAGGAACAGGGGCAATCTAGCCAGCCTGAACCACCCAACCCCATTCTCAAGCAATTGCAGAAGACTCAGGTGAATGTCTCCATCTGGGAGCTCCTAATGGCATCAAAAGTTCATAGGGATGCTGTACTGAAATCCCTGACAAACATACAAGTCCCCATAATAATGGATTGTAATGAACTTGCAGATCTGGTCGGCGGCTGCTATGCGATAAATTCAATCATATTTAGTGATGCAAACCTCTCTAGTGAAGGAGCCAAATACATCAAAGCACTACACATCACTATTGGTTGCAGAGACAAGGTTGTCTCACAAGTATTGATTGATAATGGGTCTGCCCTAAATGTATTCCCTCTCTGAACATTTAGATACTTGGGATTTAAAGATGAATAAATGAAGCCATCAGACCTGATCATCAAGGCTTATGATAATACCCGTAGGGCCATCCAAGGTGTCTTCACTGTGCCTATCCGAGTCGGTCCGGCCGTATTTGATACAGAGTTTCTATTCATTGATATCCAGGCTACATTCAATATACTACTGGGTTGACCATGGTTGCATGCGGCCAATGCAGTTGTGTCCACTCTGCATCAGAAAGTCAAATTCATATATGGGGACATCATCATAACCATCAATGCAGATTCAAAAATGGTCAATGCACTAGCTACAGGGTGAATAGGTTTTGAATATGATAAGGGATCATCTGATACTGTCCATCTTGGTAGCTTTAAAATAGACAACATCTTGGCTATCACAAGGGTAGATCCCGCAGGTACACACTTGTCCTTTTCTTTTCGTCAATTGCTAAATATGTCTTATTTTCCAGGAATGGGCCTCGGCTTACATCAACAAGGTAATGTTGAAGTCTTATCCATGTTAAGTAATGAGCACAGATTTGGACTGGGGTACATCCCCAATAGACATGATTTAGAGCTAATAAAGTAGAAGCAGTGGGGAGCCGATCAGAGATTTTTGAGGCTCGAGAAGAAGAAGTATAAAAATAGTAATGCATATGATAACAATAATACAACAAAGGCTACATGCATGAGCAGAAGAAAATGGCAACAATAGAGAATAGATGGGAAAATCAACCAAGTGTTAACTGAAGGGTTATACAGTCAAGAAGATATTCCATACTACAAAACTCTGAATGGGTATTTCATCAAAGAAAGAGATGACTCACCTTTCCATAGTTTTTCTGAACCTTGGTTTTTATATTTTCTTTGACTGTACCATTGACTGGGAAGAGGCCGAGAAGACAAGGACAAAAGAGCAAAGAAAAGAGCTACAATCTGAGGTAGATATAGTTGACATCAGAAACCTTTTCGAGGAAGATCAAGTGATGACACTCATCGGGGGAAACCAAAATGAAGATCCAAGTCCACAACAACTGATCTATCCCTTCAATAGCGTGATCCCAAACTGGAGCTGCTTAGATAGTTTTGTCTATACCAATCCTGCATCATGTATTCCTGATAGAACGGCCATGTTAGGGCCCATAATAGGAGAGTCAATAGATAGGGATGAGTCCTTTTCTAGCTTTGAGCCTGCTCTATTAGGAGCCACTTCTTCAGTACCACTGTTGTCTATGATTAATAAAGATGATATTTCTTACTACTTTGTGTCTACATCTTCCATTCCAATTTTAAGCTCTAACTCTAACAATGGTGAACATGATCCTATTGAAATATAATGACAAGTTGAAATCTTAAAAGAGAAGAAGGCCCAACCTGCTGGCGAAGACTTCCAAATGATCAATTTAGGTACAGTTGAGAAGCCTCGTAAGATCAAGATTGGTACTACCCTAACTGAAGAAGAGGCAGCCCTGATGACGGAATTGCTAATAAAGTACCAAGAAGTGTTCGCTTGGTTCTATGAGGACATGCCCGACATTGATCCTGAAGTTGTGCAATACAAGATACCTTTGTTCCCAGAAGCAAAGCCACATAAATAAAAGTTGAGAAGGCTACGGCCTAAATGGACACTGAAGGTCAAAGAGGACATAATGAAGCAACTCGATGCAGGATTCTTAGAAGTGACCAAGTATCCTGAGTAAAGAAGGATGGAAAATTTTGACACTGTTTAGTTAATCAGTTTGGTTTTGGTTTTACCCTTTTATACACAGCACTACACCGGACTAGACTGTTAAACCGATTATAAATCGTTTAACACCCTTAGTTGCAAATTGGAGTTTTATATTAAAAAAAACATTTGCAATTTACCAATGGCGGTACTTCAAGAACCATGTCATTCAAGTCAGTTTTCAAGATTTAGTGACAGATCAAAACCCTTATTTCTTTTCTGCAACCAAAAATTTCGTCTCAGTTATTTTTTCTCTTTTTTTTGTTCTTCTTCCCTCTTCTTATTGTTGCTTTTTTAAAACAAGCATACCCCTGTTTTCTCCTCTCCATTTTACCCTACAAGATTTATTCATAACTCCTTTGCTTTTGCAACATTCACTGCCCATGAATGTTAAATCAATAGGATAAATAAGACATTCCTTATCTCAGTTTTTGGAACATGTTTTTCTTCTCTTACAGATTTGTTTGAATTGGAAGATGAGATTCTTCTGCTGGATTTATGGTGAAGCACCCCATTTTTTGCTTTCCCCGACTAGGAGAGCCATATTGGAGTAAAGATAATGGGAGAGGGGAGACGAGTGATACTCTCTCAAACCAACAGTCAATTAGTCCTTGTGTGCTCTCTACGGTATTCTAAGCTGAGCCAAGGTGCCTCCCAATGCATAGGAGTCTTGGTGAACGCATTCAGAAAGATTGCGGATCAATTCAAGGTTTGAAAGGTAAGCAAAAACTTCGAGGCTGATTTCGACGGGCCCCATAGAAAGGTCATGGGCTGTAATTTGCATGGATGTGTAGGTCTTGGAAATACCTTCGAAATGAGACTAGAATCACTTAATGCTGATGTCAAATGAAGAAGATATGACAATTTCAGTTTGGAAATAAGTACAAAGGATTTTATCTGAAATAATAATAATAAATTGTCCAAGGGTCTACATGCAAATTATCGTGAGTTTAATTATTTAAATTTCACATCCTCATATTTTGATCATCCTACATCCGAATTCAGCGATCCAAGCACCAGTGTGCTCCATTGTTCATCCCCTTCAAAGTGGACGTGGAAAATCTGGGGCAACGGCCTCCAAAGGATCCCATGCAGAGTTACAAGCCGATATGCCTGCCTAAACTTCTATCCTTCATAATTTTATTATCCAACATCCAAATCAAATGATTCAAGCGCCACTGTTCCTCATTTTGGATACTCTGCAAAGTGGACATGGAAAATCCGAGACAGAGGCCGTCAAAATATTCTATGCGGAGGTGCAAGCTGAAATGGCCCACAAAAGAGAGAGAGAAGTCGGTCAAACCTAACTCAACCCGACCCAACTCAAACCCAATTCAGTCCAAATCAGTTCAAACCCAACTCAGCCCAACCCAGCTCAAGCCCAAGTCAATCCAACCCGGTCAACTTCAACCAGTCTTACTTGACCCAGCCTAGACCGGTCCAGACCAAGTCACGTGGGCCCATGTGCATGTATATATATATATTTATATAATATATACTATTTATAATATGCCATATAATATATATTTTATTTGTATGTTATATTATATATATATATATATATATATATATATATATAAGTAATGGGGAGAGTCGGAGAAGGGAGAGAAAGACAAGAGAGAGGATAAGAGAGAGAGA
This sequence comes from Protea cynaroides, assembly GCA_028583415.1. NCBI lineage: Eukaryota > Viridiplantae > Streptophyta > Magnoliopsida > Proteales > Proteaceae > Protea > Protea cynaroides. The sequence continues at coordinate 66,913,024 of CM053274.1, forward strand.
GAGAGAGAGAGAGAGAGAGAGGAAGAGAGAGAACCCGAAGAGCGAGAAAGAGGAGAGAACAAAAAAAAGAAAAGAAGAAAAAAGCAAGAGAGTGGGAATCCAACATGGCAAGAGAGAGAGAGGAAGACACGTAAAGAGAGAGAGAGAGAAAGTGTGTGTGTGGGGGCGTTGCTACCATGCAACACCCCACACCGAGGCACCCTACACTAACCAGCTCCACCTTACTTCCTCAGCTACCCGCCACTCACCTGCAACTCGACAACGCGTCACCTTTTACCCCCATACTCCATTAAACCCATACCGCCAAATCACACTCCACCTCTTCTCCCTAAAACCCAACCGACCAGCTTTAGTGCCCCATCCCTCTTTGAATGCACCCACCTTCTCCCATCGACACCTCAAGTTACCCAGCTGAATGGCCCATTCCTCCCCAGCCATGCTACCTCCTCCACTGACCTGCAACACACCACTTCCCATTATTTGTACAGAGCACCACCACCGTGCAAACACCAGCAATCTCCATTGAGTCTCGTTCCAACTTACTCCACCTCCCATCTTGGACTTGCAACATTCCACATCACCTTACCTCTTCAGCCAGTCTACACCACCTGCATCGACACGCCAATGCCCATGCTGCAAACCACCTTGCCCATCACCATCGCCCAGCCGTTCCTGAAAATCCGTCACCAAGCAACTCTTAACCCAACTGTTCCCCTAAAATCCAGTCCAGTCCCTCACTAATTGACACCTCACAGCAGCACCTTACAGTAGCCATCCCTCATAACTCTAGCCTCCATCATTGAGCCCCACCCCACCTCCCTTCATCCATCCTCCTGCTTTTATAAATACCCCACCGATGCTCACAAGAGAGGGGGGGGGGGGAATTTTTGGAGGCCGGCCCTTTTATTTCCCTTCGAAATCCCCATTTCCCCCATCACCTGCAGCAACCATACTCACCCTCCTGTTGTTCATCATCTTTCGCCTCCTGCCCATCTCTCCCACCCAGCAACCGAGCACGACCATCCCTACACCTGTCTACAACACACACCCAGCAACACCTCGCCCACCATCCCTCATAATTGTTCGCAACTCACACCCAGCAGCACCTCGTCCACCATCCCTCATAACTGTCCACAACTCACACCCAGCCGAGCAAGACCATCCCCACACCTTCCTGTAACACACACCCAGCCGAGCATGACCATCCCCACACCTGTCCGAAACACACACCCAGCAGCAAATCACTCACCATCCCTCATAACTGTCAACAACTCACACCCAGTCGAGCACGACCACCCCCACACCTGTCCGCAACATACACCTAGCTGAGCACGACCATCCCCACACCTGTCCGCAACACACACCCAACAGCACCTCACGCACCATCCCTCATAACTGTCAGCAACACACACCCAACCGAGCACGACCATCCCCCACACCTGTCTCCAACTCACACCCAGCGGAGCACGCACCATCCCCACACCCTGCGACGATCATCATCGTCAACCCGGTGATCCTCGCGAGATCCAGCGAAGACCTTCGTCGTCAACCTGACGATCCTCGAGACATCCAGCAAAGACCTTCGTCGTTAACCCGACGATCCTCGCGACACCCAACGAAGACCTTCGTCGTCAACCTGATGATCCCCGCGACACCCTGCGAAGACCTTCGTCGTCAACCCGACAATCCTCGCGACATCCAGCGAAGACCTTCGTCGTCAACCCGACGATCCTCCCGACATCCAGCGAAGACCTTTGTCGTCAACCCGACGATCCTCGCGACATCCAGCAAAGACCTTCGTCGTCAACCCAACGATCCTCGCAACATCCGGCGAGGACCTTTGTCGTCAACCCGAAGATCCTCGCGACACCCTGCGACAATCATCATCATCAACCCAATGATCATCGCGACATCCAGCGAAGACCTTCGTTGTCAACCCGACGATCCTCGCAACATCCTGTGAGGACCTTCGTCTTTAACCCGAAGATCCTCAGGACACCCTACGACGATCATCATCGTCAACCTGACGATCTTCGCGACATCTTGCTGTTCAATCTCACCAACGCACATCAGGTTGGTTTCTTTTCCAGTTTACCATACTTGTATGTCGTATTATGGTTGTTTTCTTCATTTTATTATTGTATCTTCGCATACATAATAATTCTTTGATCATATGTGTTGGCTTCCACATGTGCATGTTGGGTTTGGCTCAACCTTTCTTGTTATGAATGTGATGAGATGAAATATGGCCGTTGATCTTGCATTTTGGGTGATGAAATTGATCCGATGTGTTTAAAAATTTTAATGTGATTGGTCCAACCATATGATTAGAATTTTAATGTTGGTGATCCACCCACATGATCTGAATTTTATGAGAATTGATCATGACCATATAATTAGAATTTTCATGAATTGATCATTGTCTTTGATTTGGAATTTTGATGTGATTTTAAGTAATTGGAACCAATGGATTGTCTTGATAAGTGACTTTATCGAATATGAATGGTTGGATTATCATGATGAATGATCTAAACCATTGGACTATCTTTGGAAGTGATTTTAATCAATCTGAATGGTTTGATTGTGATTTTAAGTAATATGAACCATTGGATTGTCTTGATAGGTGACTTTATCGAATATGAGCGGTTAGATTATCACGATGAGTTATCTGAGCCGCTAGATTATCTTTGGGAATGGTTTAAATGAATCTGAACGGTTGGATTATGATCTTGAGGGATTTAAACCGTAGGATTTTTATCATGGGTGTTTTTTATCTAATCTGAGCGGTTAGATTATCATGATGAACGATCTGAACCGTTAGATTATCTTTGGAAGTGATTTTAATCAATCTAAATGGTTAGATTATGATCTTGAGTGATTTGAACCGTTGGATCTTCATTGTAGGTGTTTTAAATGAATCTGAACGGTTAGATTATGATTTTAAGTGATTTGAACCGTCAGATTATCATTTTGTGAGATCTAAGCCATTGATCTTAGCTATTTTGATGAGATATGAGTCATTGATCATGATTATAACTTGATGTGAGATCTGAGTCGTTGATCTTGGTTGTTTTGATGAAATCTAAGTGTAGATCATGATCATCAATTTTTGAAGAGATATAACTATTAGATTGAGGATCTGATATTGTCTACATTGTTATATCCATGCATCTATCATGTTCACTTGATTGCACTATCATATTATGCACTACCATGTTTAGAATGCTTACGCTGGCAGCTTTGTGCACACTGCCATGCTGATCTGTTGTTGTATGCTATGCTTGAATAATGTTTATCGGCAAAGAACTTACTTTCTACTACACCCTAGTCGAATTGTCATGCATGTACACTGATAGGAGACATTCCTAGGTGTGGGGACGTGCATGTAGGCACCCACATTCAGGGAAGGGTAAAAGTGAAAAAGATAAAAGCCTTAATCAAGAATCATGAAGCCTAGCCCAACAATTCCAAAATTAGGGTTTAGGTTAGAAAGGTAGCTTTAGGAGGATCCCTACCCTTCAACTCTTTCCTCTAAGGTGCAAAAACCTAGATAGGTGTGATGTGAATCCAGCCATAGATCATCTAGGATCATCTTTTGGTCCGGCTGGACCCCCCATATTTCGATCCAAGCGGGTCGCCCAATGAACATCTTTCCAAACTAAGCGAATCCTGATTCTTAGGGCAAACCCTAAGATATGTAGGTAGTCTGGGAAACTCCCAAATACGGTTCCACACCTCAGTCTATATACACATACTTTCCTCCCTGAGAGACATACACCTACTCCCTGAGAGACATACACCTACTCCCTGAGAGACACACTCTACTCCCTGAGAGACATACACCTACTCCTTGAGAGACATACACCTACTCCCTGAGAGTGCATACCTTAGTCCCTGAGACTACCCTAATCCACCTAACAATAAACTACGTTGTACTTGATTTTCAGGACCTCTGGAATACATAGGCAACTTGGAGGACTCTCCAAGTACAGTACCACACCTTAGTCTTCTTAGGTCATCTATATCCATATCCATATCCATATCCATATTCATATCTATATTTACTTCAATCTACATTAGGCTATCTCTAGATTCAATCTCAATCATCATCAAGCATAAACTTCAACTTGAACAATTGAATCTAAGGAAGCTTAATCATATCCACATCCATAAACTTTAATCACCAGCAGCCTTCGGGCTTTGCCTGCCCTTTCTAATAAAGAATTCCGGCTCGGCCCGGGAAAGTCTCCTGAGGGCCGTCCTTCCCTCAGTACATATGGCCTAGCGGTTTTTTAGTTATTATACTTTTTTTAATGTTAAGGCGATCCCAGTTTTGAATCGCACTAAGCCCAAGTAGAGCTAACGAGAGTCGCCCGTGGTAGCCCGCGCAGTAGTTTGATTGCTGCGCGTTAGCGCAATTCTGTTTAGAACTACATTTTGGACTTGATTTCCAAGATTAGAACACGTAGGCAATTTGAGATGTTTTGGACATCTCAGATTCAGTCCATCACCGAATCATCTTTGGTTCGGTTCATTGTATATTATTTTGTGTTTTTTTTTTTTTTTTTTACTTTGAGAACATGTTTGGCTGAACTTAGGCTAAAAGAACATAGCAACTTGACATAGGATCCCCCATGAGCCCTAGTCATCATCCATTGACCATGAACAGTCAGAACCATAGAGTCTAAGAAAAGTAAAATCACATAGGAGATCGATTTTTGGATCGGATAGTTTTGGGTGCCTAACACCTTCCCAAACTGTACCTTGAACGCTTATCCGTTCTCTGATAGACCAAAGTCAATATGTTGGGTCATGAGTCAATAGAAGTCTCATCTCAGGATGAGACTACATTTTAAGTCCTAGACCTTAATCTAGGTGGCGACTCCCAAATCAATTACCGTCCATTCAGTGTGGGTGGACATTTGTCCTCACACATGGGCTAGTCCTAATGGGATGAAGGTGAGAATAGCATTAGCTGAAAAGGGTATCAAATATGAATACCAGAATGAAGAGTGGCGAATGCCTTTAAAATGAGCTAAATCTGAAAAGAAAAGAAGATTACATAAATCAGTAAGGGTTAACCATCAACCTCAATTTCTTTCGAAAAGAACACTCTCTGCAATTGATTTGGCTCACCTTTCTGAGAGGGAGAGGAAGAACAGAGGTAGAGAACAAATAAATAGACGAGTGTAAAAATCGGTAATGGATTTCTCAGGCCAAGAGTTCGTCGATCGGTGTGGTTTTACGACCTTGTTTTCTTCTTCGATTGAAGCTATAGCTGTACCTCCTCCACTCTTCCGCATCTGTTCTCCTTCTTTCAACTTTTTCTCCTCTTTTGCTCCTCCATGGCCATAGAGCTTCATTCTTGGAGATTAGAGGAAGTCATTTTCATGTTCCGTCCCTATATCGTCTACACAACTATCAGATCAATCAACGAAAAAAACCAAGAAATCATCTCAAAAACCCTAGTTTTAAGTGAATGATTTTCCCTTTTCCCCCCTTTTTTTTTCTTCTTATTGTTGCCAGAGATGGACTGCACCCAAACGGCAGTGACGAACCCCAACCATTTTTTTGTCGGTGACACACTAGAAAACATACTTTTACTTTTCTTACTACTTCAACAACCAATAGAGCAACAGAGAGGAAGAAGAAGATGATTTGGGGGTAGGATTAAAAATTACTAAAGGGTAAACTAGACTTTTCCTATTACAATAAGGGTATTACTGTCAATCCAAAATTGAGTTTGAGCTGACACCAGCATCTAATGGCTCTGTCTTAACGATTTGGATCTTTTTGATAAAGGTTTTGGAATTTTGGGTGGTAGTTGATGTTTTCAGAAATCTTGGGTGGTAGGTGATATTTCTCAAAGTACTTAGGTAGTATGTAAAATATTCCCATATATATATATATATATATATATATATATATATATATATATATATATATATATATATATATATATATATATATATATATATATATATATATATATATATATATATATATATATATATTATATATCTTCTTTTGCTAAAAGGTTAACTTGCATTAAAAATGAGAAAATAAGAATTGAATATAAAATCCAAAAACCAGTGATAGTAAATGCTCCACCATTGGCATTGCTATCAGTAGAGCCTTATCCCAAGTTAAAAATGACTAAGTCAATGTATATCTTATTCTATCAGATGCATCCCATACTACCTCACGTGTTATGAGTTGGGGCAGTCACACCATGAGCTAGTTAGAATATCTGTTGTTGCCCTCTTTGCCAGTATATCAGCCACTACATTCACTTTTCTAAAACATGAACTATATCTTATTTGTTTTTGTTGTAGCTCCATATAAAATCTGTTTCATTCTTGCTTAAACTGCCTTGAGATTTGCTTAGAAAGTAGACACATGGCCATTGCTTTAGAGTCACTTTCTTATCAAATCTTCTTAATGTTTAATCTTGTAGCTTCATTTAATCCTTTAATAGTCGCATAAATTCTACCTCATAATTTGTGGCTATGTGGATATAGACAGAGAAAGCCCGTATAACTCTACCTGTCCAGTCTCTTATGACCCCTCTAATTCCTGCCTCACTTGGATTCCCCAGTAAGCAGCCATCAATGTTGAGTTTGTACCATTCTTTTTTTGGTTTTACCAATAAAGTGAAATGATTTAAATGGTATTGTAAGCACCCCATTTTTGCCATTTCCTACTAAACAAAGTCCTACTGGTGTGTGGACAACAAAAGAAGAGAGATGAGTGAAAATTTGGATTTTTTATTACGACTTCGAGATAGTTTTTGGTGGGTCCCACAACAAGGTCACAGGTTGTAATCTGTATGGATGCATAGGTCATGGAATTATCTTCGAAATGAGACCAGAATTTCTCAATTCTGATATCAAATGAAGAAGATATGGTCATTTTAGTTGGATGATATGTACAATGGAGGTTTTTGAAATTATCATAAATAATCCCAGGGGCTTTCATATAAATTATCGTAAGTTGGATTGTTTGAATTTCAAATCATCATATCTTGATCATCCGAAGTCTGAATCATATGGTTTAAGTACCAGTATTCCTTATTTTCAGTCCTCTTCAAAGTGGACGTGAAAAATCCTAGGTAGAAGTCATCAGTGGGCCCCATGCAAGCTTTCATGCAGAATTATCGATAGAACTTCATTTCTTCATATCTTGGTCATTCTACGTTCGATTCAGATGATTCCAAGGCCATTATTCTTCATTTGTGATGTTCTACAAAGTAGACATGAAAAATCTCGAGTAGAAGTCTCAGAAGGGTCACATGCAAAATTACACATGAAAATGGTCATTTAATCTTTAAAAATTCATATTTTGGTCACACGATATCCAAATCAGGTGATTTCAGTTTCATTATGTTCCATTTTGAGTACTCTACAAAGTGGACGTAAAGGATTTTCGGTAGAACTCCCCAAAGGATCCCATGCAGAATGGTTAGCCAAATTATCGATAATTAACCTGCTTAAACTTTAAAAATTCATAAATTGGCCATTTTATTTTCAAATGAGGTGATTCAAACTCTAGTATTTTTCATTTTTAGCGTTCTACAAAATGAACTTGGAAAATTTGGGATAGAGGTTGTTGAAAAATTCCATGCGAAATGTCGGTGAAAATGGCCTATGAAATGATAGAGAGAGAAAAAACAATTTTGGCCCAACCCAGCTCAACCCATATCAGTTTAACTCAGTCAACCCAAGCCAGTCTCAACCCTGTTCAAATCAGTTCATCCATGTGCATAGTATTTATATATTATATATTGTATACTATATGTATGTTATTAAATATATGTGTATATATGTATATGATATATATTATTATATATAGAAGATAGAATCAGTAAGAAAATAAAAAAATAAAAAAATAATAATAATAAAAAGAAAAGAGAAGAACGGACGTGAGAATAAGAGAAAGAGAGAAAAGAAGAAAAGAAAAGGAAAGAAAGAAAAGAGAGAATCCAAGAGAATAAGAGAAAGAGAGCAAAGAAAAGGAAAGAAAGGAAAGAGAGGAGGGGACATAAAAGAGAGAATCCGAGAGATTAAGAGAAAGAGAGAGAAGAAGAGAAGAAAAGGAAAGAAAGAAAAGAAGAGAAGAAAAGGAAAAAAAGAAAAGAGAAGAAAGGACGTGAAAGAGAGAGAAGAAGAGAAGAAAAGGAAAGAAATAGAAGAAGAGAAGAAAAGAGAGGAAAGGATGTGAAAGAGAGAGAAGAAGAGAAGAAAAGGAAAGAAAGAGAAGAAAAGGAAAGAAAGAAAAGAGAAGAAAAGGAAAGAAAGAGAAGAAGAGAAGAAAAGGAAAGAAAGAGAAGAAGGGAAGAAGAGAAGAAAAGGAAAGAAAGAAAAGAGAAGAAAAGGAAAGAAAGAGAATAAGAGAAGAAAAGGAAAGAAAAGGAAAGAGAAGAAAAGGAAAGAAAGAGAAGAAGAGAAGAAAAGCAAAGAAAGAGAAGAAGAGAAGAAAAGCAAAGAAAGAGAAGAAGAGAAGAAAAGGAAAGAAAGAAAAGAGAAGAAAAGGAAAGAAAGAGAAGAAGAGAAGAAAAGGAAAGAAAGAGAAGAAAAGGAAAAAAAAAAAGAGAAGAAAAGGAAAAAAAAAGAGAGAGAAAAGAGAGAAGGAGGGAGAGATCTAAAGTGAGGATCTGAGAGAGATTGAGAAGAAAAGGAAAGAAAGAGAAGAAGAGAAGAAAAGGAAAGAAAGAAAAGAAAAGGAAAAAAAGAAAAGAGAGAAGAAAAGGAAAGAAAGAAAAGAGAGAAGGAGGGAGAGATCTAAAGTGAGGATCCGAGAGAGATTGAGAAGAAAAGGAAAGAAAGAAAAGAGAGGAAGGGACGTGAAAGAGAGAGAAGAAGAGAAGAAAAGGAAGAAAAGGAAAGGACATGAAAGAGAGAGAAGAAGAGAAGAAAAGGAAAGAAAGAAATGAGAAGAAAAGGATAAAAAGAAAAAAGAGAGAAGAAAAGGAAAGAAAGAAAAGAGAGAAGGAGGGGGAGATCTAAAGGGAGGATCCGAGAGAGATTGAGAAGAAGAGATTGAGAGAGAAGAAGAGACGTGAAAGGGGGAGAGAGAGATTGTTATTGAGAGAGAAGAAGAGACGTGAAAGGGGGAGATTGAGAGTGAGATTGAGAAGGAGAGAAGGAGAGGCGTCCAGAGAGAGAGGAAGAAGAAGATCGAGATCGAGAGAAGAGGTAGAAGAAAAAGAAGAAGAAGAAGAAGGAAAGGGTGATCGAAGCTAGGTAAACCCATCTTCTCTTTATTATTTTTTTGAAACCGTGATCATCATCGTCTATACCAAACTACCTGAATCACTTGAAATCTGATCAGCCTTGCAGCACCACCCGTTCACTCCCTCTCTGCAAACCCAACCACTTGCTTATCAATCTTGCTACCATCTGTAATCCCAAATCAATTGTCTTCAATCCCCACTCACCTACAGATACCTTCTTACCCCTTGTCATCCCCACCGAATCACATCAAACCTGGCCATGTTGTCTGTGTACTAATCACCAATCAGTTTTACCTTGTTCAACACCTAGCCTGTAGCACTCCACCTATTACAAACCCAAAATCCCACTTCAGCCATCATCTCCTTCATCCCAAAATTTAGGCACTGGTCTTGTATTTTTATGATTTTTGAGTGATATGATATAAATTTTATAGTGCACTGTAGTCGATTTTCATTCAAATTCAAAGCATACTGCAATGCATGTCTGAGATTGGTGTTTTGCATTAGAAAGATGCTTCTATTTGCACAAGGTTCCTTAATTAAAAAGTTAGATTTATCAGTTATCTAAATGCCTGCGTACTCAGATTTTATTTTCATCATATATGCAATTTTATATTGATTTTATAGTAAACTGGCTAGAATCTAGAACAAACCTGACCAGTGTATTTGCATGTACTTGTGGAACGATTTTGACCTGCCCATGGTCTCTTTTAGGATTAGTTTCCTTGAGACAAAATTTTAGCCTCTGAGTCCTCTTTCCGAGGATATGTGTTAAGAAAGTTTTGAGTGCCCCATGTGTCATTTTGGCCCAATCTGACAAAACTGTCATCTTGCTGCATGTTCCACAATAATGCTTGTGTAAATGGATTCCAGAGACATCTTCTAATCTCTATCTCTTCATGAATAAGTTAGACTTAAAATATAGGAGACACCCGTTCTGATGGAATATTTTTCTGATATCTAGAGAATATAATATAATTATTTCCCCATGACTGGTCTGAATCTGGAACTAGTTTGGCCAAATTTTGAGAGGCTGATTTTGATTGTTAGGAAGGCCTTTTCAGATCTCGACTTCTTCAGAGAAGTTGTAGATTTCTGAAAGACCTTTGATCTAGTATATTCTTTGTCCAATTTGGACTCATAGAAGTGGGGTTTCAAATCAATGCAAAGCAGTACACAATACATGTATTTGCCAAATGGTCATCCAATGATTGATTTATTATTTTTGCTAGCATCTTTACCATTTTGGCATAAAACGATGCATTACATGCAATATTTGGTGCTTGCTCTCAATGCTGCATCTGATGCTTGATCTCAATGCTATATTTTAGATGCTCACACTCACATACCATGCTTTGCTTGACTCACATGCTTTGCTTGATTCTCACATGTTTGTTACATCTGTCTGCTACACATACTCATTGCTATATCTGTTTGCCACATACTCACATGCTATATTAAATGCTTATTGCCATATTTGGATGCTTACACTGCTATATTTGAGCTCATACTACTATGTTGGATTGCTTACATTGTTATCTTCGAACATAGCAATTAGGGTAGGAAACCCTAAAAATGAAAAGAATACAACAATTAGGGTAAAAAATCCTAAAAATAGAAAGAATACAGCAATTAGGGTAGGAAACCCTAGGATGAAAAGAATAATTAGGGCAAGATAAATCCTAGAATAAAGAAAATAATTAGGGTATGAAACCCTAAAAAAATAAAAATCACAATGAAAAGTGATAGGAAACCCTAGAAACCTAAAAATGAAAACAATAAAAATAATAGGAATTTAGGTCTCACCCCTAGATCCTATTGACAAAAATAGAAACAATAAAAATGATAGGAATTTAGGTCTCATCCCTAGATCCTATTAACAAAATAGAAAACAATAAAATTGGTAGGAATTTAGGTCTCATCCCTAGATCCTATTGATAAAAATAGAAACAATAAAAATGGTAGGAATTTAGATCTCATCCCTAAATCCTATTGACAAAATGGTAGGATTTTGGTACACATCCCAAATCTGAATGATATGAATTTGGGTCTCATCCCTAAATCCTATTGACAAAATGGTAGGATTTTGGTACACATTTCAAATTCGACTCTCACAATCTTTTCGAACTACGTCGTACCTAATTTCTAGGGCAAACCTCAGAATACGTAGGTAATTTGGGAATCCCAAATACGGTACAAAGCCACCCATCAATCATCCATCCAGCATAAACTTCAACTTGAACAAAGAATCTAATTGAAGCACATGCATAAATCACTTTCATAATCTTTAATCACACAAACCATTTCGAACTACGTTTTGGACTTGATTTTCAGGATTGGAATACGTAAGCAATTTGAGATGTCTTACACATTTCAGATTCAGTCCAAGACCGAACCATGTTTGGTCTGGTTCACTGTATAATACTGTACTCATTGCTTGTTTATTTGTTTTAAAACATGATTGGCTGAACCCTAGGTTAGAATAACTTAGCAACTTGGTTTAGGACATCCCTCATTGAACCCTAGTCATCCAGCTGACCAAGCACAGTCAAAATTAGAGTTTAAGGAAAGTTTAGGAGGTCGATATTGATCGGGCGGTTTGGGTGCCTAACACCTTCCCATAACCATACCCTGAATACTTACCCGATCTCTTGTAGACCAAAGAATTGATACATTAGGTAATGAGTCAATAGAAGTCTTACCTTAAGGTGATGCTACATTTTTAAAGGTTTTGGACCTTAATCTAGGTAGCGACTCCAACAGAACATGACAATTGATCTTCATCGATACGGATACACATTTATCCCGAGTAGGATCATGATTTCCCATTGTCCTCACAGGTATTTTATTACATCTTGAGCCCTTAAAAAAAAAGGTTCCCTCTTAAGGGAGGTGTCTAGGTGTGTCTTTAACATGTGTCCATGCAAAGCTATGTCTAGATTGTAGGTGTGGGTCATGGGTTTAGAAGTGGATCTGTTTAATAATTACTTATATATATGTAACCTTTTATAAATGTATGACTTATACCTTTTTGTATGTAGAGGTATTCTCACTCTGATACCAATGTTAAATAAACAAAAGGGTTAGGCATTACCTTGTTGTCGGTATCACGCAACAAAAGAAAGCTTAGAAACTCCCACATCCCCGACCCAAACTCGCAATTCAAAATTCTTATCACGAACTCATAGGGATTTCATTAGGAATTCTATTGTTAAAAGTTTTGTTGGTTTACGTTTAAAAAAGAAAAGGTTTAAAGTTTCAAAAAAATCAAAAAATTAAAATACAAAGTTTTCATTTTCGTTTTGGAGAGAATTTTAAATTTGAATTTGTTTTGAGTTGGTTAAGCTAATGGGAGCTCTAGTCCTACATTGCTTTTGAGTTGGTGTAGATGTGGACATGTTCAATAGGTACCTATACATATGTATCATTTTATAAGGGTGTGACCTATACCTTTTGGTATGTAAAAGTACATTCAGGTTTATAGAGGTATCCTTACTCTAATACCAATGTTAAATAAAAAAAAAGGTTAAATATACTTTGTTGTTGGTATCATGCAACAGAAAAAAGCGTGGAAGCTCCCACGTCCACAACACGAACTTGCAATACAAAACTCCTTATCATGAACTCGTAGGGATGCTGTTAGGATTTTTATTGTTAGAGGTTCTGTTGATTTTAGTAATAAAATAAAATAAAAAGTTAAAGTTTCAAAATGTCAAAAATCAAAATGCAATGTTTTCATTTTTGTTTTGAAAGGAATTTTATCTTTGAATTTGTTTTGAGTTGGCTTAGGTAATAGAAGCTTTAGTACCTACATTTAAGGATGTAAACAGAGCTACACTCGGATGTTTTTAAACACTCCTTACCATTTATAAGAATAGTATAGATGTTAGATTTTAGTTGATAGTTTTGGATCACGAAAAAACATATACTATACAAGTTTTAGGACTATAAAAATCATATACTACAAAACACATTAACTTACTAACACATAAAAAATGGGACCACATATGTTTGAAATTAAAAAAAAAAGTGTTATAAGTAACCTTAAAAGTCTTATATTATGTTTAAAGGATTTTTATATTGAGTCTAAAGGAGTTCTCTCATGAGATTTATCCACTTAAGTCTTTTTTTTTTTTTTAAGCTTCAATTATTTTCAACTTTAAACTTTTTCAATATCTCTGGTTTTCTCCACTTATGTGCTTTCAGGCAATAGTTTTTCACCTAGAAAGACTCTTTTTCACTAAGAAGATTCATATCATAGCTATCCATATTTTGGATTTTAGCTATCCACATTTTGGATTTTAATTTGCTTGTTTATCTTAGATTTTTTTTTAAAGTTTAAAATGACGATAAAGATTTTTCAAAAACAGAAATAGGCAGGAATCTCTCTAGAAAACTCAAGGGTAACTACTTTTTATACAAATGCATGTAAATAAATACCTTTGAAATCATACCGTCAGAGATTCGGTTACAGCAAACTTCTAGTTACTCAGACTTCACCATTACAAATGTCATACTTAGACTTTCAACTCTCTTCTCCAACATAGGTTGTCGGCTTAAGAGATAAAAAAGAAAACTAGAGAAATAAGGCTATAAGAGAGAAATAGAGGTTGCAGAACTTGAAGTTCTTTGCATTTGACTATGTCTCACAAATAACCGGTGCCTTAACACGAACGCCTTTGCCTCTATTTATAGTCATTTGAAGTGGACTGCAAAGTATTTTAAATTTGGGAATGGCCATGTAGAAGTGGTGAACCTTGGTTGACACTGAGAGGGGGGTGAATCAGTGTAAAAATCATTTCCTTATAATTTTTCCTTGTAATTTTTCCCACACCCACACACACAAAAACCACACCAACACACACACACACACACACACACACAAATGTATGCAAATCTACCTCGCTACCACTCAGTGGCCAGATTTACCAGATTTGCATACCTATCCTACAATTCATTCTACGCACTTCACAAGATACGGATAATAAAGCATTCTACAATACAGAAATATTATGTGATTTACCAACACAGTGTGTGACGGCTAGTCTACGGAGTAATGCCCAATGGGCTTCGTATATACTCAATACGATACTTTATTCCTTTACAAGACAAGGGTTTATACCTTATGTTTTCTCAGCATATAACTGAGAGAGCATAATGATGCTAGGGCTCAGGCATTTGTAACTACCAGTGTCTAGCACCTAATGAACACAATGCTTTAAATAGTTTTGGGGCTTATAGCATTCCTAGAATGAAATCCGAAACTAGCTAGGCATTCAACAATTTCCACCTAAACTAACATATCATATACTGAAAGCAATGAACAAATACAGAGTTGATAAAATCTCATAACCAATGCTTCCAAATGTTCGGAGATGATTCTGAAACTTCTAGCGGTTCAATGGAATCTCCCACAACTCCCAATGTTAGGAGAACTCAACTGTAAGACCCGTACCAAACTAATCGGTCTAACCACCTTGTACCAGGTCTACCTATTATGGTCGAGCCAAGTGGACCAAGTACGTAAAAGAAATCACAAAACCACGTATGAATTTAACCCAAAAACAGTAAATATGAGGGTAGGGTCACATGCATAAACAGGTAGGGTCGACCCCACCTCAACAGAGTCCAACCCATGATTTTTCAGTCCTAGGGTCGGATGACTTGAGACCCTAGGGTCGACGGATTCTGCGACCCTAGCATCGACCCTATGGTGACAGACTGAAACCGTGAATTAGGAAACTTTCCTAATTTCAGGAATTTCTTTCCTAATATCGATGAGACGTATTTTGGGAGGTTTTTCTCTATAAATAGGACGTCCCTTAGCCTCTTTCACTCCTTTTGGAACCCTAATTGAGAGTGAGAGAAAGAGAAGAGAAGGAAGAGAAGAAAAAGAGAAGGAGAATTTGTGAAGACAACTAAAGAGAAGGAATTCAGAGAAATCTCTGAATCTCAGCAACCCTAAGGTATGAATACATTCCCCGTGAATTATGGAAGACCCTAGAATAGCTTATGAAGAAGTTAGGGTTGGGAGAAAACCAAATCATCTACCCATGGATGAGTTTCAAAGGAATCCATGAAAGTAATCATCATAGACAATGGAAAGTGTGTAAAAATCATAGTTATGAGCCATAGAACATTCTTAGAATGGACCTATGAGACTACAGGATCGACCCCATGCTCTCGAAAAGTCCAGGGAGGTTGTGGTCGCACATAGGGTCGATGGGTAACCGACCCTATGACCGACCCTACACCCTGGGGTCTCAGATACCTGCGACCCATCCTGCGACCCTAGCTTTACAGCAAGCTTAAATTGTTGGAATTTATTTCTAATTAGAATCTATCAATTTTTTAGGTTTTCCTAGTGATATAAAAGTGATTCTTAGAGCTTGAAAGATGATCTACACTCAATCAAAGGTGAGGGAACAAGACCTAAACTAATTGGTTAATAATAAACTGTTTTCGTTTATTGAGTCCAATGCCATGTATGATTCTATGATTGTATGATTGTAATGTGCATATCACATGTCATCTACTATTCCTGTTATTACTGTTCATGCATATTTAATTTCGTTTATTATAACATGATGATGATGATGCTAGGAATAGGCATGTGAATGTATGTGTGTGGTTAGTGTACTTGATGCGAGTGGGGCATCAGGGGGAGGACGTGGCATTGTGGTTCAGCCTGATCACCAGACTCTAGCCCTATCTCTACTCAAGGCTTGTCCACTAACATCGTCGTATCGTCATTACCTTAGCAGAACTAATACATCGTAGGGCATCAGGGGGGGACGTGGCATGGTGGTTCAGCCTGGTCACCAGACCCTAGCTCTATCTCTATGGATGTATTGAGGGATCTTGGGGTGAGGCCTTGAATACACTGTTTGACATTAGGATTGGTTAGTTACGAGCCCAGTTTGTAAGCCTTCGCCAATAGGGGCTTACGTGTTGGTATGGGCAGCCGGTATAGCAATGTCATTTTCATTGGGTGTATACTTGTCCATGGTGGGTGCATGTGGGACGGCAATGTCGTATTCATTGGGCGGTTCCACACACTCGTATATAGAGATGAGGTGGCCTCCGAACCTTTCTATAGCACATTGCAAACTTATAAACCAGACCAAAGATATGAATTGAATGCATGCATATGTTTGTTGCATTGTTTTGTTTGCTCACTGAGCCGTGATGTGTGCTCACCCTTTCAACGTCGAATGCTTTTAGTTGATGATGCAGGTACCACGGTTGAAGATTATATGAATGCCCCGGTGTATGGACATGCGACGGCAATGGACGCTGAAGTTTTGATGGAATCGCATGATTCGTCATGCGAGTGCAACTCTTGTGTTTTTTATTAGTTTTTATTCAAATTATACAGACGATATAATTGATTAAATATTTTATTTATGTCTTAGTATTTGGAAGATAATTGAATAATTTATTTATGTTATCATCTTTAGATTCTCAGTTCATTTAATATTAAAGACTTCCGCTATTGTGTATTTACTCTGATTATTGTTGTGTATGTGTATAGTTTAAACAAACAGACACAGCCTATTCGAGATCCTGGTTGAACTGTTGGATTATTAACGGTTCATCACACCATTCTGAATAGTGCGGAATTGGGGTGTGACAACTCAACTCTTCTAGCAAACCCTTGTTCACAACACTTTCTTTTCTCTCTCAAAAGCAACAACCACTATTAATGTTCAATGGAAGCTATACCAACCTCTCACCACTCTTCAATGCACCATTACAAGCAAGAATGAGGTTGGTTGGTGATTGAATACTCACACACCAACAAAAACCCTTAAAAACCCCTTATCCTCACCTCTTCACTTCTCCATGATTTATGCTTTTGTTTTTCACTTGCTTTCGTTCTCAGGAGAAAGGAAATTCAAAATGGAGAAGACTACAACTCGAACCATCCAATTTGAACATTCGATGATCAAGTTATGATCAAATAAAGTTCAGCCAATAAGAATGATTCAAAAGGAATCTTTTGATAGCCTCCCGTGCACCCACAATGCAATGAAGCCTAGCCCCTGCTGACATGTCAGTCTCGGTGTTGAGTTCCCATTGGCCTGATTAGGAATCTTTAATAAGAGCCGCTAGATCTCTGCAAAAGGATGGGATTGAAACTGGGCCATCCGGTTGCCTTCATCACGTCAGAAGGTTCGAACTTAATGACATTCGCAGCATTTGGATTAGCCCTGCTGCCGCACCGTGCGCTAGTCACACCGAATCAAGAGAAATCTTCATGCTTTGCGGAGTGTAATAATAAACTGCAACCAACCAATCATAACCCTCATGGGAGTATCCTTAAGCGTCTGCTGAAATACACCATAAACTTCCTTCTTAAGATCCGTTGGATCAGGATCTGGGCGATGTGGTTCATCTATAGCTACCTGGCCTTTTTTGAGAACTAACGATAATTCCTAGCCACCCCTTTATCTTTTGATAATTACAAAAAAATTCTTCAAGAATATAATATTTATATTGTTTTCCCTGTGATCAACTCACCAAGAGCTTATTTTTTGACTTTTTCAATCTTTTTGATGAAAATCGTGATATCTCCCTCATTCATCGTCGGAATTGAGTGATTCGAATTGCTTTGAGAAGCCAACTTGATGATCTACATCTTTCCAATGCCTAATTTCTATGATAATGCTGCAGAATCTACCAAAAATAGCTTCAAAGACAAAACTTCAAAACGAACCTTGGAATTCGAACCCTAAACTTTTGGTGCATGTTTACCCGGACTCCCACACATCATTTATCACCTTGGTTCAGCTTAGAATATCACTGAACTCATGTATAACGTGATTGACTGTTGAAGCTCTCATTGCCTAGTCAACTCATGCTTGCCTTCTTAACCACTCTATAGATGTTGTAAAACACTGTCGAACAAATACCCAAGGCTGGTTCATATTTACCACTTGCACTAAGACTTTCTCTCTTGCATTAACGTCCTCTCTCTTCATTTCTTCAACTATATGCTCACCAACACTGCCACGTCAGCCAAGTTTCCAACAATGACAACACATGACCAACAAAAAGATTCTCCACCAATACAAATGATTAAAACCGTTAGGATTTGTTTTGAGTTGGTTGAACTAATGGGAGCTTTAGTCCCACATTGCTCCGGGACTTGTGTGAGTTAAGATATACATGTAAAAGGGTGTCCTATTACATCTTGAATCCTTAAAAAAAAAAGTTCCTTCTTGAGGGAGGTGTCTACATTTTAGGGAAGCGATCTGAGCCTTTGATCTAAGCAATCTTTGGATAGATTTAATCCTGACTCTCCATCTGATAGGCATACCCCTTGGCTGTGTGCTTCTGGACAAACACCAATCCTCTTAAATAGAGGAGGCTACCAGAGTAAAACTTACTTAGAATTCAGATTGAGTTCTCTCTCTCTCTCTCTATATATATATATTTGATTGATATCCATCCATCATCTGTTTATTTTTCGGATTATTGATTTCAACCGTCGGTTTTTTTTATGAAGTCAAACTTTTGAGTGCACATAGTTGGAAGGGTTTCAAGGGACTGTTTTAATATTGGAAGTTGATTCACAAAACCCTTTGCACCATAGGGGATGGATACAATCTTAAGGATAGTGATCTATGACACGATTCAGCCCTTTCCTTAATTCGGTTCTTCAGTCTGTAAGTGTTTAAATTTTATTTACGATATATTGATATACATAGTAATTATGTGATAGCATTTATAGTGTTAGAATGTGCATAGTGTTAGTCTAAACTTGTTTTGTTGTTGTTTCTACTACAATTTCACATACCAAGTCCCGAAACAACGATGGATGCTCTTGAGATAAACTCACAAACACAAAGTAAAGGGAGTGAAAGAGAGAGAAACATTAGAGGGTTGGAGAAGGGAGAATTTCACAAAACTTATGAAACCTCACCTCAATATGGGAATATAAAAGGGGGACCCCAACCCAAGGGTGTGGGTCCCATTTCGGTATGACACCAAAACCAACTTTAAATACATTCTTTGCATGTACGTCACAGAATTGTTGTAGGGTCTAGGCCACTCGACTGTAGCCTGAACCAATTCTTGATCGAGTCTGTCGTAGTCCCACCCAAAATAATTGGCAGCAGGGAAATTATGCGGAAGTTTTACAGAATTATTATGAAACTATGTGACTAGAAATTGATCACTATGATCAAAGTCATATACTCTATAACATAAACCTTATCCACACAAACAATGGAGAACATACAAAAGCTTCCCTTTAGAATATTATTTTCTGGCACTAGAACGAAACCTATTATTACCACACCCAATCGCTTCCCTAGTTTTCGTCTCTCAGTGTCGGTGGTGGGCTAGCTGAGTGCTTTCGCCGTTGGTGTTCTTTCCAATCTTTATGCATTTCACCGCTCGATTGGAAATTCCCTCTGCCTCTGTCGTACTCCAACTTGATAGTTTACACTGCTTGTCTAGGGTTGAACCCTGACATTTTTAACATTCTGAATTGGACCATAACGGAATTTGGGTTTATACCGGTACGATAATATCAGATTGGGGAAGATCATAATTACAGATTGATAGAAAGAAATGGAAGGAAATGGGCTCGTGTGTGTTTCAACATTTAGATTCGGATGATGAATCATATAGCAATTCTCAAGGTATTTATTTATTTTTATTCACTGGTGCATCTATTCCCTTTATAAATTTCAACGCCAATCTGATGCTTAAATATATAACATATAATCAGAAATTGGGTAGTCGACTGAAAATGATTAATCAATCATAACAGAGAAAAACTGAGATTTAAGAAAATTATCTGAGCTTATGCTGAGAGAGAGAGAGAGAGAGACAGTCACCGGTGGATGTTGCTGCGAAAAATGATTAAGAATACAATTTGTTACTTGTGATTAATTCATTTTCAACATCTAAGACTAGGCTCCCGTTTTTTTTTTGTTTTGGTAAAAGACTTGGCTCTATTTGCATGCAAGAGAAGTTAAAGGGAAGGAAGGTGAAGGTTTTCAAAAAAAAAAAAAAAAAAAAAAAAAGGAAACTTGTGATTATATATGATTATCTTATGATTATATAATTAATTAATTATTTTATATTTGTTTGTTAATTCTTATTTTATTTTGCATCTAAGTACCTTGCATTTGAAAAATACAATAAAAATTACATTAAAAGGTTTTATTACTAGACGTGATAAGAAATTTAAATAGTTTATATAAGTGATTAATGATTATATAGGGTTTTTTTAGGTTTGAAAATTTTCACTTTTTTTATTTATTTATTTATTTTTTTTTAACTTCCCTCATAGACAAACGAGCCTAAATAAAAATCCAAATGCCACAGATTCTAGATCAAATATCTTAAATAGCATTGCCAAGACGATTTGCCTCTACAAAATCAAGTACAGTACAAATGGCATTTTAATGCATGAAACTCCTGTTACTATAGTCTGAAGAAGGACAAAATGCATGCAGTCTTATTCTCACCACGTAGAGAAGCTGTTTCCTTATTTTAAAACCATAATCACCAAATTGCAATATGAATAAATATTACTTAGCCATGGGTGAGCTCTTCAGAGAATCCCATGAGGATGACCTTTGAACCCTATATTGGTGGTCCCCAAAAAACAAAAATTAAAAAATGCACTATTCTTTCACATGATAGTTCAGAATAGCCACATCACCTGTCTACGTGGCCTTTTTTTTATAGTATGTAGGAAAACCTGGCATGTAAAAACCATTTTCCCTACCATATTCCGTAGGTCATTTTTGCCTGGTCCTTTTCCCCTTCTCATTATTGGTTCAGTGGCAATGGACCCTGGTATGCCACATAGGATCCTAGGTGGAAAACGAGCTATCCTGTCCATTTATTGGAGATATAGATAATGGATTGAATGTACTAAACCCCCTTCTCCCCTCTCTCTCTCTCTCTCTCTCTCTCTCAGAGTCTCTGTTACACTTCTCTCAATCTCTGTTTCTCCACTTACCATCATGGATATCTCTTCTGCTCTTCTCTGTCGCCCTCAAATCAAAGGTAAACTCGAAATTCAATTTTCTTTTTCTTGGAAAATTTGAAATTTTTTTTCTCTTTCTTCTTTCGGGGTCATTATTGATTTTTATGACTATAATAACTGGTTTTGATTCCCCGAATTGAATTTCTTCTCTGTTTTTTGTTCTTCAAAGGATTACCTTCTCTGCTTCGCAACCAACCAACCTTCATTATCTCTGTAAGTACCCAACGCCATCTACACATTTATGAAACTTTGTTGGCTTTGATTGAAATTTCAGTTTCTCTGATTCCTATGCATGCGTAATTAGATTAAATTCTAAGAAATTCTAGCTTATGCATAATGACTGGTGCCATGGCCAAATTTATGGAGTTCACATATCATTTTGTCTTTGATGAATTTTCTTCTCTCTCTGCGATTCTGAGCTAAAACAATGGAGATATTTTAAATTTAACATTTGATTGATTTAAGGGTACAGAGAATTTTGATATTGCAGAAATTAGGGTAGGTAGTGTTAATGCATACCCCATTTTATCTTTGGAAAAATGCCACTGCGTTCCCAGCACAAACGTAATGGATAGAAACGAATGCTTGTTGACTCAATCCATGTACCCAAGGGGGATAGCTCAGCTGGTAAAGACCAACACTCAAAATTAAGAGGTCATGAGTTCAAATCTCTTTGGGGCCTATCTATCGGAAAAAAAAAGAAGGGAATCCATGTAGGCTAGCCATAGAAATGATGGAAAAATCTGTTAGAGTTCGGGAAATGAACAGAATTAAGATTTCAAAAGATCAGTGATTTAAGGGTTTTTTTTTTTTTTTTTTTTTTTTTTTTTTTTTTTTGGGGGGAGGGGGTGGGGTGGGAGTGAGGATTGGTAGAAAGGTTTTAGGCATGCAAATAGAAGGGGATATGAGCTCTAATCCGGACCCACTTGAAAAACACCAGCTTGATAATGAAGGGGCTCCTTATTGAATCAATTCCTATTTTTAACTAGTTTATTGAGCTATAATCTTTGCCTTTCTTCCTTCTTTCTTTGTACTTTAATTTCCCATGCATAGGGAAGGGGGGAGATTCTAGTTAGCTGGTGATGGGATTTTTTTTTTATTTTTTATTATTTTTTTTTTGTGCTTAGCTGGTGATGAGATTGATATTTGATTCATGGAACATCACATTATTTTGATAAACTTTGAACCATGTAATCCAACCCATATCCACAGCATCAAATTATAGCTTCCTGGTGTTAGAAGACTGCACCGGTGGTCTTTGGTTTGCTGATAGGAAACTTATATGTGTTGTTACAGTTTTTATTTTGAAGTTTATGTCAAATTTGAGTGGAAGTCTGGTTTCTGCCATGATTGGAGATGGGTTTCCTGATTGATAATGCAACTGCTTCTGATCAACAGATGTTGATTGGGAGTGGCACCTGTATTCACTGGCTATTTGTAACCTAGAGTTTGTTGTTAATCTGCCATTTCCATGGTTGATAGAAAAACCATTATAAGTAACAGCAAACATAGATGTCCACATATCTGATATCTTTTGCACTTGAATGATTAGTTAAGGCTGAAGAAATGGCTAAAGCTCTGTTTACTGTTACAGACATTTAAAAGGATTCCACTTTGTCTTTTAGAGTGCCTCTTGGAAGGATTCCAAATTTTCCATAATCAACAGCAACCTTGACAGTCTTTTAGATACTAATGAAAATTTGTTTTTTAACCTTAATCCAGTCCTGTTCCAAGTAATCCTTCACTGGTCTTAAGATTCTTTGATGCCAACAAAAGAATTATTGTTCACCTTGACTTAATTTACCAAGCATGGGCTGGCTATAATGGTATTTCTGTATCAGCAACATGTTTAGAATATTTCTGTCTTATTCTTCCTATGATAAAGTGGGTGCGGATTTTTTTTTAAAATGATGAGTTAGTGTGTCAGCAGCTTCAAAATGCCACATTTGGACTTTTTGGGTGGATCAGTCTGGATTCTTAGGATGTGTTTGGTATGCATTCTTGATCGAAAATACGCTCTGAAGTGTCAAGAATGTCATTTGGTATACATTCCCATTTTCAAATCCTGGAACACATCCAGGAAAGAGGTCCATTCTAGAGTGCCATTTTAATCCATTCCACGTTTGCTTTCACCGAAGCGTTGAGCTCTCGTGACTGAAACCTGGTCAAATAGCCCAATCCCAGCATGTAGTCTGCTTCTTCTTATAGAAACCCCATGATTGACTCCTTGGTTTCTGTCAGGAGTTTGGGATCTGAGGAGGATTATTCTGCCAAGTCTCAGTCCAGTATACCGGCATCCATACTGCTGAGAAGTTCAAAGGAGCAATCGGAGAAAGATGAGGAGACAGACATGATAATCGTCTATGAAAAAAATCCTCACTCTCTTCTCATCGTGGTCAAATGAGACCGAAAGGGTCAGAGGAAAAGAATATAAGATGTGATGCCAAAGGTCTCCCTATTAGAAAGTTGGAACCCCACCAAAGTGGCTTCTGGGCTTCCAGGAATCCCCACTAAAACCTTGCTTCTTCCTCATCTTTATATCAAGAATCTGTTTAAGATGTATTCTAAAATTAAGAATTCAATTTTAGCTGAATATATATCCAAACAATGTTCTCATTCTCAGTTAAGAATACATTCTGAGTTCTAAGAATGGAAATGCCCATTCTCTGAATGGGAAGCATAACAAATATAGCCTTAAGAGTCCAACTTGCTGAGCTGTATGTTTATACAGTTAACATCAATAAACTTCCAGGGAATCTCAAATGATTTTGTCTACATCCAACTCAAGTGATTGTTAGGAAATCAAATCTCTAAATATGTGGAGGTTCCAATTCATATAAAACATGAGACTTGCCTAAGAATCTCAATTTCCCCCTAAATCTAAATCTTGTGCTAATCTATCCTGCATATACTTAATGGGATTTATAACTACAATGTTCCAAACGGAGAATGGTTCTTTGCTATTATCCCCCCCTCTCTTCTCTTAAAGCCTGAGTGATAGTTTGCACAAATCATGGATGACATTATTACTTCACTAATTTAATGACAGGAAAGGTTCATGTATCCAACCAAAAGGAGAACACTTGATGGCTCAATATTGCGATGTCGTACATACTGTTCACTGGAGGTTGCAGCTGGCACCAGTACTGAACTCTCATCACCATCAAATGCATTCTTTGCACAAAGTTGGTTTGGTACATCCAGTACTGCCCAAAATTTCCATATTAACATACCAGAGGCATCACAAATCATTTCATACTACATGGATAGAATCATCATAGCAGACCTGGATTCATCATCAGCTAAGCTGGCAATCGGTATCCTGGGGCCATTCCTCTCAGCATTTGCCTTTCTTTTCATTCTAAGAATAGTTATGTCCTGGTACCCCAAGCTACCTGTAGGGAAGTTCCCATATGTTCTAGCTTATGCTCCAACAGAGCCGCTTCTTGTGCCGACACGTAAGTTGATTCCACCTGTGGGAGGAGTGGATGTAACCCCTGTGGTCTGGTTTGGGCTGTTAAGTTTCCTAAATGAAATATTTCTAGGTCCACAAGGACTTCTTGTGCTCCTCTCTCAACAGGTTTAGCTGCTTGACAAACAACATACAGGGAGATGCAGGTTTGAAAATATTGAGAAAAAGTTTTGTATTTTCTTTTACTTGAAGATTAGTGGCTGCAAAATACAATTTTTATGGCACATCTTTGGCCTATATTGAATTGGTTGCAATGGGAACTTTAAGGTTTTAATACTAAATAGGGACTGAGAAAGCTCCTTAAGTTGAGGAACAACCAGAGCTCTATATAATAGAGCATATCAAGAAACCATACTTACATCCAAAGCACTAAGGTGTGTGACATAAGCTCAATTGACATTCCAATTGGTTCTGTTTGTTTTCATGTAAATTAGTGGAAAAAGAAAATTTTCTGGTACAATAGGATTTTTTTTATTGTTTGTTTTAAGGTAAAATTTAAAGATGAAAATGTAGAAAAATTTTACGTGAAAAAAATTTTCATGTAAAATATCATTTGTATGAAAATTTTTACAACGAAACCAACAAAACCAGCAAGGCCATAGGAAAAGGTTTAAATGATGTTGGGTTCTTGGAACTCAAGCTTCTTGAAGTGGTATTGAGTCAGCTAGTTCTATCAAGACTGGGTTTGGTTTTTGTAAAGGCTGTTTTGGAAGACTTCGAGTATGAATAACATTTATGTTAGGAAAAATATCACGTATTATCCAGATATTTTGAGAAACATCCCCTAATACCTCATGGTTTATGATATCATCATCTACCATCTAAATTTTCAAAACGTTTATCAAAAAACCCAGATCGTTAAAGACTATTCCGTTAGAAGTTGATGTCCCTCAAATCCATTTTTTGGTTGATAGTAATGCCCTTTTTGTAAGGAAGCTTTTCTCTGTTTCCTTTGTGATGGGTACACTATCGTCGGCTACAAAAGAGGGGGTAGGAACAAGTACTCTGTAGTTGGTGGCATCTACGAGTAATACTAGGTGTGCCCCAACTGAAACTCGAGAGGAGGGACGGCAGCAGTGGGACTTAGAATCGAACGACAAGGGGTAGTGATGACGACGGAAGGGATGGGGATGGCGGAGAATACACTGGGTTACAGGGGTTGTTGTAGGCGGAATACATTGTGCACGCTCTCTGGTGTTTGGCGTTTGCAGTCTTCATTGTTGCCACCGCTTCCGTCGGTTAGGTGAGGAAAAGGGAAAATTAGAGGAGCAAAATTCGGTAGGGGAAACACTGTTGTGCGTATTTTTCTCTCTTGTTCGCTGCCGCACTCTCTTGCGTGATTTCTTGCTTCAGATCTGTATTTTACACGTCTGATTTGTGATTGTTTGGTCGGATCTGTCTTTCTCAAATCTGATTTGTGATTTTTTCATTCCGGTCTATCTTTTCACATCTATTTGTGATTTCTGGCTCTTGATTTGAGTTTTGTCTTTCTGGAATACAATTTTTTGCTCTCTTGTTCTGTTGTATCTGAGGCAATCTCTTGCTTCGGTCTGAATTCTCTTTTCTAGTCTTTAGTTCTTCTGGTCTGTTCCTGAAGAAATTTTGTAGTTTGTGTTTCATTCTGCTGAAGAAGTTAGTTCTGGTCTGAAACACCATTTCACCTTGAGGAGAGATCTTGAAGCCTGTCGATGCAATTTAGAGTAACAAAATTTCTCAATTGCGTGGATTTGGAAGCCAACACACTGGACAATGTAGTGAGAAGCGATGATCAGTAGCTGGTCCGAGAGGATGATCAGAACCCAAATCATACCCAAGTGAAATCTTTAGAAATTGAAGGGTTTTCTTTCCAGATCAGAACTTCCACAAGGTATCTGAGGGAAGGGAACTGAGAAGCCACTGAACATGAGAAAGGAGAAAACCCAATTTTCTTCACAACATGATAGTCTCTGCCTGTGCAAACAACAAAATAAAAATACTTGAATCGTTGCAGAGAAAATGTTAACACGTCGGCGAAGTGAATGGATAAAGATTTGCGCAGAAATTATCGATTACCACGCCGGCGAAGTGAACGAAGAAGAAATTGATTTGCAGACCCTTTTGTTCCTTCTCTTCCCGCGATTGTTCCTCTCCTCCCTATTATTGCAACTTCAATCTTCCACAATCGAGAACCACCAATGACAAGATTGATAGTAGAAATGGAGTCCTCTAGCATGAAAGCTGGGAAAACAAATTTGAAGGCCAACTCTCAATTCTTTTTCCTTCCTCTTGCTAGCCATTTCTCTCTTCCTCAAAGAAGAAAACTATAAACCTCCTCTCCAACCAAGAGCCTCAGAATCATCGGTTGATTTGACCGCACGCCGTTGGAATAAATCGTTTGGTGGAGGAACTGCCGTAGAAATTGCTGTTGTATATTTCTGATTGAATTGTTTCTGTAGACATTCCCGGAGAACGATGAGGGAGAGGGGAGAATGGGGAGAGAGAGAGGGGAGAAGTCATGTTTCTCAGTTTAATAAGAAAGGGTATTGAGGTTTAGAAAAAAAAATTAGTTCTCTTACGTCAGTTAATGAGGTGCAGTTGATGATGTTGGAAATCATGGGGTGGTAGTTGATATTTTTCAAAGTATTTACGTACTACATAGTATTTTCTCTTTATGTTATGTTCGTTCTGAAGTAAATTTTCCATGAAAATGGTATTTCATACTAAAATTTCTCCATGTAATTTTTTTTTCAATGGGTTTTTTTTTTTTTAAAGCTAAAGATCAGCAGCATTTTATTAATATTAAAAAAGAATAAAGGATTACAAAGGAATCCTTAGAAAGGAACACCCCACCTTCAGCATGACCATGAGCAGGGAACTTCCAACTAGGAAAAAAATCAGAGAGTATTAAATGAAATGAAACCGCAGACGCTCAAAAGCGTTCTACACCACATCTCTGGCAACAAATGGCAGCAAAGAGACCGTCACTGAGTATTCTAGTTTCTAGCAACAACTTTGCCTAACCATCGGGCACTGTTCACTTCCCCAAGACATTGCGTAATATGCATTGAATTGATAAGAGAGGAATTAGCAGACTGTTTGTCACAATGCAAAACCTAATCATTTCGATATGATCGGATTTCTTGCAGTGCAAGTATATCCACGTTAGAATCTCATTTACTATGGAAGCTCGCAAAAACCATCTCATCCGTTCTTCACATTCAATATAATGATCAAATCAGAAATAATGACTAAAAATGGTGGAATCATCTTCATTAAAACTGAAGCTGAGAACTATTATATTAATAACATAATAGAAGTTTATGTATCTAAAAACCATGACATAATGTAAAGCTATCACATAAGCAAACTATTCTAACTATCACGGGTTGCACTTGTCTGGAGACATTCAATAATTGACCAAGCTAACTAGCAAGCAAAATAAAGTAAAAATCTTGTCTCTATCCGTAGAGACAATTTTCACATTTGCATGTAGAACTACGCAACTCTTTTTCAGAAAATTTTCCTCAAACAAATCAGCAATGTCAGCAATACCTATAACACAATCTAAAAATATGCACATACAAAGGGGTGAGCAAACCACACACTCAGTGAAAAAAATTTGGTATTGGTCATGCACTATATCGTGACACACCACCCAGGCATGAACACTCAAGCACGACTGAGGTCAATGATCCACACTTAGTCCACCACATATGAATCACTACCCAAAGAATGAAGATAACAACACCTCAGATCACACCAAGGCGCCTACCAGCATTCCCTCAAGATACGCTTTGGCTTGGCATCTAATCTTACACTTCAACACACTTCTGGGTACACGCCTAGTCCATTGGGAAGAGCACAAAGGATAGACATCATGTCACATCCCAATTCCGGCTGAACCAGAAGTGTGAGTGAACCGCCACTAAACCAACGGTTCACACCAGGATCTCTATAAGACTGTATCCACTAATACAAACCATTGCATATAACCATAATTAGAATATAAATAAATACATAGGAAGCCTTAAATTAAATGAACTGAGTTTTACATTGTAAGTATAGTAACCAATTATTCTCTACACCAAAACTTAAATAAAATATCTTTACACAATTTATGAATCCAATTGAAATAAAATAAAATAAAATAAATCATCTTAGATATACACGCAGAAAGGGCCCTCACATGAAGCGTCATGCTCGTCCTTCCCTGCTTGCACTTCTAAAGTAGCAACACCTCCATATACTGGAGCGTCCATGTAGTCCTCCACTGTATAACCCACATCAACATCTAAAAACATGTTTATATACAAGGGTGAGCTCACAACTTAGCTCAGTAAGAAAATCAGACAATGCAACAAGCAACATGCATAAGTAACATTCACATTATGGTCTAGTCTTAAGTTTGCAATGTGCTATAGAAAGGATTGGCAACCACCGCACCTCTGTACACAAGTGTGTGAATTCGCTCAATGGATCAAACACCACTGTTGTCCCACATGCACCCACCATGGAATAGGGATAGAGCTAAAATATTCGAATCACACACCGCCAACACTTCCACTGATACCCTACCCATACCAACACGTAAGCCCCTATTGGCGAGGGCTTGCAAACTGGGCTCGCAACTAACCAATCGTATATGTCATCACAGTAGGCCCTATCCCAGCATAGCTTCCTATGGCATAGAGATAGGGCTAGAGTCTGGTGGCCAGGCCGGAGACCACAGTGCGACGTCCTCCCCCTGATACCTTACCCGCATCAAGCATGCTAAGACAGAAGCGATACGAAAATGTGCTAGTGTGAGGAATGATCCCAGACCCCAGGCCCTTTCCATTTTACACATCAACAAAAACAATCACATGCCTAACAATCACAACCTAGCATAGCGAGTATGCATGAACAATATAATAACTAAAAGTAAAGATGACATGTGAATATGCACAAGCAATACTCCATAGAACAATAGTTATTAACAACGTTTTACTGTTATTAGTTAATTAGGGTTTGGGTCTGATTCCCTTACCTGACGCCTGATTGCTAGCTCGTTCCACGTCACAGCGTCTAATCTCACTATCACAGGGTCCTACATGATGTTAGGGTTTAATTAGAATTAGTTTATTAGAGTTTACATTGGTCAAAAACCAACTGGTATCAATATATACCCGATACAATGTATACCGGTCGCATGTACAAGTCGTTGACCTGTAGGGAATGGTACGACCAGTATGGTCGACCGGTCCCTTCATGACCAGCTCTCGAGAGGTACCGGTCGCATATAGTGCAACCGATATAGTCCACAGGTATTCCTCCGGAAGACCACCAACTTGGTGCTTCTGTCGGTCGCCCATTATGGCTTCTAGGGTTTACCCTATGCATTCTAGGCCTGGACAACGTATTAGGGTTTATTTTATGATCCATTCAAGTCCTAGTTTCGATGATCCTTAGCCTAGAATTCAAATCTAGGGTTTATTGACTGCATTAGGGTTTGACGGTAAATTAAGGGGTTTTAGATCAATACCTCGCCTTGCATGGTATTGATCAATCATCCACAATACTTATCCTAGAGGAAAGTTTAGGCACTCACTGTTGGTTTACAAGCTATGGTGTTATTCGTCCAACGAAGGCTCCTCTTCAACCTTTATCGGCTCCTCCTCCTCTTCTGATCTCCTTCTCCTCTCTAGGGTTTGTGAGAATCAATCAAAGATGTTTAAGAATGTTTAGAGATCCTTAAATAGGCTAGGATAGGGTTTAGGAAGGTTCTCCTAGGTTAGGAAAGTCTTTAGGACCGAGATTTGGCAAGCGGGACCCGTAGAGATCCATTTTCGGATCTAACTAGTCTGCCTGGGCGACATATCGATCGATCGGTATGTAGACCGGTATGATGAGACCGGTATGAAAATTTATTATACATTTGGTCCGTTTTCGTACCTGATTGTCATCCACTCGTCCCGTCTGGTCCGGTTATAATTGGAAGACCTGTTACGACATGAAATAGAGGTTTAGATGGGGTTCATGGAGTGCGGGTCTTACACATCATCTCCATGTCTCATCTAGAAACACTAGAGGAAGGTTACCAGCCGATATTTGGTTCACTCGCTTTAATGGACGGGCCTTTTGTATATAAGCCTATGCCAATACATAAACATTTATTGGCAGGGGTTGCCAGTCACGGGATGTTATGGCCTAACCATGTTCATTACTAATGCAGGTACCCATACCATAGCTTAAGAACCAAAATGAACCATCCAATTCCAACCATCTAGATCCACTAGGATACAAGCATATGCCAAACAATCATATTATCACACATCTACATGTTATCAACCAATGATATAAAGATATGCAAGAATGCATGACATTTATCACAAATATTAGATGGCATGTTATCAAACAGTATTCTAAACCACAATCACAACATACACATGGAAAACAGTAAATTAAATCAAGCTAATCCTCTCACCTGTGACGGTGAGCTATAAGTTACTCTGATGCAGACAGAGTGGTTCCCTTGATTTCCCACATCGGTTTACCTATGTGCGATTAGTACATGATTACTACTTCAGATTGTTTGTTTATGCTTCAGATAGGTTTAGGTTATCCTCATTAGTTTTAGGGTAATGTCCTCAGGTCAAATGGTTAGGTCTCATAGCCCATGATAGAAGAATTCGACAAAACAGGGCTATTGTAATTGTGCGGTCGATGGGTGTGGTCAACCAGCATGTACAGTTGATCAGACCTGTTTCATCGACCTGATGATGGTTTCAAGCTTTGTTTAATATAATTAAAGTTCCAGAGGCTTGTATCTCATTGGAATCATGTTCATAGAGGGTTTACAATACTGTGGGGTCACTTATCAGAGAATGAATCTCTTCCTATAGACTATTTACATGTACGGTTATCGACTATGAATATTATCCATGCAACTGTACGTGTTTACACTCTTAGGAAGGCATTTGAATCGAATTATCAACTTAATATGTTCTACAATATGTCTCTTAATTAGGTGAGTCTACTATGTTAATTGAATCACCAATGGCCGAATGAAGGCAAAACAAGGAATGATCACCTCTCTATGATCGAGCGGTCGATTACATAGGTGCGGTCGATCAGACCAGTTTGGTTGACCTGACCGATTGACCTGACAATCACAGAGAGCTTGGACAATGTTTGTTTTGATCCGATCCCTTTGGTTCGTCATCCATATTGCTTCCAGAGGGTCTTTAAGGGTCTGAACATTATTGGGGGAATCAGATTCCCACCATTAATTCAATACTTCAAACTCACAACTAATTTTAAGGTCCTACTTTTTCATTGTTTAGTCAAATCTGGTCAACGTTATTAGTTTCGATAGTAATGGCCCTTAATGGCTGAGGGAGGACGCTTCCACATTATCAAAGGTTGAAGACAATCTCTGAGATCGAGGGTTTTCTAAATTAATCGTTAGAGTAAGGTTGCGTTACTTACCTAAGAGGTGATTATTCAATCCAATGTTGAGAAGCTTGGGGGAGGACCTTCAATGGAGATTCTTCCTTCCTTCTTCTCCTTTCTGTTCCTCTCTCCAATTCGTGCGTCAGAGATTGATAAAAATTCTCACACTTAGGGTTTTAATTGCTTATATGGGAAGAGGATTCAGGAGTTTGAGTTGAAGTCCAACTCTTACTCAAGAGCGCTACCTCTAATTCAATCATGATCATAGTTGGTTTCTGAGTTGTCAATTGGCACACCAATTCGATCTAGGATGGGTCCCACATATTGTTGGGTCGTCCAAGTATTGTTGGACATGAATGGAATCAAGCCCAATCGGATAGACTCGAATTGACACGATTTTGTGATCATGCGGTCAACTATCTTGAGCGGTCGGTGGGACTCATTATGTCGACCTGACCTATTGACCGCATAGCCTAATTAATTCAGTTTGGCCATGCATCAAATGGGTCGACATTCTAACAGGTTTTTAATGGATCATATAGGCATGATCTAGGTCTAACTTGAGATCTGATATGCTACTAAACTGATACGGAAGCTAGTGTCGTGTCGGTGGGAAGACCTGTCATACGAAGAAAAATTCAAATTAGTCCGAAATTTTAAGTGAGGATTTTGCAATCCCCCTTTTAAATGAATTTCATCCCCGAAATTGGCTTATCTTGTTCATTGAACAAGTGGGGATACTTCTCGCATATCTCGTCTTGCTTTTCCCACGACGCTTCTTCCTGAGTATGTTTCTTCCATTGCACCTTAACATATGCAATGGATCTATTTCTGAGCTAATTAATCTTTCTATCTAG
Organism: Protea cynaroides; assembly: GCA_028583415.1. Classification (NCBI taxonomy): domain Eukaryota; kingdom Viridiplantae; phylum Streptophyta; class Magnoliopsida; order Proteales; family Proteaceae; genus Protea; species Protea cynaroides. Next base: position 66,946,008 of record CM053274.1, read on the forward strand.
GATTGCGAGTGGTTCCACTTCATAGCTCAGACTCGCGTTAATTGATAGCGGCTCAGTGTTCTGGATGTGAGCTAGATCGATAATGTACTTCTTCAGCATTGAGACTTGAAATATGTCATGAACACCTGTTAGGAATGGAGGTAGAGCTAACTGGTATGCTATAGCTCCTCTCCTACTGAGTATCTCATAAAGTCCTATATACCTAGGGCTCAACTTCTCTTTCTTGCCAAATCTTCTTATTCTTTTGAGAGAAGATATTTTCAGAAATACTTTATCACTTACCTCGAACTCGAGGTCTTTGCGACGAATGTCAGTATAACTCTTCTGTCTTGATTGAGCGACTTTGATCATTTCTCTAATCAAATCCACATTTTCACAAGTTTTTTGAACAATTTCTAGTCCAAGAATTCTTTTCTCACCAACTTCATTCCAATATAGAGGAGTCCTACACTTTCTTCCATATAGTGCCTCATATGGAGCCATTTAATAGTAGATTGATAACTGTTGTTGTAGGCAAACACCTTTAAAGAGAGATTTTGATCCCAATTTTCTTTGAAATCAAAAGCACATGCTCTGAGCATGTCTTCAAGTAATTTAATTGTTCTCCCTAACTGACCGTCTATTTGAGGGTGAAAGGTGATACTAAACTTTAGTTGAGTACCCATGGCGTTCTGTAATCCTTTCCAAAACTTGGAAGTAAACCTTGGATCACGATCGGATACGATGCTAGATGGGACACCATGTAAGCAAATGATGTGATCAATGTATAGCTTGGCTAACTTATCCATGGAGTATTGAGGGCGAATTGCAATGAATCTTGCGATTTTGGTGAATTTATCCACAAAAACCCAGATTGCATCAACAGAGCGTGATGTCAAGGGTAACCCTGTGACAAAGTCCATGGTAATGTGGTCCCATTATCATTTCGGTACAAGTAATAGCTGTAGCTTACCGGCTGGTCGTTGACGTTCTGCATTATTATTACTAAATATATTTTTTAAAATATAAGATTTATTTTACTATCTCAATAAAGAACTTTTTTTTTTTGCTACTGGTGAGGAAAACTTTGTATTAATAATCAGAAGTAAGGGAAACAAAAACCAACAAGTCTTCTATTGGTAAAAACCCCACCTTGGACATTGCCATCAACATGATGGCGAGTAGAGACTAAAGTAATTTACACTACATCAATCATAAAAACAAAATCTAGGTTGCCTAAATGGGTCTCAGACTACATCACAAGCTACTATAGTGGGGCAGGAATACCACATCTGGGAAGTTCTATCTATAGCTGCAATCTTTGACAAGTTATCAACTACCGGATTTCCTTCTCTAAATGTGTCAGTCTGAACTGAATATGCTCCATTCTTAGTTTTATAAACCTCCATCTTTGCTCAAATCTCCATGGAATTTTGTTGCTCAGTATGCTTGTTACCATTGTCTTTGAACCACATTCCATCCACACCTTCTATAAATCCATTCTAAGCACTTCTTCAATTCCTCGTATCGCACCACTAAGCTCAGCATAAAATTTGTGCCGATACCAAGGTCAGTAACGCTAGCACTACCATACCAGAATCATCACGTATTACTCCTAGCCCTGCTTCTCCTGGATCTCCCAAGGTGCAAGCCATCCGTGTTTATCTTGTGCCATTGCCTCATCGGATGTGTCCATAAGACTTCTTTTATCAGTCTTGGTCTTCTCCCAATAGTTTGCAGTCCGAAATTCTTAGCTATTAGAAGATCATCCATTGAGGATATTACATATGGTCTTCTTAAAGAGAGATCTCTTATAGCACTTGTTGCCATTTTCATTGCTTCCACCCAAGCCGGTTTGATGTTTTCATAACAGCTTCCACTTTCCATCTTTGATTAGATCAGATACTCGGCTGTCCCTATCTATCATCGAACACTTCCTCTTTCAGGCCAAGTGTTTCTATTAGTGCTGAAGGTCCTAACCACCTTTCACGCCATACATTAATACACTCTCCATTCCCAACAATCCATCTGGTATGCTTTGAGGTCCAATCCCATACTCTGTGTGTACTTTGCCATACTGCCGATGTGAAAGGTTTAGCTCGAATTTTACCTTCATCACTAGTATATCTTTGTGCCATAAAGACTGCAAAAGCTGAATCCTTCTTTTTCATTTTTCAGGCTAGCTTTGTTAGGATTTGTATCGGTCAGTCTCCTAATGCCAAGTCCCCCTTCTGATTTAGGCATACATACTGAGCTCCATTTTACTACTTTCGACTTTGTCAGACTTGGGTCTCCAGTCCATAGGAAATTCCTTATCCATGTTTCTGCTGTCTTGATTAAGGAAGCAGCAGGCCATGCATACACCGAGAAATTATGTATAAAAGAACTGCTGCGAACAGATTTGATAAGCTCTGCTCTACCTGCCAAAGACAATAATCGACCATGCCATGAAGAGAATTTTTTATGAAATCTATCCATCAGTGGTTGACGGTATTCCATTTTCACTCTTCCTCTAAAAACCTGTACTCCCAAGTATCTAGTGGGGAAAGATCCTTCCGAATGGTTTAGAGTAGATAAAATTCTTCTCTTTCTTCTCACAGAGACATTCTTGAAGGAAATTTTACTTTTTCTAAGGTTAACCCATTGACCAGAGTACTCTTGGTAAGCTTTGAGAAGAGAATGTAGCTTCTTTGCAGATTTCCTCCCAACTTGCATAAATAACAATATATCATCTGCAAAGAGGAGCTGTGTGGGAACCGAAACTTCCCCTGCATAGCACATCTTCAGCCAATATGAATAAAAGAGGGGCAAATGCATCACGGATCCGCATCCTCTCCTCCCAGTGGTTCTGGGAGGACAATGGCAACCCAGTCCCGATAGCTGATCCGTGACTCTCGGTGAATCTAAGACCCACGTTTGAACCGACACTCAGCCGACAAGCCAAACCGACAGGGGGTGTCGACTCGAACGTGGATCTTGGATTCACCCGAGAGCCACATGTCGACCATCGAGACTGGATTACTGCATCCTCCCAGAACCACTAGGAGGAGACAATGCAAATTGAATGGGTCACCTTGCCTCAACCCTCGAATTACCTTAAAAGAAAAACCAATAGGATCACCATTAAACATTATTGAAAGTCTAGCTGACTTGTTTAAGGTGTCCACACGGTTCTGGAAGATTTCAGAGAACCCAAATATGCTCAGTACATCTTCCAGGAATTCCCATTCTAAGGTGTCATACCAACCAAAATTGGCATATCTAATTTTTTATTTTTATTTTTTTATATTGTAGATTTGATTTCCACTTCCCTTTTTTTTTTATTTCTCTTGTAACCAAATGAAAACATTTTCTCTTCAACTACTATTGAAATGTTACTTGTGCTATTGATTTTTTATTTAAAATCCGCTGGAGGCTTAAGTTGTAATGTTACTTGTGCTATTGATTTTTATTTAAAATCCACTGAGGCTTAAGTTGGCACAACTGTTTGGACTTGGATTTCCTGCATCTGTGCGTGCAACCCCACTGTTCTACTGTTTTGCAATCGTACCATCTCGGTAACGTAGAGCTAATTTTGGAATTAAAGAAAAATTTTGTATTCATCCTGTATATCTAATGAACTGTCTGGATTGGTCATAACACACCTTGGTTGTACGAGAGAGAGAGAGAGAGAGAGAGAGAGAGAGAGAGAGAGAGCAATGGCAAAACTGATAATGGCAATATTTGAGAAAATTTGTCACTGTTCATTGACAATGTTGGCTCCTACAGAAAGCAGAATGTCAAGGGTAGGAAAATTTTGTTATCCTGTTCACAATTTTGGCTCCTACACAAAGCAAAATGTAAAGGGCATCTGTTTGATATATTTTTATTGCTTTGGATCTGATTCCTAAAGGGTGTAGTGACTACAATACATCCAAAAATTTGAAGAACACACCACCATGCCGTAAGCACTCCTCAAACCTCTTAAGAAAGCACCTTAAACAAGTTTCTCCTCAAAAAATCAGAAGTCAGAGACGAGGAAGTTCCCAGGGAGTGATACCTGCATCAGTGAAGGCAGAAAGGTTACACAGTCACTACAGCTGTTCTCTCCGTTAAACAAGAGCCAAACAAGGAAAGTAATTTATAAAACTCAAAAAGAATTTAAATTCCTGTCTAAATACCTTTTCACCCAATTTGAATGTAGGGAGACCCTTGTAAGGGCATGTACTGCACCGGAATGCATCCCCTAGTCCACACTGCAGGGGCATACAGCAAAATGTAAAGAACAGGGAATAAATAAGCTCACATGATGGCTCTGATTTGTAAAGGGAATTGAAGGAATGAAAGTGAACATTTTAAACTTAATTTTTTTATAATCATTACTACATATGCTATCACATAATTTGTAACTAATTCTAATTTAACCATAATTACTTATTAAGTTACACTTCCCTTCGCATTTAAAAAGTAAAAGTTTACATCAAATAAGTATCATTACTAAATATGGTAAGAAATTTTAATGATTTATGCAATCATATTGTGGTATAGCTATAAAATTTTTTTTTTTTAAGTTTAATATTTTCACTTCCTTTCCAAACACTGAGCCAGTGGATCCATTAAACTTCATCTGTTAAAAATGGGTTCAAATTCAAAAAAATAAAATAAAAAAGGAAATTCCATAAAGGTTCGTAGTTTTTTATTTTTGTTTTCGCTTCTGAAAATTAGAAATGCTGACCTATATGCAAAACTCGTATTGAACTAAAATTGACCAGGAGATGGATGATGGGTTCACTATAACATGAAGTAATTCATCTCTGTCATGTAACCCGTGAATGTTTCCAAGATATCAACTCTAGCCAAACTCTACAATTCAGTAAAAACGTTTCATCATAAATGAGAATGAAGGCTGATAAAACAAAATGAACCGGGCACTGCTCCATGTTGTAACTTTGAGGTAAAAGACCAACTCCCAATCAACTAGCCAAGCAACAAATTAAAGGACTTACATTGCCACATGCAGACTGAGGGTTGTCCAGCTGTTCTGCAGTGACACCCAGCTTCTGCACCTTCTGCACTATCTGCTCTGCCTCAGCCCGTCCACAAGTGCAATTCTTACAAGCTTTCCTTGTGCTTCCAACTTCACAATCAACTGCAAATGAATAAATTGTTAAAGATCCATAAAAGCTTACCAAGATCCTGCCTATCAGAGAGAGAGAGAGAGAGAGAGAGAGAGAGAGAGAGGGGCATATAGAATAGGATTGAAACTCAGGATCGTAATATATTTTACCAGGTGGCAATTGTGGTTTCTTCAAGTCTTCCTCGGTTAAAAGACTATCTTCATCAATCAGGTCCATGTCATCATCAATTTGGACCTTTGGTAAACTCTGTGTTTTCTTCTTGATGGAAAATGATGAACCAACCTTCCAAGAAGGTTTTTTGGCCTTAATCTGTGGAAGATGAACAAAAGGACGGATGAAATCTATCAAAAGAACACATGAACACATGAACACACTACACAGGGATACTATCTGACCATGGAAACAGTCCAATCTCATGCCACCACAGGACCCTAAAGTTATAGAGCCCCGCCAGGACATATCTCCAATGCACAAAATTCAACTGCAAACTTCCATAAACAGCTACCACATTCATCTGGATGTAAGAGAACTACCAAATAGGAAATCCTATCATCCAGAAAGTCCATTAGGAGATTTCCTTCACCTGACCCACAGGATCATAGGTCTCTAATTTTACCCACATTCTGGAGGCATGCAAAACTCCCCAAATCGAATTAAGATTTACGTTGTCTGTTTGTTAAAACTAAATAGAAAGGCAGAGGCCAAGCTCACCGTAAGGGACTGAACATCTTCCTGTCGTATAAATGGTTTGAGTTGGAGTACTTGTGGTTCAAGGAATCCTGCCATCAGTATTTTGCGCTCAAGAGTAGAGCTTGGTTGTTGTGGAGTCTGAATCAGGATGGTCCCACCAGGTTTCAACACTCTGGATATCTCTTCAAGCAATTTATCTCCAAGAAGTTCAAGCGTCCTTGAGATTGAGACAACAATATCCACAGAGGAGGACTGAACCGGTAGCTCTTCTGTTAGTCATTCACACCCAAAATCAGATTAAGAGCCTCTTATCACATTAAATTATGGAAGAAAGCAATTTGTACACACCATAGTAACATAAGCTGCCCTCCTATGGGCACTAAGATTTTCCTCCCAATGCAGCCATTAGGAAATATATATATATATATCAAATCAAACATGCCATGACATCCTTTAAACAAAACAAATCTCAAGGGGGAGGAGAGAGATTACTTAAAGAAGAGGATTGGGTGATGATTAGAGGATCATCCTGACCAGCCCCTCCACTCTCAAGTGCCTTAATTGCACTCAAAACTGCACCCAAGGGCAAGACCACTTCATCTGTAAGTGCCAGAATATTTCCTTTCATTGCACTTGCATCCTACAAAAAGCATGTCAATTAAGAGGGATTAAGAAACAAAGCTTTGGCAAAGAGAATCTACCAGCTACAAACCTAGTACTGATGATTTTGCAGAAGAAAAAGAAACAGAAAATGAAGGCCCTCCTACATTTTTTTTTGGGAAGAGAAAAGAAGAGGGGGATGAGTAAGAACTACTACATTTTACAAAGTAGATTCAGAGATGCACTGATGGCAAGCTATTGCATTCCACAAAATTTGAAAATATAAAGATACATCATACATGTTGAGGTTGCAATCAACCACAATAAGTGTTTCTGAATAATCAAGTCCCTAGTGTCATGGCAAGTATTGTAATTTTCAACATTCTGATCATGCAAAGTTGATCATGCATATCAATTAGGTTTGTAACAATACCACAAAGAAAAGAAAAGAGAACTTGCAAACCAGAAATTGCAAGAAGAAAGGAGGAGAAGTGGTTTCGATTACAGCAGTGAACTGTAATAAAAAAAGTGTGCCATTCTATCCTTCAGCTTTTATTTATAGATGTAAAATACCATTATTACAAGGAAGTTCTGAAAATAGAAGAGCTAAACAAGGAAACAAATATAAAACCTTTAGGAAACAAAATAAACCAATAAAAGGAAATAACATAGAAACATAAAAGGATATCGCTGGTAGCACTAGCGCTACCAGTGATATCGACTAGCGCTACTTGATATCGTAACAAGGTTATCTTTACTCTTTGGCATAATACAGAAAGAGCTCTGCATGGAGACTTAAGAGCCATCTGATGATTCTGAACATAAGAGTTGGACACACTTTGGCACTTGCAAAGCTTTTTCCTTATGCCAGACAAATTTTTTTAGAAAAGAACACACAAACTTGCTAAACATCTCATTTTGTTGTGCATTCACCTTCATATGGAAAGAAAATATGTCCACTGAATTATAACAAAATCTACTTGGATTACCAATTTTTGTAATGTAGATAGGGTTACTTTGGTTTGGAGCAGACAAAGTTCCATTGTATTTTGGACTTTTCTGTCTTCCTCTTTCTTCTTAACATAGAAAGAAATAAGTAGATTTATTTAGGAAAAAGAAAGAAATGAAACAAGCAGATGAACTGAAGTGAGCAGGGAGTTATTCAAGGTTCCTTCTCTACGACCCAACCAAGTGAAAAGAAAAAAAAGAAAAAAGAAAAAGAGTCCAACTCCCAAATATAATAAACTCAGGAAAGTCAGCACAAAGCAACAAAGAGGAAAGAACAGTTATCAATCCTTTTCTGGAAGAATCAACGGGTGGATATTCATGACACCCCCAGAGAAAAAGCCAGAGAAACACCTTTAACCCCTTTTCATGGCACTATATGTCTATGTTCTCCTAAATCTTCAATTACACACATTCTTGATAGATCCACTAAACCTCTATGCCCCACTCCCCGTCTCTTCCAAACTACAAATGAAGTCGACCCTACTCACACTACCAATACTCTCTCAAATGATCTGGTTCATCATGAAACCCTGTCTTCCCAGTTCAACTGAAGAGAGAACAAAAATTTGGGGATGTGAAACATGATGGGCGGTTTGAGATCATATAGGTGCAAAGTGACCTCTATAGGACGTGAATTCCAGAGTCTTGCAGCTAGTTTCTCTTCAGAATGCATATGAAGTACATTTGAGACTCATGACTTAAGATCATCCATGGTGTAAAGGTTAATAAGGCAAACCAGGGGTGGCTTTATGAATTCCCGTTGCAAGTAGCAGCATAGATGAGCCTGTGGCTACAGTTAAACGTTTGCACACCCAAGCCAAAACAGGATTAGAAAAAAGGTGCTTGCTCATAACAAAAGTACTCCCATGCTACTGCTCCATTTTCTGCTTGCTCTTAAAGTTCCCATCATAAAGCTTTCAATCAAAGGATCAGCCACTACTTTTAAAATCTAAGCAAAGATGAAAATCTTATTTGTGACATAAAATATGCAATTAAAAGTCAAGATCTTTTAATATCCTTTTTTCTATCCAATAAGAACATATTTCATGGTCCATATACTCTTAAGAACTGTGATGGATTTTCTGCTTTCCTTGATGTACATCTAAATGGTCCTATACAAGTTCTACAAATTGTAACAATAAGACGAAAAGGGAAGTGATATGATTTCTAGATCCAGAGAACTGATATATTCCCATGAAAATCCCTGGTCATCATAACAATCTAAACGCCAAGCTTTATTGGAGCATCCTAACCCGGAAACTATCCCCGAGGCAAAAAAATTTCATTGCCAACTTCAAACGTTGATATATATATATATATATATACAAACTGCAAGCTAGAAATCATGATTCACAAATTCGAACTCCCCGGCTCTTAAATTTTAAGACAAGTTGCAACAGACAGTAAAACGAAACAATAAAAATAACTAAATAAATTATCTAAATTCTTGCAAGCAATTACAGAAACAGCCACTCGCACTAGATGAGATAATTTCAGTTGAATAATGCAAGATAGCATATTCTCAACAGGTGCAGCTTTTTTGTATTAGACGTGGCATAAAAGTGAAACATCTTATGTATGTTTTCCCTTTGCTTGCATTCAGAGGTTGTTCATTGGCTTGTTTTGTGAATACTGGGTCGGCCTCTCTAACTTGTCTAATGACTCAATTGGCCAATAGCGGAGTTTTTAAGGAGCATTTACCATTTTTTTTTTTTTTGCAAACCTGGAAACAGAGAAGTTTGAGGGTTTTTAGCAATTCAGTGACACAAAAGAAGCTTACTCAGTTGTTTTTATGGGATCAGGTATCCATTCCTCCAGATTTCAGAGGCCGCTAGATTGGCTGCTTTCCCAGAAAGCGAAATTCAACTATAGCTGATTTTCAATTGTTGGCGAAAAAGGGGCTTTTCCTATATTTGCATTGTTTGCCATTCTTCCTGTTCGGCCCATGTAACCGGAGATCTGCTTTTACCCGTAAGGCTGTTTATTGTCAATAAATTCCATTTTATCTCTTAATAAAGAAAAATTCATAGGTTTCGTCCTAAACTACACTTTCTTTCTTGTCCTGCTTTGCTCGCTCAAAAACTCAGTAATTCACAGCTAAAAACCAGCAAGTCATACAATTCCAAGGGAAAAAAAGAAAGGGACATCAAATAAAACAATAGAAGAATGAAAGAAAAGAAAAAAAGGAGATTTAAATGAAAGACCCAGAAAAAAATAAATTAAAAAGAGACTTCTTCAGTCTCTTGATTCTTGAATGAGCCGGAAACAATCACTACTATAAGATTGAACTAAAAAAAAATGTACACCTAAATAAGGGAAAAAAAATTGCAGAACAGACTTACCATTGCCGGTGTTGCAAGACCACAAGCCCTGACAAGAACCCTAAACCTTAACAACAAAAGCAACAAGGGTTGTCTGCCGCCTTTTCTCTTCCTGAAACTAATCGATTACAAAACAGCGTTACGGAAAACCTAACTCCTCAGAATTCTGGTCGAAGCAATAAAAATAAAATAATAAAAAAACTCAGTTCACGTGCAGGCGATTTGCGGGAGAAAATGAGAAAACGGAAGGAGACGATGAAGAAGTCGGTTGAAGAAAGATTCAAGAGAGAGAAAAACCAAACTGTATTTATAGAGTTCGTGAAAGACGGAGGAAGGACGGCTCTCTGTTATGCAGAAGAAGGAGGCACGTGGTTTGCCAGCCTGTAAACCTGAAAAACCAGGTGCTGACATGGACACTAAATGTTAGGTGGAGACACGGGTCGTGTTTGGTAGCTCCGTGAGGTACCTGCGTGGTATCCTCGTGGAAACAATAGTAGATTGCGTGGAAACACAGTGATATAGACACGTGTTAAATGTGATTCTTTGATGGTGACGGAACGGAACGTTCTTAGAACCTTGAGAGGTATTCCAAAGTTCCAACGCCGATTTACATCACACACACAGAGACGTGATTGGCACGATAGCCACTGCTGGCCTTTTTCACCTCCTAAGATATAGAGAGGAGGTCTGTGTGTCTCTTTCCAAATTGAACCAAGTTGATTTGGAAGGAGACCAAGTGGAGGTTGTATGGGCCTTATTTTCTTCATTTTCATAAGTAGATGGGCTGCTTTGCAACGACCTAATTAAGAAAGGGTATTTTTGTCATTTAGTTTTGGAAAAAAGATTTTCATATCTGGAGATGTAAAAGAATCCGATGTAGTCAGATCCAGATGTGATGGGATGCAATTATCTCTGACTGGTGGATACAGATGCTTCTAAATAGATATGGTTGTGAATCGAATTCGAATTTCAATTGTCTATTCATATATCTCTTACTTATTATGCTATCGGTCCCATGCTTGGATAAAAGAAGAGGGTTGGTGCATCATGTCAGTAGTATGCAGAAAAGAAAGAAAGAAAAAGTCAAATCCTTAACAAAGATTCACAAACTTTCTCCAGAAACGATGCATTACATTTGGACTCTGGTGTAGCGAAAAATGGATAAGGGTCGGCGCATTAGTGCTCGGATGTGGTGATAAGTAGGCAATGGTTCTCGCATTGTGGACAAGTACGGGTAAAGAAACTAGTCTATAAGTGTAGGATTAGATTAACATTTTGGAATATAGAATCTTTAATGGGTGAATCTAAAATTGATAAATGTTATGGGGAGAAGAAAGATTATCATAGGCTCTATTCAAGTGATTACGTGTAAAGGTAAAAAAACTAAGGAATTAGATGACTTTAAACTTTGGTATACGGGTTTGGTATACGGGAGATAAAAATATTAGCAGCAAAGTAAGCATAGTAGTGGATACAAATATAAAGAATGATGCAATGGATGTTAAAAGATTTGGTATTACGATTAGAAAAAATTTCATATAACCCTCAAAAACTATATCAAATTCGATCTAACTCCTAAAAGTTTCAAAAGTTTCATTTAGCACCCAAAATGTTTCCAAATGTCTCATCTACCACCAAAAAAATTTTCACTGTTAATCAAAGAGACCCCACCCGTTAGTAGAGTCCCGTTAGTTGCAAATATCAGGACAATATTGCCCTTATTCCAAAAATAAAAGACCATAATGCCCCCCAAAGTAAAAAAAACACCTTTACTTATCAATTTTTCATCTTCTGCAGTAAAAGTAAAAAGAAAAAAACCCTCTTTCGATACCTTTCTTCCCCGAGTTGCAACGGTGAGAAGACTACAGTATGCTGTCGTTTTCGTTCGGCAGCGAATACAGTCAATCAGTAGGGAAGCCATTAGATATTTTTGCCGTTTTCATTCGTTGACGATGGATGCCGCTGCTCTGTAGAAAGGAGAAAAAATCCACACAGTCTGTGCTTTCTTCTCAGACGAGGTGGCAAGGAAGCCCTAGATATTTTGGGGCAACAATTGGACATCATACGACGATCGGAAGCCCCCTATCAGAGAGATTCAAAGCTGCAAAGTGGGTGTTGTTTGTATTGTAGACCAATAAACGGATTGTATCCTCTCACCTTGAGGTATTAACATGAGTAAATCAAGTTATAAAAGTACTAAAACAGACAATGATTTGAGATGGAAATTGATAGAAATTACATGCCATTCTTGGGGCTCCATCAATCTCTGTGACCTCCATACCTGTTATAGTCATTCCTAGAACAATCTCTCTCATCAGCCTAATGGCATCTTCAACTGTGTTCATATGCCAGGAACAGCAACACTATCAATCATTCCAAAGTTCTTGAGACGCTTCACTCCAGTAGCACCCAAGGGACCGTCGTGACCACTGGAGCTCACAACCACCTTTGATTCCATCACATTAGGAGCCATACATGACTACATGTGGTGGTTGATCGAAACCAGAGCCCAATTTGTAACCATACCAGAAACCCTCCCTCCCTTCAAGATCAAGACCTCCGTAGCAACGGCGTTGAAGAGCTTGATGATCATGTCCATCATGTATCGACGGGTCATCGCAGAGACAATGGATTCCTTAATGGGTTCAAAGCTGAAGGATTGGATGTCGTAGAAAGGAAATGATGATGACATGATGGAGAGATGGTTAGGAGTGGGAGAGGATTTGATGGGTTGGACGCGAGATGGAAGAGGAACGCCATGGAAGGACGATTGGTTGTCCAAGATGGAAATCTTTGGTTTGAAGGAGGAAGAAGTGACAGTAGGAACCATACATGACTGTGTGTGGTGGTTCATCGAAAGCAGAGCCTAGTTCGTAACCACACCAGAAACCCTCCCTCCCTTCACGATCAAGACCTCCGCAGCGACGGCATTGAAGAGCATGATGATCATGTCTTTTTTTTATGCTTTGTTCTTAATTAATTTGAAGGAATAACTTGAAAAGATAAGAGTTAAATTATTTTTATAGAATTTTGAACCGTTTCTTGATCGCATTATGAGGATTTTATCGGAAACCTATAGTCACGTCACTGAACTTCATCCTAAGGAAATACTAACTGGACTTTCGATGTTGCCAATGGGATACCGGAGATTCGAAACTACAAAGTCGCCCAAACCTAGCACAACGAAGATGGAGATATGATATTAGGGCTCTTGAACCAAATAGCAATGGAGAAGAAAAGAAGAAATTTGGAGAAAGAAATAAGAAAAGAAAGGGGCTAATTAGTAACTTTATCTCATTTTAATGTTTTAAAGTTTTAAATAGAAAGGGTAGGTATGTCTACTCACATGTTCAGTCAAGTCTGTCAGTTAAATGGGGCCAGTTAGAATTTTTGAAAACCATTGGGTAGTAGATCGAATTTGCATAGTTTTTGGGGGTTAGATGAAATTTTTTCTTAGGATTATAACTAAGGGTGTCAACGGGCCGGTCTAGGCCGGTTTCGATCCGGGCTGAATCGGTGTCAGGTTTTATAAGCCCAGCCAAAAACATGTCCATTAAGAGTTCGGACTGGGGTGGGCTGCGCTGGACACAATAACTAACGGGCTGGTCCGGTATCGGTTTGTTATCGGGCTGGGTTTATTGAGGTGATTTCGGGTTGGTTCGGTCCGGATCGGGCTTATCGGGCTTATCGGGTCCCTTTTATATGTAAACTATATAGCCTATTTTATTATTTCTATCTATAAAATTAGCATTATTCTTTCCATATGTATGTAATTTAATAAACTATAACAATTAACATAATCTTTTCAACTATAGATTCACATAATCTTCTAGATCATGAAGTGAACTCTAGTAGTGTAACATAATCTATTAAAATTTAAAACCATTAAAATTAAGAAATTGGGCCCAAACGGACCTTATCGGTGTTCGGATTGGGTTTTATCGGTTTGGGCTAATTCGGGCTTCTTAACGGACCGGTCCGGTTTGGTTTCGGTTTGGACTGAAACAGTGTCGGGCTTTACAAGCTCAGACCAAAACCTGTCCATTAAGGCTTGGTCTGGGCTGGGTTCGGGTTATATTGGGCTGGCTCGGTTCGTGCTACCGGGCCTGGCCCAGTTTTGACACCCTTAATTATAACCATCAAACTGATGTTGGAAAAATAGATGGTCAATATAATTAGCACTTAGGCATACCAAGTAGGATTGTATGCACCCCAAGGGGATAACTCAATGTCAAGTTTCCAACTCAAAAGTTAGAACTAGTAAGTGGAGGGACTCTCCATATATAAGACCACATGATTCCAATCTCATTAGCAATGTGGGACTATTCCCAATACTCCCCCTCACATGTAACCCCACTATTAGGTGGTGTATATGTGGTAGTATATGTGGCATTACATGGTCCTTTTCAGGTGATTGATCCTTCTTCTTAGGTGACTAATCCCTCTTTGGGTGACATATAATCCCTCTTTTTGGATGATCGTCCCTCTTTGGGTAACCATAGCCCCTCTTTTGTGCATCTGGCGTCCTTCTTTCGGTGACTTGACCTTTATTTTATTATTATTATTTTTTTAAGGATTATTATGAGAGGAAATCTGGAGTTTTGATACCATGTCAAGTTTCCAACTCAAAAGTTTGAACTAGTAAGTGGAGGGACTCTCCATATATAAGACCACAAGATTTCAATCTCATTAGCAATGTGTGACTATTCTCAATACTCTCCCTCACAAGTAACTCCAGCGTTAGGTAGCGTATATGTGGTAGTATATATGACATTACATGACACTTTTTCAAGTAACTGGTCCCTCTTCGTGGGTGATTGGTCCCTCTTTCGGGTGATCGTCCCTCTTTGGGTGACCATAGTCCCTCTTTTGTGCATCTGGCATCCCTCTTTCGGTGACTTGGCCTCTCTTTTTTTAGGGTTATTATGAGAGGGAACCTGGAGCTCTGATACCATGTGAAGTTTCCAACTCAAAAGTTCAAACTAGTAAGTGGAGGGACTCTCCATATATAAGACCACATGATTCTAATCTCATTAGCAATGTGGGATTATTCCCAATACTCAGTTGGTAAAAGACCAACACCTCAAAATGAAGAGGTCATGAGTTCAATTCTCTTTGGGGCTCTACCAATCCAAAAAAAAAGAAAAAAAAGATCGTATGCAAGTAGTAAGTTATAATTTTGAGAACACATGGATGGTTTATTACAAAGCTTTAAACAAGGAGAACAAATCATAATAGGAGGAACGACTTGAATGAACATGTAGGGGGAACATAAAGGTATGAAGGTATACATTGAAGATGTGGTTTTGCAGCGAAGAATGAGAATGGGACTTAAACTTTAGATTTTGTTGTGGTTTATGATTATCCATTATAAATACATACTTAGAAAAGAGAGATGAGCATTTAGTCACCTTTAATGACATTATAGCAACTAAATAGATTTCTTTCTAACTAGAAAGCCCAATAGGTTGTTGTGTAAGGATTGGAAGGTTATACTAGGGGAGAGCCTAACCATGCGATATAGATTACTGATCATAGATATATGTCTCATTACATTGAATCGCAAGAAGGGTTAGGTTTTTTGTCCTAGGATAAGGTTGTGGAACTTAAAAGGAGTTATATTGAAAGTTTTTTTTTTCTCCCTTCTAATAAAGCCAAGAAGATTGTGGGAAAAATAAAGATGAAGAAATATGAAGTTCTTTATAACAATTTGAGCACAAATGAAGAAAAAATAACCATCTATAAATAGTTAAGATGAAGGAAAGGAAGAGTCGAAATTTAGACCATGTTAGATGTATTAAAAATATAAATGTTAAAGTTATAATAAAGGATGGAGACACTGAAGAGAAATGGAACAATTATTTTTATAACCTATTAAATGAAGACACTTTAAGTAATACTGTTTCAGAAAACTATTACCCATTAAGACACCATATGCCATAGGTATATACGAAAATTAGGATACCATAAGTAAAAGAAGTTTTAAGGAGGATGAATGTAGGCAAAGCACCATACCAAGATGAGGTCCCAATAGAAGTATGGAAGAACCTATAAATCTATGGAGTATCTTGGCTAACCAAGCTATTCAATAAGATTATGAGCACAAAGAAGATTCCATATGTATGAAGGAAAAATATTGTGATTCAAATTTATAAAAAGAAAGATGATTTTCAGAGCTGTAATAATTACAAAGGCATAAAACTAATATGTCATACTATGAAATTATGTGAGAGAGTTATTGAAACTTGCAGGAGACAAGAAACTACTTTTACAGATAATCGATTTAGTTTTATGCAAAGTAGATCCATGACATAAGTTATTTACTTACTTAGGAGACTCATAAAAAGATTTAGAGAATGCAATAATGACTCCATATTGTCACTATTGACCTAGAAAAAAAACTTATGACAATGTCTTTAGAAAATTAATTTGATAAATACAGAGAAGTGTTTTAAACAAATATGTGGGCATAGTCAATGGTATGTATTATAATATGGTGACTAGTGTGAGTCATGGGGCAGTCAAGGTAAGGAACTCCCAATAATAGTTGAGTTACATCAAAGATCAACTTAAGTCCATATCTTTTTGCCCTTATTAAGGATAATTAAAGCGGAGACATTCAAGATGAAGTTCTTTGGTGCATGTTTTTTGTTGATGATATTGTATAGATGGATGAGACAAAAACATGGATTAACATAAAATTGAAATCATGGAGGTTAGCATTGGAATCAAAAGGCTTTAAAATAAATAGAAGGAAGATGGAGTATATGATATGTTACTTTAATCATACAATGATGGATAATGAGGTGGTAAAAATTGATTAGAGGGAGACACCGCAGAATGATTTTTTTAGATATCTAGGTTTAATCATAAATAAAGAAGGTGATATAGAAGATAATATTTTATAGAGGATTAAAATAGGATCGATGAAGTGGAGATGTGCATCTGGAGTATTGTGTGATCGACGTATTCCTTTAAAAATTATAGAAAAATTTTATACAACAGTTATTTGACCAGTTATGATGTATGGTGCAAAATGTTGGGCAGTTAAGAAGTATCATATAAATAAACTTAATGTAACTGTGAAGATGTTCAGATGCATATATGGCAAAACCAAGAAGAATAAGGTAATGAATGATCATATTAAAGCTGACTTGGGAGTAATGCTGATATATGATAAGCTTCGAGAAAGCCATTTGAGATGGTATGACCACGTTCAACGGAGACCTTTAGATTCTTTAGTATGTAGGAATGATTTAATTCAGATTGAATGATCTAAAAGAGCTAGGGGTAGACTAAAGATGACTCTAGGAGAGGTGGTGAGGAAATATATGCATGTCTTAGGTCTTGTTTCAAGTATAACATTGAACAAAGTAGATTAGAGGGCAAGAGTCCATGTAACCGACCTCATTTAATTGGGATAAAACTTTATTCTTGTTGTTATTGTTGTTTAGATCACTGACTTGTGTACCATAAATCTTCCTACCCTTGGTGGGTATGATTTTCTGCCAATCCATATCTCTGTTGTCTTAGTCTCATGATTATAAAATCTTTAAAAACCTTCAAGATCCTTAGCTACTTAATTTTTTTTATTTTATAAATTGGGTATGCATTTGGATCGGATAGATTATGTTCCAGATAATCCAAATTTAGATCAAGATACCCCCGGCTGGATACAGATACCCCTAAGCATAGGGGTGTCAACCGGTAGGTTTCGATCGATTTAATCGATTTTCGGTTATTTATGACCTCTCTTCGTAATCGGCATGTTTAGCTAGTTGGGCTTCAAAAGCCAAATACAGACATGTTTAAATTCAGTTGGTATGTTTCTTCTCCATAATCGGGCTTATGCTAAATAATCTTCAAACGAGCTTATACCAAAATAATTATAGGTACTCTCTTGTGGGATGGTAAAAGGCTCTTGTTGGTTTTCGAATCCATAATTGTTCTTATGGTGTAGATTAGATAATTTCTTGTGGGATTGTAAAAGGCTCTTATGGACTTGTGATCACTCATGTAGATGAAGGCGAAGAGGGAAGGAATGAATGGAAGACACAAGAAATGAAAGAGAGTAAGAAGCATTTTACCATTTTAGGATTTTAACTTTTAGATGTATGTTTTAAAGGTATGTTCGGTTCATTCCATCGGTTTGGTCGGGCTACACCCTTGCATCATGAACGCCCAATTTGATAATTGATCCAGTGTTAAGCTCAATACATTTAACAATAGAGCTAGTCCGGTTTTAGGCTTCACCAGTTAGGCTTCGGGTTACCCGGTGCTGGCCTGAAATTGACACCTCCTACTTAAGCAAATGCGTATCGTATTTGGATTTTCAACCATTCATTTACATCCCTACTCATACTAGTAGCTTGGGATGCTTTCCAATGTCGACCTCTCTCTCTCTCTCTCTCTCTCTCTCTCTCTCTCTCTCTCCCCCTTACCATGTGGTTATATCTTTGTTTACAAAAACAATCTGTCATCTAACTTTGCCAAATCCATTTAGGCTACAAAGCAATATTGGATCAAAATGTCAAAATTTTGGCTTCCTGACCCTTCCTTTTGACTCGTATTTTGTTTTTATACAATCAGTGGAGGCCTCCCCAATATATGTTTCAACATCTTCAAAATGTGCTCTTACTTCATCCTTCCATTAATAAGTCATCGAATTTGGTGCTTTTCAATGGACCGGACTTGTCTCCTGTTGTCCAGTCCCTCTAGCAGTCCATCAGATGGGCTGGGGTGGTCAATACGTATGCCGATGCAGTCCAACTGTTAAATGGACGACTAGACAACTGGACGACAGGAGACAGGCTCCATCCCTTTTCTATCCCCAACTGCTATGGGGATAGAGGACGAAATACAAAATACAATTGAATCCTCCATTGAAGTCGTTCTCGCTTCTCCTTGTTCCCGTTCCTAACTCCTCCCCGGGTAGTTGCCACTACTTAACACTTTCCATACTTCGTGGGTGCAACATCAACAAATTCACTCACAATCAAGTTACAACGTAAGATCTATAACCATATTATTTTAACTGTTCGTATTTCGTCCATTCATCGGTAATGCTCCCAGGTACCTGTAATTGTAATCCCTCTGCAAGAACCAAGCTCTTGAACTACAGGAATGCTAGACTGAAGACCGTCACCCTTTGCTTGATCTCCACTGCCTACTAGGATGGATTTGCTTTACACATACGTGATTACCTACTATTGAAATCGAAACACTTATGCTTGCTGCTCTAACTGTTTCTCCTTTTTCTGGGTAGGGTGATCGGATCGAATCCTTCCTATAAATAAGTAGTTTATATTAATTCAAGCCATTCATTCCTCGACCACAAGAGGAGACACTCACCGATTGGGGGAAAGAAATGTAGGGAGGCATGTGTCATACCCCAAATTCTGCTCCAACCAGAATGGTGTGATGAACCGTCAATAAACCAACGGTTCAACTAGGATCTCACAATATGCTATCACACATATGATAAACCAAAACACATTCCACATTAATCAGAGATAATAAAATAAATAGCGGAAGTCTTACAGATAATGAACTGAGATCTAATCATGATAAATAATTAATATTCTATTTATTTTCAAGTAACCAAAACATAACTTAATACATATTATAATATCCAAATACGAAAACTAAACACTAAACGTATCTACCGTTGAAACGCTCGTTTAACGAACCATGTTCGTTCTCCACCGCTTGCTCATTCATAGCCTCCACCCGTCCATATGTTGGCGTGTAGACAAAATCTTCAATCATAGTACCTGCAACATCAGAAACTAAAAAGAATTGCACGCGCGAGGGTCAGCTCTCCAACTTGAGCTCAGTGAGTAAACAAAACAATGCAACAAACATATGCATGCATTTAATTCATATCTGTGGTCTGGTAAATAAGTTTGCAATGTGCTATAGAAAGGATAGGTGGCCGCCGCACCTCTATGCACGAGAGTGTGGATACGCCCAATGAACCTCTCACCGTCGCCCACAGCACACAGAATGACAAAATATACACCCCATGAAAACGGCATGGCTATACCGGTTGATACCATACCAACAAATAAACCCCTGTTGGCTAGGGTTGCAAACTGGGCTCGCAACTAACCAATCCTAATGTCAAATAGTGTATCCAAGGCCTCACCCCAACATCCCTCAATACATTCATAGAGATAGAGCTAGGGTCTGGTGACCAGGCTGAACCACAATGCCACGTCCCCCCCTGATGCCCTACGACATATTAGTTCCGCTAAGGTAATGGTGATACGATGATGTTAGTGGACAAGACTTGAGTAGAGATAGAGCTAGAGTCTGGTGATCAGGCTGAACCACAATGCCACGTCCTCCCCCTGATGCTCCACTCGCATCAAACACACTAACACTTGCTTAGTGGACATGACTTGAATAAACCATGGCACAATATACCCCGATGAGAACGGCATCGAAGTACCGATTGATACCATCTCTACTCGCACCATGTACACCAGCCAAACACAAACATTCACATGCCTATTCCTATCATCATCATCATCATCATCATCATGTTATAAATAAATAGAATTAGATATGCATGAACAGTAATAGCAGGAATATTGGATGACATGTTAAATGCACATTACAAGCATACACGCATAGAATCAATCATGGTATTGGACTCAAGAAATAAAAACAGTTTGTTATTAACCAATTAGTTTAGGTCTTGTTTCCTCACCTTAGCTTGCTAATAGATCCTCTTTCAAGCTTTAAAATCACCTTTATATTGTTATTATATTGTAAGAAGACCTAACAAAGTCGATAAAATTTAATTAGAATTAATTCCGAATTTAAAAACCTTGTTTTTAACCGGGGGTCGCAGGTAGGGTCGGAGTCATGATCTACCCCTGGTGCAACCCCCCCTATTCTGGACTTCCCGAACACTGGGGGTCGATGCTCAGGGTCTGGTAGGGTCGATTGGCCATCGACCCCCTGTGCGACCCCCTGTGGGTTTTGTTGATTTTTCTACTTTTAGTCCATTCTTTGTGTTTGG
The DNA here is from genome assembly GCA_028583415.1 of Protea cynaroides. NCBI lineage: Eukaryota > Viridiplantae > Streptophyta > Magnoliopsida > Proteales > Proteaceae > Protea > Protea cynaroides. Next base: position 66,966,752 of record CM053274.1, read on the forward strand.
GGTCCTATGGCTTGCTACTACAGTCCATATTACACATGTTCTACGGCCTAGAACCATGATTCATTCACCTAAATGACTTTCATGACTTCCCCATGGTTTTTCATGAAAACCTAACCATGGATTGATGGCTTGGGATTCTCCGAGATCATACTCTCTTCATTATCTAACCTAAAGTCTGTAGAAACTCATGGAATTAGTATCCATACCTGAGAAGAATACTCCTTCTCTGCAACTCTTCTCCTTTTTGCTTTCTTCTCTTCCTTGCTTCTCTTCTTCTTTTCTTCCTTCTCTTCTCTTTCTCTCAATCCAATTAGAGTTGTAAAAGGAGTGAAAGAGGCTTAGGGACGTCCTATTTATAGAGTAAAACCTCCCAAAATAAGTCCCATTGAGTTTAGGAAAGGTTCCAATCGAAATTAGGAAAGTTTCCTAATTTTTGGTTCGTGCTGTTTTTCCCGAATACTATGGGTCAACGAGGGGGTCGATGAGGGGGTCGGACAATCCGAGACCCCCTGTGACCCCTGGTCACGGGTCGATGGTGGGGGTCGATGATGGGGTCGGACCTGCCTGTTTAGGCATGCGACCCTACCCTCATTTTGACTATTTTTGAGCAAATTTTCATACTGGATCTTGGGTTTCTTCACACACTTGGTCCACTTGGCTCAACCATCATATGTAGACGGGTCACGACACGAAATGTAAGGTTAGACCAAGTCCGTGGCGTGCGGGTCTTACAGCATGGGTAGGCACAAAATTTGCTTCTTTGATGCGGGGGAAGGGAAAAGGAAGGGCATTGAGTTTGTTTGGCAAATATATCCTTCATGTATGAGGATTGGCTTCTTGGGAAGATGAAGAACGATCACCCGATATACATCACTAGCTATGTAGGGGAAATCGTGCTCCCAAGCAAGAGTATAGATAGACCCTGAATCAGCCATGAATGTTATACCCATTGGGAGACATTACGCTATAAAAATGAAAATCGGAATTTACATGCCGATATTTATGAAATTTCTGAAATGTGACAGAAATATTTCAGTTTCAACGAGTCCAAATTCCACCAAAATCCAAAATTTTGAAGCTTGCTAGACATGTAAATCCAAACCATTTGATAAACAAGTTCACCCTATGATTTGACCTAAATAAATTAATCATATGTGTTCTACAATTTATTTTCAAACATCGAAATATTTGACTGATTTTATTTTTCGATAAAATTTGTTGGACTTGAAATTAACATATATTAATGTAGAAATTTGTTACTTGTTCTGGATTTTAGCACATTCATCTTATATTTTGGTCCTCCCCCACTCCCCACAAGCCACTAAAACCTCATGAATAAAGTAGTTCTCCTTAACTTGATCCTCCATTAATCAAACTTGAAATGAAGCTTTACTTTATAGGTCATGAATACCATGATGCTTTGCATGCTTGAACTGAAAATAGAAGGAACGAGGCATGCTGTTATGGTATAGTATGGTATGGGATGATGGTATGGTCTCTATCGCTTTTACTTAAAATTCGGGTCTTCCTTCTCTCTTTTTCAAGTGACTGATTATCTATTCTTTTTATATTTATATTTTCTTCGCTAGCATATAAGATTCTAATATACCTTACTAGCATTTATCCTTTCAAAGAATTAGGAAAAATAGTTGTGCTTATGCCTACAAGCAACCTAATTCTCTTACTGGCATGACCCACGAGTTGAAATGTTAATCCCGAAAAACAACACATGAGAGATGAGATGAATTAACAACTTTACTAATCCATGCTTTGAACATACCAGCAAAAACTGTCGCCAATTTATTTAAATAAATGATCAATAATGACATTAAAAAAATGGGTCAATTAAGGGAGGACAAATTCATTCTTTCAGATGCCCGTCTTATTTTTCAATTAATAAAAGCAAAACCCTCCAATAAAACAAAAAACTTTCTCCTCTTAAATATGTGAAATGCTACATATGCATAATAGTTTCCCTTGTAGGTTTGGGCAAAAAAAAAAAAAAAAAAAAGAAGAAGAAGAAGAAGAAAGAATGTATAATAATATTCTAATAACAAAGGTTCCAGCTAGTGCAACGGCCAAAGGCGAAGGCCTATTGTTGCCAAGACTAGATACCAAATCCCTCCTTCACCTCTCTCTCTCTCTCTCTTCTCTCTTGTGATCTTGCTCCACCTTGGTGCACACCTCTAAGTGGGTTCTAATAATCGTCTAGAGTCTGGACTATGGTACAATAAGTTGTAGATCATATGGTCCACTATAAAACAGTTAGTACTGTTCATATTCTTAATCCAGATTATAAAATTTTGGCTATCTGAAAACATAATCATAATAATAAAAACCGAATTAATTATATAAATTATAATAATCCCCTTTCATACTCTGATTATGTAATCCAACCTAAAATGCCACCATAGGAGGTAAGTCACCTTCGGCTTCACTTGGGTAGGCAAGTCTCAGACCTTTGTCGGTAACCTCTCTTACCTAATAGGCAAGTCTCAGGCCTTGGTCGGCAACCTCTCTTAACTAACAGGCAAGTCTCCTACCTTTTCTCCTCCTTCTTTTTTATTTTTTATTTTATTTTATTTTTTTATTTTTTTGTTTGTTTGTTGCTTATGAGATCTGGCCCTTTCTGCCTTGTTGCTTGTAAGCATAAGTTATACCGATAATGATACCACATAATGAAAAAAAGAGAATAAAAAAAAAGTTTCTGTCTCAATCACCATGTACATATGACATTGATACATGTGTATAATTAAAAAAGATTTGAAAACTCTTTAGTCTTCGTGCCTTAGGATAATTTATTTATGGGACTGTTTGAGTGAGACCTCTATAGGTATATTTTGAACATGTAAAATTCTTTTGGTTGTCCATTGTTTTATTTCCAAAAGTTCTTTAAATCATAGATAGTAAAGGATTAGCAAAAGATTTCATGCACGACAGTGCATGTGCACAGTCATGTTTCCAACCATCAGATTGACTTTATCCATGCCAACTAACAATTCGAAATACCTAGACTTTTTTAGAACAGGTCCGAGTCAAATAGCAATGATTTGAAGCACTTCTTTTTAAAATTATTTCCAAAACTCAAGGATTCAAGCATATGGATATGTAAAATACAGGATTTCCAATCCTAAGAGGAAAAAGAGGGAGACATAAAGTAACCCATCTGTTATACCAAAATTACTAACCTATAAATTGAATGTGATATGCAACCAAACATAAAACCATTCTCTAAAGGATTTTACAAATATGTAATTCTCAAAAGTTTGTTGTCTTGCATGCATTTCGAATACTAATGTGAAATGATAAGATTTTACTCATGCCAAAAGAAGAAGTTATACCTACCCCCCCCCAAAAAAAAAAACAAAAAAAAAAAGAAAAGGCTAAGGTTACTAATTTTTTTGACACCTTAGGGTGTCTATAAGAAATCCCCTTTTATATAAATAGGCTATGTAATTGAACTATATATCAAACATATCTTGTACTATTTTATTTTCTTTTTCTCATCCAGGGAAGCATTAGACCAGGCCCCACATAACTGATGGGGCGCTTAACCAGTTAATAGATATTGGAAACAACTGCCGATGTCGAGGCATGTGATGATGTGATTGCACATCTACTACATTTCCTTTCCAATGTCAAGATTGAAGAAAATGGTGAGCTTTCTATCTAGATTGAACTGTTGATGGAACATACGTTGCGGTAACAGTAAAACGAAAGAACAAAGTAAACTCCCCTCCCACCCCCTCCAAAAAAAAAAAAAACAAGGGCTTTTACTTTGTACAATGGATTCTTTTGCAGAAAATAAGTGAAATTGTAATGTAGAATTATAGTCTATTGCCATTATGCTAGATTTGACTTTATATTAGGCTAGAGAATCCAAGACTGGCATTCTGCTGGTGGAAATTTTGTCTTGATTCAGCATCTTCTTGCAAGTCTTCACAAGAAAATACTTGTTTCCTCTGGTTCTTAATGGCTTGTAAAAATTCACAAGACTTCCCTTTAGTTTTGAATGCAGTTTACTTCCCTCAGAGGAATGAAAAGCCTTCAAGGCTATTATGTACTCAGACCATTTCTCTTCAAAATTCGTGCTTCATACTTTGGGCAAATAAGGATAGAGGTCTGACGTCTCCATATGATGGAGTAGATGGGCAGTGCAGTTCCTGCACCATGATTTCTAGCACAAATAACTAAACCTTAGAAGGGAAAAAGATTCTTGCCCAGAAGTGTGCTCCTGTACCCAGACACGGGTGAAATAACCACCCCACCCCCATTAGATAGATGCCCGAACATGCAGTCTTATTGGTCCCCGTGCTGGTGTAGGAGCCACACAGTTGGACAGGGAACCCTTTCCTGTCTTAAAAATGTGATACGAGAGGATATAATCAGTTTTTTGCCCCTTTGGATTTTCTTTTCCTTTCTTTTTTTTTTTTTTTTTTTTTTTTTTTTTTTTTTTTTTCTGGTTTGTGGTGTGTGTGTGTGTGTGTATGGGGGGGGGGGGGTGGGGGATGATATGTTCATCTATAGTTTGAAGTAACCAAAATTGAATAAGATTGTAATATAATAGGCTGATGACCCTAACCAAAGTCACCACCATGGAATGTTTGGTAGTGCCAACCCGTACAATGTACCATAACTGTCATCAAGTATGAATTCTCTATTTTATCAAAAAGTAAAAAAAGGGGATATGAAATCTCTATGTAAATATCATCAGATCAGTTTCTGGTACATCCTATGTATAAAATGCATGATCCTGATATAGAATCTCAATCGTATAAATACTGATTAGTAGAATTCCAAATAATAGGAACCAATAGCTTTAGCTATGTGCTGTGATTTTTTTTTTTCTTTTTTCTTTTTCTTACTAAAAAGCAGCAAAGAATTTATTTGACAAAGGAGGTAAAAGAAATACAGGATTAACATCCAGGTATACCTAGATGAGATACAAGTACAATACAATTAAATAGATTCCTCACCGTTGGATTGCCATCAGCAAGAAAATCTATTTAACAAACAAGAGAATTTTCTTATTGTACTCAATAATAGTCATACAACTGCATTCCACTTAATAGAGGAGCCATGCACAAACCCCAATCCCTAGTACATATTTGTTGCACATTGCTTCATCAGTGCAGAGAATGAATGGGCAGAATAAGAATCCAAACCATACAACAATATTATGATGAGGTCTGAAGAAAACAACTTCAACTAGACTTTTGTGTTTGTGTGTGTGTGTGTGTGTGTGCGTGTGAGTTGGGGGGGTGGGGGGGGTTTTGGGGGGTTGGGGTTTCACCATGACATTGTCTTACTGGACGAATGGCTGCTGGGGGGTTGGGGTTTCACCATGACATTATCTTACTGGACGAATGGCTGCAGAGAACTACTTCAATCCCTTTTATATACCAACGTTGGGTAGACTGGATTCCACATGTTGTTCTTTACATATGCTACAATTTCCTCCTGTATTAATGAGAGAATAAGTCAGGTAACTGTTGTCGACTGGCAAAACCAACTTTTTAAGCCCCGCTTCCTGAAGGGAAAATGTTTCTCACAGGGGCAATGTTGGAGATATCTCACACAGATTAATTATGTGACTTCATCATTCTAACCATCAGATGAATTGTGTGAATTCTTTGAATAAGCCACATGTTAAATCAAAATTGAGTTTCATTACAATTGTACAGCCTACCTGTTATGGGGATTTCCCCTTCCCCCTGTTATCTTTTAATCATCCCTGTTTTGCAAACATTTTATATTTTCCCAAACAACAAACTGACACATGGAGAAGTCAGATATGCAAAATAATAACTCCATAATGATTCTTCCCCCCCCCCCCCCAAAAAAAAAAAAAGAAAAAAAAAGAAGAAGAACGCAAGGTGCTGGAATGGCCTCCCACACTGTCCTCGATGAGAGAAGGAATCCCAAATAGCCAGAATCACCATGAGTTGGTTAGAACCAGAATTAAAACAATGAAAATATACGGAAATCTGACCCATGGATACAAACCATATTTAAGAGACAAGCAGAGAATAATATGATGAACGAGATATCCGAAGATGGAAGTGATCCAATGGTTGGAGAGGGAGATAAGAAGCAGTCCTAGATGAGATAGGATCAATGGTGACAAGCAAGCATATTTTCGATGGCAGTTCTGTTCTCAAAATTCAACCAATGGATGGAGATCAGGTTATGTAATGATGCTGTAAAACAGAATTAAAATAACAGTTCAGAATACGAGATGGATCTAATGGGTGAAATCAGAGATATGATAAAGTCCTAATGATGATGGGAATTATGGATTAAAGCAAACAGCAACATAACCATATCCCGAACCAGAAATCAATGCAAGATAGAAATACTTGGAACAAATTCATTTGACATTACTAATGGAGGAATATGGGCAGAATCGATGGCAGCAAGCCCAATGTTGTGTTGTATACTTGTATCTGCAACAGTCCTTGTAGGAAACCCTCCTACTATCCACTATGGAATATCCGAGGTCAAAATGGCCCGTTACAGAAATGCCCTCAGCACTTCGCTTACTCTTTCAAATTCAAAACCCAAATCCTTACTCTTCCATTACTAAAACTTGTTTGTACTCCGTCTATCGCATAGTAAGAAGGGGGTTAATTATTTTATTAAAAACTACACTTTCCAATTTTGCCTTCCATCCACTAATTATTCAAAATCTGTTAAATGAGTTGTGGTAATCATTGCAAGGGATCAAACAGTAAAATTAATAAAAAGTTAGGGAGAGGGTTTCCCACAGGACCAACGTAGGGGGAAATATCCCACAACACACCAATGAGAGTGGAAAATGGTATAGCCAATGGAGGCCCACATGGCCAGGGAAGAGAGAGAAAATATCAAAATTTGAGAGGTTGTAGGAAGGGATCCCCACACAGACATTGTGGGGGGATCTTTTTCCATACCTGATTTGAATGAGGGACAAAGACTTCCGGACAGCACAAAATGGGGAAGGAGGATCTTTACGGGAGGTTCCTTTAGTTACTGCTTCCCCGGTTACCTCCCCACCCCCCAAATTTTTTTTGCATGCTACATTCCCCCTTTGGTGGTGATTGTTATTCAGTAAGATGCAATCCATATTATCATGGCTCCGGGATAACCCGACGATAGCCACAAAGTAATTCCTATAAGTGGCACTACTATAATGCAAGGTTAACTACATTCAACAATGACGACAAAATAATAATAATAATAATAATAATAATAATAATAATAATAATAATAATAAGGCAGAATATTATTGTCACAAGGGTTTGTTATTTTCCAAACAGTACAAGACATCTATTCTGCCACGTGGGCAGATGATGTGCTCATTTTGACTATTGGGTAGAAAGAATATGGTCTAGATTATCCACACATCAAATTTCAGGCTCTAATTCAATTAAATACCCCCCTTTGTATTGGCATACATCCTGTGTATGTCCATGCATGTGTACCAATACTCTACACATTACTATGCACTCTTCCAACTTTGAATGGTTTAGATTAAAAACACCATAAAAATGAATGGCTCAAATTTGTCATGTGATTTCTGGAAATATCATATTCCATTGTTACGTGGATAACTACCCTAATAGTAGTTTGTCAAAATCCATGTGGGCAAATGATGTGTTCATTCTAGCTGTTGGATAGAGAAAATATGGTCTACAATAGCCATACATCAAATTTCAGGCTCTAATTCAATTAAATACCCCCTTTGTATTGGTGTACATCTCGTGTATGTCCATGCACGTAACCAATACTCTATAAACATTACCATGCACTCTCTCAACTCTGAATGGTTTAGATTAAAAAAACTGTTGAAGATATAGACCCCACCTCAGTAGGGGTACAACAGTTAGTGTACCACGATAGGGGGAGTGTCGCTATCGTGGTTTGGTTTCTTAGCTATGTCATTATTCTTATCTCTAGTTTCTCTTATCTTTTAGTTCTCTTATGTGTTTATATTCTAGAGTTAGACTAGGTCTAGACAAGGTCCTTGTTTTCTTAGATAGAGTAGAATTCCATTTTTTTAGGGGTAAATAAATAAATGTATTAACCATATATTAAAATCTCGATGAGATCCGATGAGATCTCGAATTTTTCGAACTTCTCAACTTGGTCGAAACGAGACTAGGTACGAGACGATATCTTGAGATTCTCAACCAGTTCGCAACTGGTCTCGACATTTTCGACTAATTCTTGACCAGTTCTCGACTGGTCTCGACATAATGTATGAATTATGATTGTATGGTCTACTTAACTACTTTGGATTTTTTGACTATGACAATTAACTAATTAAATGTTATTAAGTTTATTCTTCTCCTAAAATTTAATTTTACTGGCTCATTTGGTCTTCTTTGATCTTCTACTAGTGTAACATTATTTAGAATAGCCATTATTACTCTAGGTTTACATCTAAACTTTAAACTGACACTGCCAAGCATGGGTGTAAACCCAAACAACTACAATGTGTAATTATTATTTTTTTTCAATTTTATGATTTAAATTTTTTTATATAAGTTAAAATAGTGCTTTACTGGAGTATCAAGCCATAAAATGGTCATTTAAGGCTCGAAACACTCATTTCTAGCCTTCGCGGCTTTTCAGCATGTTCTCGCTGAGATTTCGATTGAGATCTTGGAAATCTCGATCTGACTCAAGGTTAAGATGACCTCGAGACTCGAGATTTTAATCCTTGGTATTAACGACACTCCAAAAGAAGAAGAACAAACCTGGGTATCCAAAAGGATAGAGCCATGCTCCTTACAAAACAATGGCAAAAGCCCAAACAGGCAAGAAAAAGAAAACCAAAAGACCCCCCAAATTAGGACTGATAGAAGACAAGATGAATCTGTTCCTAGTAGGGTCTCCGCGGGGGGGACCGCACCCCGAACCTAAAAAACAATAGCTTCCTAGATCTAGTCAGAGGTTTTAGACTCAGCCATTATCTTCCTTTATTGGTTGTTGTTATCGAGAGTGGGAGTGTCGTAGTTAGGGCTAGCGCTAAGCGCTAACTACGACTTTTTTATTTTTAGAAAGTTTTGTTTAGTTTCTTAATTCTGTTTTGTCTTTACTTTGCAAAGGGTTACTTTTGTAATCTTCTTTCCTTTTAGTTGGTTATAAATAAAGTGATGTGGGGAGAGGATCTTACTTCTTCCAATTCTTTTTTCTCAACATGGTATCAGCATAGTTGTCAAGGCGTCGCCTAGGCGTCCAAGCGGTTTGTACAGGCCTGGGCGCCAGGGCGCCTTGTGTACATGAGAAAGGCGGTCGCCCAGTCCAGACAGGAACAAGATTTATCAGGCAGTACTTATTTATGACTCATATCATTTAAGTAAATGCTTTAATTTTATAAAGCATTTACTTAAGATATTATTCATAAATAAGCAAATACCTCCCTATTTGAATCCAATAAAAATAGTCTAAAATTCAAATTCCAGAAGGAAAAAAAGTCAACCCCCCTGTTCAAGAACAAAAACCATATTTTTGGGTGCGAGGGCGATTTTCAACTTTTAAATGCTAGGCTTTTTTCTAAATATAAAAATTCTATAAATCTTATTATAATAAATCATCACTAAAAACCAAGAGTGCGCCAAAATAATATTTTGCTTTGATGCCCAAAAAATAATTTACATTCAGACGACTTTAAACAGCATTCCCGTATTCCGAACAAGGTTTGACCGGAGTGTAACTCCTTCATTATAATTTGGATTCAAGCAATCTCGGATTTGTTGGAAAGCTGATTATGCTAGCTTTGCAACGAATTCGAGATTGCTTGAATCCGAACTATATTAAAGGAGTTACGCTCTGATCAAATTCGTTAAAAGTACGCAAATGTTAGTCATAAATAATTGTTTACTTAACTCTAGACACAATCCCAGGTCTTAGTGTATATTAGTAAACTTGGGTCCACACCACATATTAATTAAGTTATGTCTTAAATGTTGATTATTTATGTAGAATGTTCAATATATATAAACATTAATATTTTAGAAATAAAAAAAATGCACTGGGAACGCCTTGGTCGCCTAGGCAACGCCTAAGCGGGCGCCTAGGCGCCTAGGCGCCCAGGATGGCCCCAAACGCCTTGGATCGCCTTGTCGCCTTGACATCTATGGGTATCCGAGCCATAGTAGGGCTGCCGCCTCTTTTCTTTTTTTCTCCTCTATTCTCCTCTCTTTTTTTCTTGTGTTTTGTGAACCAGATCTGCCGCCAGCTTCATACCTGCACTACAGAACCTGCTGCCACCATCATCCCTGCTGTACAGATTTCTCTCTCAGAAACTGCTACAGCAACACAGAATCTGCCACCTCTTTCCTTCTTTTTCCTCCTCTCCTTTTTTCTTCCCTGGATACCTGCCGCCACCACCTGTTGTGGTCTTCCACATTACCGCCACCCTCTATAAGACCTTCCAGACTTGCCACAAGCCCCCACAGATCCCATCGACACTTCCACATTACCACCAGTCTGTTTTTTTCTCTCTTTCCATATTACCGCCAGTTTTTGTTTTTCCCACCATCCTACAACATCTTTTAACCATTACCGTAAGCCACTGATCAGCACCTATTGTTTTCCCATAGCCCTGCAATCTACCTCATCAGAATTTTTTCAGAATTATCTGGTTCTCTATTTCCAGATTTTTCAATTTTTCAGAATTATCAGTTTTTTATTCTAGATTATTTTGTTTATAGAATTTTTGTCTCAAGTGAAGGAATGAACTAAACAAGTTCGAAGATTTTTTTTTGGATGCATTGCCGTGTATCAATTATTGAAGGGATATACTTTGTAGAGATCAACCTGATAGCCAACCTCGTCTTCCATGCTAGTTTGAAGATCGAAAATTGCTTCTTAGGTTTCTCTTGTTCCCATACATGTGATACACGGCTTCTCTATTATCTTATTTTACATTGTCCTTGAGTTGATATTCTTCCCATGGCTGAATTTTCTGAAGTGGTTTCTCCTAACATGGAGTCCTAAAAATTGAATTCTCCTCTATTCCTCTTAATCCTGTTAAGTTGGATGGAACCAACTATTTGATGTGGTCCAAAACAGCACAAATGGCCATCTCTGCAAGAGGACTATTAGGTTACATCAATGGTAAAAAGAAGGCACCTGAACCTACTGATAACCTTTATGATAAATGGGCATCTGAGAATTCTATTGTAATGGCATATTTTATTGGATCTGTAGAGCCCAAGATTGGGTGAGGGTACGTTTTGCTACCTGATGCTACTAAGATTTGGAAGGCTGCCAAAGAGACTTATTCCCAGGTTGGAAATTACTCCTTGATTTATAACCTCCATGTGAAAATTGGTGCTACTAAGCGATGGGATATTACTGTTTCCCAATATTACTCTGAGCTCCGCAGTTTGTGGCAGGAATTAGACTATTATGATACATTCACAGCTGCATGTTCTACTGATGCTGCAGCAATGAAAAGTGCCAAAGGCAAATTATGTGTGTATAATTTTCTGGCTGGACTTAACATTGAATTTGATCAGATTCATGATCGAATCCTTAGTAGAGAGCCATTACCATCACTTAAGCAATCTTATGCCTTAGTCCAGTCTGAGGATATGCGCCATACATCCATGATGCCTCCTCTTCCAGCAGAGAGATCAGCTCTCCAGACTACTCAGCCAAGTAGTTCTCCTTTTTCAAAACCTACCATTGTTCGATGTAAATATTGTGGGAAGGACCGCCATATTAAAGAAACCTACTAGAAATTGCATGGCAAACCAGCTGACTTTGAGGCCAAGAGGCGTGACAAGACCCTATAGAGACACAAAAATTTTCGAGCACCACAGGCAAATCAAATAGAGACCTGTCCTCCTACTGGGATGGTACCTACACTATCAACTGAAGAGCTTCAGGCACTCAAAAATTTATTAAGGCCATCCGCTACAGTTTAAGCCGCTCCTCCAATGCAAATTGCCCCGCCAGGTTCATACTTTGTCCAGTCAGGTAACTATCATGTGGGTCTATCTGCTTCATCTATCTCTAGCCCATGGGTTATGAACACCGGAGCAACTGACCACATGATTGGGTCAGCCAATTCATTCTTCCTATATTCTCCCTCTTCTGGGAAAGATACAGTCCGAGTTGTAGATGGGTCCCTCTCTCCTATATCTGGAAAGGGTTCCATCTGCTGCTCCCCTACTCTTACTTCGCAATCAGTTCTTTATGTACCTAGTTATTCTACAAATTTATTGTCTATTAGTAGTCTCACTAGATCTCTTAACTGCAAAGTAACCTTTTTCCCTACCTTGTGTGAAATTCAGGATCTGGAGAGCGGGAAGACGATTGGACATGGTAGATTGCATGGTGGTCTCTACTTGCTTGCAGATGGTCCTTCTATGCCTCCTTCTTCATCACCACCTACTACACATCATCTCTATTCTGCTGTGAGCGCACTTCAGCAGTGGCATTGCTGTCTTGGTCACCTGTCCCCAGCTATTTTATCTCAGTTGTAGATGGGTCCCTCTCTCCTATATCTGGAAAGGGTTCCATCTGCTGCTCCCCTACTCTTACTTCGCAATCAGTTCTTTATGTACCTAGTTATTCTACAAATTTACTGTCTATTAGTAGTCTCACTAGATCTCTTAACTGCAAAGTAACCTTTTTCCCTACCTTGTGTGAAATTCAGGATCTGGAGAGCGGGAAGACGATTGGACATGATAGATTGCATGGTGGTCTTTACTTGCTTGCAGATGGTCCTTCTATGCCTCCTTCATCACCACCTACTACACATCATCTTTATTCTGCTGTGAGCGCACTTCAGCAGTGGCATTGCTGTCTTAGTCACCTATCCCCAGCTATTTTATCTCAGTTGTTTCCTTCCCTTTCCAAGCATTGTAATAAAAACGAGTTATTATGCAAAGCATGTATTCTTGCTAAGCAGGCTCGTATAACCTATCTACCTAAATTTAATAGAAGCAGTAATATGTTTGATTTGGTTCATTCTGATGTCTGAGGTCCAGCTAGGACAACCTCTATATTTGACCACAAATGATTTGTAACTTTTATTGATTGTCACACTAGGACTACTTGGGTGTACCTTATGTATCAAAAGAGTGAAGTTTTTGAGTGTTTCCGCTAGTTTCATAAAATGATTCAGACTCAGATTCAAACACCAATCAAGGTTCTTCGGAGCGACAATGAGAGAAAATACCTTGATGAGCATTTTTAGAGATATCTGTCTGAGCATGGGATTCTACATCAAACAAGTTGTGTTGACACCCTGGCTCCAAATGGGGTTGCAGAAAGGAAGAACCGTCGTCTACTTGAAGCATCTTCGACCCTTATGCTTGAGGGAAATGTGCAAGCGAAGTTTTGGAGTGATGCTGTTCTGACAGCAACCTCTCTCATAAATCGGTTGCCATCTCGGATACTGAACAATAAGGCTCCTCTGGATCTGTTACTTGGTGATCACTCATTTGGTCTCCCACCAAAGGTATTTGGATGTGCCTGTTATACTCGGAACCATCATCCTCATGGAAAATTTGATCCACGAGGGGTTCGCTGCATCTTCCTTGGTTATCCAGCCACTCAAAAAGGGTATAAATGTTATCATCCTCCATCCCGTCGGACTTTCATTAGCAAATATGTTCTCTTTCATGAAGACATGATGTATTTTCAGCCACATCTTTAGGGGGAGATAGACACAGTTGATCCAGAAGATGTGCCTTTGATTAACTCAATGGAGATGGAGATAAAAAGAGTCTAGGTAAGAAGCATACCTGATCCTATTCCTGAGCCAGAGATGCCACCACCACCTAATCCTACTCCTGAGCCAGAGATGCCACCACCACCTGATCCTACTCCTGAGCCTGAGATGTCTACCAGTCCCATGTCTGCTGCCAAGCCTTTGCAAGTTTATAGCCGTGCCAGAAGCAAGCAAGGAAAGACCACTACCATCCAAGCAACTTCACATGTCCCTTCGTCAGCCCAGGATCCAGAGACTGACCAAACTCTTGGTAAGGAAATTTCCCTCTTTGATTCTTACTTTGATCTCCCTATTGCCCTTCTTAAAAGTACTAGGGCTTGCCCTATTCATCTAATCTCTAATTTTGTTTCGTACGACTCGTTATCTCCTTCTTTCCATGCATTTGTGTCTTCTCTTTCCTCTGTGTCTATTCCTCAGAAATGGCAGGATGCACTTTTGAATGAGCGGTGGAAAGCTGCAATGATGGAAGAAATGAGAGCCTTGAAGAAAAATAATACTTGAGACCTTGTTTCTCTTCCATCGGGTATAAAACCAGTAGGGTGCAAATGGGTTTTCACAGTCAAGCAGAACAGTGATGGCACAGTCGATCGGTACAATGCAAGGCTAGTAGCCTGTGGATTCACACAGACATATGGTTTTGATTATCAAGAAACATTTGCTCCAGTGGCTAAAATGACAACAGTAAGGGTTCCATTGGCATGTGCTGTCTACCATAATTGGGATCTCCAACAACTTGATGTAAAGAATGCCTTCCTCCATGGTGAACTTAAAGAAGAAGTGTATATGGACTGTCCACCTGGGTTTACAGATGCAAATACCCATGGAAAGGTATGTAAATTGAAGCGTTTACTTTATGGACTCAAGCAGTCCCCTAGAGCATGGTTTGGTAGACTACATAAGGCCATGATAGCCTTTGGCTATGCACAGAGTAATGCTGATCATACATTGTTTACTAAGCATTCATCTAGAAGTTTTACAGTTCTTTTGGTATATGTGAATGATATCATTGTCACTGGAAATAGTGACGAGGAGATAAAGAAACTCAAGGTATTTCTCGGGACGGAGTATGAAATTAAAGATCTGGGAAAGCTTAGATCCTTTCTTGGGATTGAAGTAGCTCATTTTGCAAAAGACATATTTTTTTCTCAGAGGAAGTACATCCTTGATCTTTTGTCAGAGACAAGTATGCTAGGCTGCAAGCCGTGTGCTACTCCACTAGATGTAACTACCAAGCTGAAAGAGAAAGAAGGAACACCAATAGATAAAGGGATATATCAAAAGTTGATTGGAAGGTTAATATACTTATCTCACACAAGACTAGACATAGCATTTGCAGTTACCCTGGTGAGTCAGTTTATGCATGATCCCTATTCTACGCATTTGGAGGCTGTTTATAGGATTCTTCATTACCTAAAGGCAGCTCCAGGAAAGGGGATCCTACTCTCACCACATGATGGTTTCAAAGTGAAAGCTTATACGGATGCTGACTGGGCAGGTAGTCCGGACAGAAAATCTATTTCTGGTTACTGTACATTTGTGGGAGGAATGTTAGTCACTTGGCGCAGTAAGAAGCAGAACGCCGTAGCACGTTCTAGTGCAGAAGCAGAATTCAGAGCAATGGCTCAAGGCATATGTGAACTTCTATGGATGAAAGGCCTACTCAGTGACTTGAAAGTCGATTGTTCTCAACCTATGGTTCTCTCTTGTGATACTAAAGCTGCTATTAGCATTGCTTACGATCTAGTTCAGCATGACCGAACCAAGCATGTTGAAATAGATCATCATTTTATCAAAGAAAAACTCGAGAGTGGTCAAATTCAGATTCCACATGTCAGATCCGAAGATTAACTGGCCAATATTTTCACAAAAGGCTTACCCGTCAAGTCATTTCAAATTATTTTGTCTAAGTTGGGAATGCATGATATCTATGCACCAACTTGAGGGGGAGTGTTATCGAGAGAGGGAGTGTCGTAGTTAGATCTAGTGCTAGCGCTAACTACGACTTAAGTTTAAGATTAGATTTCTTATTTTTAGAAAGTTTTGTTTAGTTTCTTAATTCTGTTTTTGTCTTTACTTAAGGGTTATTTTTGTAATCTTCTTTCCTATTAGTTGGTTATAAATAAAGTGATGTGGGGAGAGGATCTTACTTTTTCCAATTCTTTTTTCTCAACATTTGTAATCTCTTTATTTGATTGGTATAAATTGGGGGGGCACTGCTGAGATCATCGACTACTACTTTTGGTAGTCTCGTTTTCTCCTCCTTCATTCTCCTTGTCTTTTCTTCTCTTATTTCTTTACTTTGTTATATGGTGTCAAAGCAATCACCCAGGTTGCCATTTTGAGAGTTGTTTAAGGTTCTCCGTTAGGTAGGTGTACAGCCACCACAACTGCTGTTGTTGTTTCCTATTCTCTGCAAGTATTGGTAAGTTCTCTGCAGTCTCAGATCTGCATCTTTCATATTCTTCCATCAATTCATCCCGTAAGTACTAACTTACGGATTATTTTCAGATCTGGTTTTCCATATTCTTCATAATCTGATCTGTTTCTGTTCATCATATACAGCTGCCATTGTCGACCTGAATCAGAAGTTCTACTCACATAAGGGCTGCTCCATTAATTCTGAGTTCTATCCATTGATCTGGCCATGGCTTCACTTTATATTGATGTGGATCCATTGATTATGTTCATGGTTTCTGAAGTGAATTGATATTATTCTGTTCTTCAGTTCACCCCTGGTTTCGGTTGAACAATATGTGGATTAATATCGATTTTTATGGAATTGATTTTCTGGCTGGTGGTAATACTTTTTGAATCGTTGTAATCGATTCTTGATATCGATTATTATATAATTGATTTTCATGGATCAATAGTTCATGTGGAAATCTCGATTTTTGTGGTGATTGCAGTATGGTTCTGAATCAATTTTATAGAGCAGAGTTACTAGTGGTAATCCTTGATTAAGTTTCTGGTTTTGCTTATTGCATTCGATTTTGTGGAGTTTCTTTTTGCCTCTTGGTAGGCTGAACCGAGCATTCCCAATCAATTTTTTATGAAGTTCTTTTGCCTCTCGGTTGGCTGAACCGAGCTTTGACATCAACTTTTTGGAAGTTTCTTTTGCTTGTCGGTTTGCTGAACCAATTATTGAAATTAATTTTTATGGTTTGTCTTCCCGATTGTTGAATTGATTATTATTCGTTGCTTTCCTTGGTGCTGATGGTTGAGTCCAAGACTACCGTAACTGAGGTGGTGTCTTCCTCCTCCCATCGATTACAGAGAAGAAATTAGGACTTAATGGCAGAAAATTGTAAAGTTGGTTTTGACAGGACTGGATCCACAGAGTCACTTAACACATACTAGGTCTAGTACAAACTCTACATGGGCCATTGTTGAATCTTGGATTTTGGGCCAACTGTTGAATTATGCGAACAATCATGTTGTGGATCTTGTTACCCACATTGATATTGTGAAGGAACTGTGGGACTATTTGAATATTTTATACTCCGGTCACAATAATTTGTCTCGTACAATAATTTGTCTCGTATCTATGAAGTATCACAAGAATTTTATTGGGTGGATTGGAAGGGTTGCCCTCTCACCCAGTACTTTGTGGATATTAAATGGATGTATGAAGAGTTGAGTTCTCTATTTCCTAGTAGTGTCGATGTGCAGAAGATGCAGGATCAACGGGAGTACTTGGCCGTTATGGGCTTTTTGGGAGAGCTTGACCCCCAGTTTGATTCTCTTCGGTCTAAAATTCCTAGTGGTAAGGTGGCCTCTCTGGCGGATACTTTTTCTAGTGTTATGAGTTTCTCATGACAATTCTTGTGTCACAGCTCCCGTAGATAGTTTAGCCCTTGTGTCCCACTAAGCTGGTCATGGTGATGGTTCTAGTCGCGGTGTTGGTTTTGGCCGTGGTTCTGGTAGGGGTATTGGCCGTGGTCAGCCTCCTGGTGCACCAGCCTCTTCAGACAGTTTGGGTCCGTTTCGCACCTGTCATCATTGTGTGAAACCTGGACATATCCAACGCTTTTGTTGGAAACTTCATGGCAAACCATCTCAGCAACAGTTTGCCAACTTTGTCGTTGCTTTAAGTCTGTTACTTCTCCTGTGCCATCTGAGGGAAAGATAGTTAAGATGATTGATGATGAGTATGCACATTATAGTCGGTTTCAAACGTCACAGCCTTCCTCATGTTCTACAGCTACTTTTGTCTAGACAGGTAATGCCACTGCATGACTTTCATCCTCTAGTCCCTAGATCATTGATTCGGGTACTTCCGAGTTCCGATTACATGTCCGACGTTTAAGGTATATTTTTCCACCTCCAATTCCATTGTCACTTGGCTGATGGCTCCTCAATTCAAGTCAATGGCACTAGGACTGTTCATCCCACTCCATCTCTGTCATTTAACTGACTCTCCTTTCCATTTAACCTTTTATTTGTCAGTAAGCTTCCCAATGCTCACATTTGTTCCATAACCTTTTTCCCTGATTCATGTGTTTTTCAGGTTCTTATGACAAAGAAGATGATTGGTAGGGGCCGTGAGAAAGGTGACTGTATCTACTTGAGGATTCTCTGTCAGTTGCATGTCCAAGTATTCTGTCTCCACATCAAGTTCATTGTTAGTTGGGTCATCCATGTTTATAGAGTTTAAAGAAGCTCGACTCTCGTTTTAGTTCTCTTTCTAATTTAGAGTGTTAGTCGTGCCAGTTTGGGAAGCTCCATCGTGTGAGTTATTCCCCTTAGGCCAATAAGTGATTTGCGCACCCTTTTGCTTTAGTTCACTTCATGGTTTTAAGCATCGATACGATACGTCCTGTATCCACTAACACTATCGATATGATGCTCTTTAATACATCTCTTTTTTTAAAACAAAAAGTGTATCCATCTGTAATGACCGATACGGCTCGATACGGTTGATACACTTAATACGTATCGATACACTTAAGTTTTCATTTTCTCGCCAAAAAAAAAAAAAAAACTTGTATCGATGTGTATCTAACCGATATGGCTTGATACACCTCGATATGAACCGATACTGTTTGATGCACCTCAATATGAACCAATACGATTCGATACGCTCGATAAGCACAATATAACTGATTTTTTCCACTTTTTTGGTCTTCTTCCTTGATGAAAACCTACATTTCATGCGAATTGAAGGTTGCTTATTATAAGGTTTTTATGCTTAAAAATTGTGTTTTGCATGTTTCCTAATCATTCCATTGCATATCATGCCCCGTATCCTAGCGTATCCACCGTATCCACAATACGATACGATATGATACATCTTTTAAAATTGCCCGACCGTTATGCTATCGATACTCGATACTTTAATCCTTGGTTCATTTTGATGTATGGGGACCTGGTCCAGTCGCGTCTAAGTTGGGGTTCAAGTATTTTGTTACTTTTATGGATGATTTTTGAAGGGTTACTTGGATTTATTTAATGAAAAGTTGCTCTGAATTATCTTCAATCTTTTGTACCTATGTTAATGGAATTCATACTCAATTCCAAACCTCTATTCGTATTTTTTTGGAGTGATAATGCCAAAAAATATTTCTCGGGTCAGTTTTCCTAGTTTATGATTGCACAGGGTATGGTTTACCAGTCTTCTTGTCTGGAAACTCCACAAGAGAATGGTGTTGCAGAACGGAAGAATTACCATTTAATGGAGGTTACTCAGTAGTTGTTTTTGAAATGAAGGTGGTAAAATTCTTTTGGGTGATTTTTTAAACTGTGTTACCTTATTAATCACATGCATTCTTTTGTTTTGGGTAGTGGTACTCCTCATTCTCTGTTGTTTTCCTCTGACCCTTTATTTGTGCTTCCTCCTAGGGTATTGGGTATTTGTGATGATCATCCTGGTCTTTCTAAGTTGGATCTTAAAGCTCTCAACTGTTTGTTTGTGGGTTATTTAAGAACCCAAAAAGGGTTATCGTTGGTATTCGCCGAAGTCCAATAAGTACTATGTTACAGTCGATGTTTCTTTCTTTGAGTCCATTTCATATCAGGATGGGTCATTTGTCGTATCTGCGTTAGATGATGATCTGCTTACATCATATTGTCAAGCACTCCCTTTCGCAGGTACCACCTCCTCCACCAGTCATCCAACAGGTTTATACTTGTCGTCCTTGGGTAGATCCTAGACTCCCGGCTCCTCTCGCCCCAGCCGCCTCTTCTTCACATGTAGACCCTGCTCTTGCATTGAGTATAAATAAGTCGGTTTCGAGCCTGGTCGAGACGAAACCCAGGCTCGAAACTGACTTATACCATATCTCGGTCTAACTCAGTTGGGTTCGACCAGGATTCGTACGAAACCTATGTTTCGACCCATAAAATGAAATAGGGTCTATATCTAAGTGTCGAAACCAGTCGATACCTTACTGGCAGTCATCAGGCAGTGCTGCAGTACTAATTTATGACTAATATCACTTAAGTAAATGTTTCTTTAATTTTATATTTCATTTACTTAAGATATTATTCATAAATAAACAAACACCCCTCATTTGAATCCAATAAAAATAGTATAAAATTCAAATTCCATAAGGATAAAAAATCAACCCTACAGTTCAAGAACAAAAACTGTATTTTTGGATACCGGGGGGGGGGGGATTTTCAACTTCCAAATGCTAGGCTTTTTTCCAAATATAAAAATTTCATAAATCTTATTATAGTAAAGCATCACTTAAAACCAAGAGTGCGCCAAAATAATCTCTTGCTTTGATGCCCAAAAAATTGTTTACATTCAGACGAATTAAATAGCATTTGCGTAATCCGAATAAGGTTTGACTGGAGTGTAACTCCTTCATTATAACTAGGATTCAAGCAATCTCGGTTTTGTTGGAAAGCTGATTATGCTAGTTTTGTTAGCTTTGCAATGAATTCGAGATTGCTTGAATCCGAGCTATATTAAAGGAGTTACGTTTCGGTTAAATCATGTTAAAAGTACGTGAATGTTAGTCAAAACAATTGGAGTGATACCATGTCGTGGGATACATACATGCTGGGATGAAAGGAGCGTTATCGCCACCATCAGTGGTACGTTGCACGTGGTTTACATGTATCACGAAGCTCTGCATGGAACTAATTGGTAAGACTTTTAAATTCTAAGTTCAATGTATTAATTTTGAATGAATGTTGTTAATTAGTGGCTTAGTACATTGTGGATTATTTCAATGTACACTACCAAACTTGGGTCCACATCACATGTAACTATTTTTTATGTCTTTTTTTCAAACTAACATTAGAAATAGGTGTAAAATGGTTTAAATAGGGTATAAAAAAAGAAAATCAGACAAAAAAAAAAATTTAGGACTAGAAACCATGGAGTCAATAAAACTGGGCAAAAATACGAGGTTTCGGCTTGGTTTTTGCTGAAACCACGAGTTGTTTCGGTTTTGAGGCTGACCAAAACAGGCCTCGAAACCGGCACCTCGAACCTTGAGTATACCTTTTTCTGACCTTGATATACCTATTGCTCATTGTAAGGGAGTTCGAAGTTGTACCCAACATCTAATTGGAAAATTTGTGTCTACATCCGGTTTCTCTTCATCATTTCATTCTTTTTTGACTACTATTGAGAATCACCCCCTTCTTAAGTCTGTTGCAAAGGCTTTATCTAGTCTTGGTCAAAGGACAACTATGGAAGATGAGCTTTTTGCCTTGGAAGACAATCACACTTGGGATCTTGTAGCCTTACCTGGGCAAGTTTTCTATTGGTAGTTGTTGGGTGTATGTTGTAAAGGTCAACCTTGATGGTTCTCTTGCTCGTTTGAAGGCTCGCCTGGTTGCCAATGGCTATGAATAGGTCTATGGTGTCATTTACCTGGACACTTTTTCTCCAATGGCCAAACTGGCATTGATTTGGATTTTGATCTCTCTTACTGTTACCCATCACTGGCCACTGCACTAGCTTGATGTGAAGAATGCTTTCATACATGGTGATCTCTATGAGGAGGTTTATATGGAGCAACCGCAAGGTTTTGTCGCTCAAGGGGAGTTTGGTATGCTGTGTATGATGAATTGAAGCAGTATCCTTGAGTATGGTTTGGTTGTTTCACAAAGGTTGTTCTCAGTTTTGGCTTGTCCCGATGTGAGAGTGATTACTTTGTTTTTTATCGTCAGTCTGGTACAGGGAGGATTTTCCTCATGTTTATGTTGATGACATAATGATTACTGGAGATGATCGTACATGTATTGAAAGTTTGAAGGCTCATTTACAACAACGGTTTCGTACCAAGGACCTTGGTCAGTAGAAATATTTCATGGGAGCTGAGTGGCTCAATCAAAGAAAGGTATTTATCTTTATCAAAGGAAATATGTTTTGGATTTACTTATCAAAATAGGGATGTTAGGATCCAAGCCTGTGGACA
This sequence comes from Protea cynaroides, assembly GCA_028583415.1. NCBI lineage: Eukaryota > Viridiplantae > Streptophyta > Magnoliopsida > Proteales > Proteaceae > Protea > Protea cynaroides. The sequence continues at coordinate 66,988,862 of CM053274.1, forward strand.
CTACAATGGATCCTAACATAAAATTTACAGTTGATGTTCTGACAGATCTTGAGAGGTATCGTAGATTAGCTGGCAAATTGAACTATCTCACTGCGACTTGACTAGATGTGGCCTTCCCTGTCAGTGTTGTGATTCAGATTCTGTCCTCTCCTCGAACTCCTCATTGGGATGCTATTATTGGTATTTTACGGTATCTCAAGAAAACTCCAGGTCGTGGTCTTCTATACTTTGATCAGGACATTAACGTGTTAGAGTGTTTTTTAGATATTGATTGGGCCGGTTCTCCTATTGATAGACGGTCTGATACTGGGTAATATACTTTTCTTAGCGGAAATCTTGTGCTGGAAGAAAAAGAAGCATACTGTGGTTGTTGATCGAATGCAGAGTTTGAATATTGTGCTATGACACATGTCATGTGTGATTGTGTGAGTTTATGTGGGTCAAACAGTTGTTAACTGATCTTAGTTTTTCGCACCAGTCTTCCATGCAGCTGTGGTGTAATAACTAAGCTGCCATTCACTTTGCTTTCAATCCTGTGTTTTATGAGTGAACGAAACACATTGAGGTCGATTGCCATTTTGTTTCTGAAAATGTTCTACAAGGGATTATTTCCCCATGCCATGTTGGTACAGGAGAATAGCTTGCTGATGTGTTTACCAAGTCTTTAGGGAGTGAGAGAATTGCCTATATTTGTAACAAACTAGTCACGTTAGATATTTATGCTCTAGCTTGAGGGGTAGTGTTATTGTGTTTTATTATAAGAGAGAGGCCCATTAAGGCCTCTCGGGACTAGTGCCTGACGCTAATATCGAGAGCGCTAAAAGGCTCTCTCTCTTTCCTTTGTTTTGTCTTTAATACTGTTGTAAATATCATCCTTAAGTCAATAGGGGTATCATAGTAATTTGCTAATTGTTTCTTTTATTTCTTTTTATTTATTGTCATTAGGGATATTATTGTAATTCCTATTTTCAGTATTTCATTATAAATAAGATGTTGGAGTGAGGAGATCACCACTCACTCATTCTTTTCTGAATCAACATGGTATCAGAGTCTCCTTAGATCCCCTTTCTCTCTCTCCTTACCGCCACCCCTCCTAGCCTTTCTTCTTTTACCGCCACCCCTCTTAACCCTGCCGAGACCACTCACAGCCTTACCCCCACACCTGTAACCACCCAAACCTACTGCCGATATCAAGAAACTCTACCGCCATACCTACACACCATCTGAAACCCCTGCCGACATCATTCCTTAACCCCACAGCCTTACCACCACACCTGGAAACCATCCCAAACCTACTCCCGAAACCAAAAAAAAACTTACCGCCATACTTCTTTAACCCCCTTAAACCTACCGACACCTTCCAGCAACCTTTCCTCTACCATCGTTGGCTAAAACTTTTTAGCTAACATCCCATTGTCTAAACCTATACCTAAACCTTTTCCTAAACTTCCCCTAAACCTATTTCCTCATTCTCTCTAATTTCTTACCTATGAACTAAATAACTCCCTAAGGACTTTTCATTATTGGTTGCCGTGTATCCCTTGTTGATGGAATATTTTCTCTGACTCTCTGAAGATCGAACGTTGCTGTAGTTGTTTCTCTCGTTCCTGGAAGATTGATACACGACATCTCTGTGCATGACATTGATTCCTCTTCACATTAAGTTTGATTGATTTGGTATGGTTAATTGACATTTTTTTTATCAAATATCGTTTTGTTCCAGCCTATTATTTATCTCAATTTTTTTTGGGGTTTACTGAGTACCCAAATCGAGATTTTTTTATTCTTGTGATTGCAATGGCATCTGAAGTAACGTCTGCTGGAACTGATTTTTGTAAAATGGAAAATCTCACCATTTCAACTAATATCACAAAACTTGATGGTGGTAACTACCTGATGTAGTCTCGGGCCATACAACTTTCTATTACGGCTCGGGGGTTATCTGGTTATCTCATCAGTGCCAAGATTAAACCCCTTATTGAGGGTACTTCTCTGGACAAATGGAATGCTGAGAATTCCTTAGTGATGCAATATCTACTTAATTCCATGCTACCCACCATAGCCGAGGGATATCTATTATTGAATACAGCTGTACAGATCTGGAAGTCTGCAAAGGACACATATTCCCAGGTGGGAATGACGCATTAATTTATGCTTTGCAAGAAAAGGTTCATGGGACTACCCAGAAGGAGTTAACAGTGTCTCAGTATTATACTTAGTTACAAAGTCATTGGCAAGCCATTGATTTTTATGATTCCATACATGCCAAGTGTGATGAAGATGCTACACTTTTTAAGAAAAGGGAAGAAGAATACGAAGTCAATACGTTCTTGGCAGGACTGAATGTCAAGCTTGATCTTATTTGCTCACAGATCCTCAGCAAGGATCCTTTTCCTACCGTTGAGCAGGCCTATCCATGGTTTAGCTTGAAGACCAAAGAAGAACGACTATGTTGTCACCTTCTGTCCCTGATAGGTCTGCCTTCCATACAAATACTCAGCCATACAAGGGCCCTACTGAATCCAAAGATCCGGTAAAATGTGAGCATTGTGGCAAACCATGACATACTAAAGACACTTGTTGAAAACTCCATGGTAAACCAACAAACTTTGAACCAAAGAGACATAAAAAAAGTCTGCAAAAATCCAAGAACTTCAAGGGCTCATATGCAAATCAGACTGAAGCTCATTTAGCTGCTGATCCCACAGCCCCACTACTAAACAGTCACATTCTTCAGGCCCTCAGTCATTTGCTCCAGCCATCATCTGCTACCTCTTTTAGATCGTCATCTGCACCTGCTCCTGCCTCTACCACTCCAGGTTCTCACTTTACTCGATCAGGTATGTGTTTCAGTGGGCACTATGCGCCAATGGTCTCTAATCCTTAGATTATTGACTATGGTGCCATGGACCACATGATTGGTAACCATAGCTTATTTCATCAATACTTGCCTACATCTGAAATTAATACTGTTCGTGTGGCGGATGGGACCCTATCCTCTATATCAGGGAAATGTTCCATTCAGTGCACTCCTTCTTTAACTTTGCAGTCTGTTCTTCATGTTCCAAAATTCTCTATTAATCTTATGTCCATTAGTAGTATAACTTCTACTTTAAACTGCAAAGTTACATTTTTTTTTCCTTCTTATTGTCTATTTCAGGATTTGGAAACAAAGAGGACAATTGAATGTGTTAGGATGCAGGGTGGTCTCTATTTACTTAAGGAAGGCATCTTTCAGTCAGTTCCAACTCACCCAAGCCTAGTACATCAACTTTATTCGGCATCCTCTGATCTTCAATAGTGGCACCAGTGGCTTGGGCATTTGTTTTTTGAAGTTTTAGCTAGTCTTTTTCTTACTTTGGCAAATAAATGTAAACAAGACGAGTTTTTTTGCGAAGCTTGTATTCTGGCTAAGCAAACTCGGTCTTGGTATAATCCTTATTTTAAACAGAGCAGTACTCCTTTTACTTTAGTTCATTTTGATATTTGGGGACCAATCAGAACTAATTCTATTACTGGTCACCATTGGTTTGTTACATTTATAGATTGTTTTTCTAAAACCACTTGGGTGTATCTATTGCATAACAAGAGTGAAGTCTTTCAGTGCTTTCACCAGTTTCACCAGATGATCAAGACTCGATTTCAAGCTTCTCTAAAGATTCTCCGTAGTGATGACGGAAGAAAATACATTAAGGGCGAGTTGCAACATTATCTCGCAGATAATGACATTTTGCACCAGACTAGTTGTGTTGATACTCTTGCACAGAATGGGGTGGCTGAAAGGAAGAATCGTCATCTACTTGAAGTGGCTCGTGCCTTGATGTTTGCCCGCAATGTACCACCACAATATTGGAGTGATGCCATTCTTACTGCAACTTACCTAATCAACCGCGTCCCGACCCCAGTCCTTGATCATCACTCACCTTTAACCCTTCTCCTCAATAATGACCCCCATATTATTTTACCTAAGATCTTTGGCTGCGTATGCTATGTGCACAACCCTAAATCCCCAGGAAAACTTGAACCCCGTGGTTTCCATTGTTTTTCCTTGGGCTATTCTCCAACCCAGAAAAGATATAAATGTTACCACCCACCCACCCACCCGCCCGCCCGCCGCACTTTCGTCTCTATTGATGTTCTATTCTATGAGAGCCTTTCTTACTACCCAGCATCCCATCTTCAAGGGGAGCCTAGTGTTTTAGAAGATGGGCTTGTTATCATACCTATGGCCTTTCCCCTTCCACTTCAGAAGGAGAACACATCATCTTCTGCTAAGCCCATATTACCTTCTTTTGAACCCTCTGCTGAAAAAATTCCCAGTCCAAAAGCCGTGGAAAAAACAAAAAAATACTGCACCTCGCCTACAAGTCTATAACTGTACCAGAATCAAGCAGAGCAAGAACACCATCATCAACGCACTTATACACATCCCTTCGCCAGCTCTGGATCCAGAAATTGTTTCAAAGAATGAGAGCCTTCTGTCTGGTAATATTCTTCCCTCTGAGTCAAACTTACCTATTGCTTTTCGTAAAGGTACTAGGCCCTGTACTCAGCATTCTATATCTCAGTATGTTTCCTATAAATCATTGTCTCCGTCATATCTTGCTTTTGTCTCTACTTTTGTCTTCAGTGTCTATTCCCAAACATTGGCAAGATGCAGTTGCAGATGTGAGATGGAAAGTAGCCATGGTAGAGGAAATAACTACCTGAGGAAAAATGAGACATGGGACCTAATTGACCTTCCACCAGGGAAGAAGACTGTTGGGTGTAAGTGGATCTATACTGTAAAGCAAAAAGAAGACGGGACTATAGACAGATAAAAAGCCAAATTAATAGCTCGAAGATTTACACAGACTTATGGAATTGATTATCAGGAGACATTTGTTGGCAAAAATGACTACTATTCGTATCATTTTTGTCTGCGCAGTACATTATAATTGGGATTTACAGCAGCTGGATGTCAAGAATGCATTCCTTTATGGGGAGTTAGGCAAGGGATGTTCCACCAGGATTTGAGTCATCAGCTACTAAAGGAAAAGTGTGTAAGCTGAAACGATCTCTCTATGGGCTCAAGCAATCTCTTAGGGCCTGGTTTGGAAGGTTTCACAGAGTTATGACCTCAGTGGGTTACAAACAAAATAATGCTGATCACACATTGTTTATTAAGCAGAGGGAAGGGAAAATCACGATTCTCATAGTTTATGGAGATGATATTGTGATTATGGGCAATGATAATGAAGAGATTAGACAACTGAAGACCTTCTTGGGAAAGGAGTTTGAAGTCAAAGACCTAGGAAAACTGAGATATTTTCTTGGGATTGAAGTAGCACGCTCCACTAGAGTTATTTATTTGTCTCAAAGTACATACTTGATCTTCTGTCTAAGACTGATCTCTTAAGGTGTCGGCCTTGTGAGACACCAATTGACCTTAATAGTCGGTTACAAGAAAAGACGAGAACTCCAGTAGAAAAAGAACAATATCAACGGTTAGTTGGAAAGTTGATATGCCTGGCCCACACTCGACCTGATATTGCTTTTGCAGCAAGTCTGGTAAGTCAATTCATGCATGATCCATATACTTCCCACATGGATACAGTCCTCATAATATTACATCATCTGAAATCAGCCCTTGGAAAAGGAATTCTAATCTCTTTTCAAGGTCATCTCAGGGTTGATGCCTATATTGATGTAGACTGGGCAGGAAATCCGCACAGAAAATCTACCTTAGGATATTGCACATTTATTGGAGGGAACCTGGTTACTTTGCGCAGCATGAAGCAGAATGTGGTAGCCCGTTCCAGTGCAGAGGCCAAGTTTAGAGCTATGGCTCAGGGGATATGTGAGCTATTATGGTTACAAGGATTACTTAAGGATTTGGGTATCAGTACTTCCCAGCCTATGAGGTTATTTTGCGTTAATAAAACTGCAATTAGTATTGCTCATGATCCAATGCAACATGAGCATGTGGAAATTGATCATCACTTTATCAAGGAAAAATTCGACAGTGGACAGATCGATGTTCCATATGTTCAATCAGTGGTCAAGTGGCTGATATCTTTACCAAAGGACTCCCGGGGAAGGTGTTTCATCCATTATTGTCCAAGTTGTGCATGACTGATATATACATGCACAAACTTGAGAGGGAGTGTTGTAAATATTGTCCTTAAGTCAGTAGGGGTATCGTAGTAATTTGCTAATTGTTTCTTTTATTTCTTTTTATTTATTGTCATTAGTGATATTATTGTAATTCCTGTTTCCTTTTTAGGGTTGTGGTTGGTTCTATATATTGAACAGAGTTGGGAGTTCACAACACAATGTTGTAACTCCCAAGGTTACAACAGCCTCTCTTTCTACTCTCCCTCTCTTCTCTCCATTCTTCTTCTTTTCTCTCTAGATTTTTCAACTACTAAACGAAATCCATCAGGGAAAACCTTTGACAAGAAGAGGGAACAGTATTAACAAGGAAAAAGGACTCAACTTGGAAGCTCCAGCGACCAGAAAATGAGCATCATAATTACTACTACTAGAGGTATACAAAAAAGAAAAAAAGAAAAAAAGAAAAGAAAAGGATATTGCTAATACAAGGGAGTCCACTGCAATAACACAAGATTGCCAATCTAATGACAAGGAAGAGTTATTAAGGAAGCTAATAACCGCAGGATAATCAGATACGACCACCACATTCATGTGATTAAGGCTTCGGGCAAGGAGCAGAGCATCCCTAATGGCTTCCACTTCCAAAGAAGAAGCTGAGAAACCACTACAGGCAAGACACTTCAATGCAAAAGGCCAAAGAATTAGTCACTACCATGGTTCAAAATCTAGGCGAGATCTTGCCGAGATCTCGAGATTCTCGAACTTCTTGAAGAGGTCGAGACGAGATCTTACACGAGACAAGATCTTGAGATTCTCAACCAGAATTAATCACTACTACTCTCGCCTATTTTGAACATTGGTCACTACCATTCGCTACTATTAAATCACTACTATTCTCCCCTATTTTGAACATTGGTCACTACTATTCGCTACTAATTAATCACTACTAATTTAACCCCAAGAATTTTTTTTTTCATGTTTACCTCTTTTATTCTTTTATAATTGGCTTATTTTGTGCATCACCTACGGTTTAACTAATATTATCAATGCAAAAGGCCCTTGGTAAACATTGCATTATCAACATATTATGAATAAAAGAAAAGGCTAATTCATGTTATTAATGATAAATATACCTCACTTAGTTTTTGCAGCTCTCGGCCATCCATGTCACGATATCCTTCCGCTAGATCTTCTCTTATAGCTTCTTTCACCACAGCTGCAGCTACTTTTGTTGTTATATCACGTATGCTGCAATGTACCAAAGCAAATAAATATTGTATGCACTTTTGTCATAGATAAATGTACATAATGGGTATACTGCAAAATAGAATGAGATGATATACCAAGATATTGAAGGATATATGATCCCTTGGAGAACATCTTCTTCTTTCATATATGCAGCCAAGCTGTGATTACAAAATGCAAAGGTGAACTTTAAAAGATCGAAATGGTTCTTTTTCTTGTATGGTTAGGTAAGAAATAAGTCATATATGAGGATTACCATTCTGCTGCAACCTGTAGCATGCCATCAGAAATGATGCGTGAGCCAGATAGAAGAGTACCTAGCCCAATCCTGTATATGATCAGATAGACGGTTACTTCAAGCCCAGGACTGCTGACCTTCTGAATAAGGAAATAAATAAAAACTACTGACCCTGGAAAGAGATACATGTTGTTTCCCTGGTTGCTGTGACCTATTTGACCATTTCCTGAGACAACGGACAAAAGGCTCAGATCATCAAATAATTATGACTTGCATGCAAAATTTTGTAGTTAAATTATCCATCAAATTCTAAACACACGTGAAAACCAAAGCATACCTAAAATATAAATAAAAGGCATTGTTTATTTGAAAATTTAAAGAAGAGTTATAACTTTCTTTACAACATATGAAGCATGTGAAAGACAAGTCAAAAGACATGGTACTAAGAGTCGAAGAGGATTATTGTTTCTAGCAGGATGTGTATGTGTGAAAAAGGTGCAATCCAACGAATCTACAGATTACCACTGAAGTAGAAAAAGAGGAAAAAGAAGGATGTGGTAAGTTGATCGGTGTGGACAAGGAATATTATCTGTCATACTTCCAGGACTCCACCAGCTGGTCCCGGCAAAAGAGCTCCCCTTTTTCTAGTTTTTAAGCAGTGGATAGGATCATAGGAGAACAAAGCAGAATCCAAACTTCTGAAGAAATTTAAATCATTTGGAGTTGGAAGGAATGCAATCTCCTTACCATTCTAGAAGATTCCCTCATAATGGAGTTGCCCCAAGTAGAATGGTGTGGGCTGCAGAGTCAAGGCTCTGAGAAGCTCTCTCAGTGAGGCATCTTTATTCATCCATGGTTTCAAATCAAGAGGACTAGAGGGGATACTATTTCACGAACGTTCTACAAAATTGGGCAAACCAATTCTCCCTTTAGCAGGAGCATCTCCTATGAGTTCTTGCACTTGATGAAGTTCTTACCATTGATAAGATGAGTCCAGGCAAAAAGATGTCCTTACTCCTTTGCGACAATGATGTGGAGACAGCAAAGTGCACTTGGACCATTCTATTGCAGTGTATGTATGACCGCAAAATTTCAAATAACTAAACCTTTAAAATGTGATACCTTAAGGCAATTCCTTCCCCAATAGTCAAAAGATTTATTAGACAATCTTCCCGTCAACTCCAATAAGTGCATTTACTTAGTTTCTTTGACATCTACATCTACAACTTGTCACAGAACTCTTCATATATTCTTTTGTCTTCTTTGAAAATATGGCCTCGTAGCCCACATACACGTAAATTCAGCATAGTTTCAGCATTTTCTTTATCTTTAATTCTACACTACTACATTTCTCAGTTAAAGTATGTCATAAAATGCTGTAATTTCTTCTCTTCAAGGATTCCAGAAGACTTGATACTCGTACATCACTGTTACAAAAGAATGAATAGTGTATATACTTATGGCCATTAATGTACCAGAGTACATACCAAGATTCACATCTTTGAATGGACTTCCACTTGCAAATACGACATTGTCACCCACAATGGAGAATGCTTCTTCAGAGGTGCATTCAGCTGTCAAAAATAATTTAAGCAATGATGCTTATTAACAAGTAAAATTCATATTACAAACTAGTTCAAGTTTACATACCATTTTGAGTAGGATTTGACATTGCAAAAATAGCTGGTCTAGTTGAAGTTGACCCTTTCATGGCTTCTAAAACCTAAGCAATGTCCAATACACCAATTTCCTTATTACGGAAAACATATTCTCAAAATATGTAATTACAACTTGCAAGCACAGAACAGTTCTTAATTACAAAACTGAAAACTTAGTCCATGAGTCTTTTGAATAGAAGACAGTATAAACAAGGATGAAAAGTTGTCAGAAATTTTAATTTATATTAACTACTACGTACCTCTGTTGAGAACAGGCCCCCAACTGCAGATAAACCAAGTAGTACATCAGGCTTTACTTGTTGAACCTGGTTGACACATAAAAATAGAATAACATTGGGATTAGTACAGTAACCCCCCTGGTAACCCTCAAAGTGTGCATTGTGGTAGAACTTACTGACAAATGTTGGGACAAGTATGACAAAGCTAAATGGGCCAACTAGGTTGCCTTCGAAAATAATGAATTTCTGTACTTCTCACCAACAAAAACCAATGATCACATCTCCTAAACACAAGTAGTTTGAAGAGTTCGTCAATGTTTTCATACACATTCAGATAACTCACCATAACCATGGTTCGAGGTTTCGGTTTCGGTCAAAACCTAGGCTCGAATCTAAAAAATATCAAGTTTTAGGTTTCGACTGAAACCATAGTTTTGGTTCAAAAAATGCACCAACTGAAGGTATAAAAATGTTTTGTGTCGTCGAGTTCATTAGGTTTCGACCTAGACTCATCATTTTTTCTCATATTTTTCCTTGATCTCTGAAGTTTCTTCACAAGATTTAATAGGAACAACATTTATCAAGCAGTACTTATTTATGACTAAAATCATTTAAGTATTACTTAAGATATTATTCATAAATAAATAAATACCCCCCCCACTTGAATCCAATAAAAATAGTCTAAAATTCAAATTCTAGAAGGATAAAAAGTCAACCCTCTAGTTCAAGAACAAAAACCATATTTTTGGGTGCGGGGGCGATTTTCAACTTCCAAATGCAAGGTTTTTTTTCAAATTTAAAAATTTCATAAATCTTATTCTAGTAAAGCATCACTAAAAACCAAGAGTGTGCCAAAATAATCTCTTGCTTTGATGCCCAAAAAATAATTTACATTTAGACAACTTTAAACAGCATTCGCGTACTCTGAACAAGGTTTGACCGGAATATGAATCCTTCATTATAATTTCGGATTCAAGCAATTTCGGATTTGTTGGAAAGCCGATTATGCTAGCTTTGCAATGAATTCGAGATTGCTTGAATTCGAATTATATTAAAGGAGCAACGCTCTGGTCAAATTTGTTAGAAGTACGCAAATGTTAGTCATAAATACGTGTTGCCTACTTAATTCTAGACACAATCCCAGGACTTAGCATATACTAACAAACTTGAGTCCCCACCACATATTATCATTTTGGAGGTTTTTATTTAAACTAATGTGGGAATAGGTGTAATGGTTAAAATAGGCTGCAGAAAAAAAACTCATATCAAGAAAAACACTTTTGGGTCTCTAAATCAAGCTTCGAGATGTTCTGGGAAAAATACTAGGTTTCAACCAAGTTTTGGTCGAAACCCAAGATATCTTGGCTTCGAGGCTGGCCGAAACCGGCACCTCGAACCTTGATCATAACATCACATATTGCAACCAAGGATTTAGGTATTAGTGTGTACTGGTGCATGCCGACCCCATTTAGTTGGGATAAGGCTTTATTGTTCTTGTTGTTGTTGTTGTGTATCGGTATCGGCCAGTACCGATACATACTCAACGATAGATAATAATTTTTTTAAAGTATCGATTGTATTAGTCAATACGAAGTTATGAACTGACACAGTTTGATTCAAAGTCGATACCATTGATACAATTCAATAACCCACGTTATGTCACATATAAGAAGAAAAAAGATGAGAAGGAAGTGAAGAAGTAACCAGCAGCAGTAGCCACTGCCCTGCAAAAGAGAAGAAAAAGAAAATGAAGAGGAAGAGAAGGAGAAGAAGAAGAAGGCAGAGCAGCCACTCCCCTCTCCGGCCAGAGCAGAGGAAGGAGAACAGAGAAAATACCTGCTGGTCCCCGGTGATCACAGTCTAGTTCATATGCTATGATTCTATGCATGACAGTGTATATTAGCCATGGAATAAAATCTCAGTGAGATCTCGCCATTCTCGCCTATCTCGACAAAGGCTGAGACGAAAATAGGGTTGATAATGGATTTCGTCTCGGCCTTGCATGTTATCGCCGAGATCTCGATATCTCGCAATTTCTCGCATGTTCTGGCAATTTCTCGCGATATCTCGCCGAGAAAGTGCTTTTTGGTTTTTTTTTTTTTCTCTTTATAAAAGAGAAAGATCATTATTCTCGAGTTGCGAACTCGACCGAGAACACAACTCTTTCCTCTGTTTTGTTAGTTTTTTGAAAACTTCCTCATTTCTTCCTCATTTTTTCTTTGTTTGGACCTTCAACTTGCTGAGGATGGTGCTTCGGACTGCGGGGATTGTTGTGGGAGCTTTGTATCAACTGTTAAAGGTAAGTTTCTTGCTGAAAAATGAGATTTTTGCATGACTATGAGGGAGAAATTTTTTTTTTTTTTTGTAGAATGTGATGAAATTTTTATATGTTAGATACGTGAGCCCGATCTACAAGCTCACGGTTTCAGATTTCGATTTTGGTTGTTGTAGGTTTTTTTTTTCAATTATTTGCATTTAAAAATTAATTTTCAGCAATTAAAAATTAAAATAATTATTATTTATACTTATTTGATGATGATGAACTATTTATATGTTAAAACCATTGGCCGATCTATTGTCCTATGGTTTCAGATTTCGATTTCAGTTGTTGTTGGTACTTTTTTCAATTATTTGCATTTAAAAATGAATTTCAAACAATTAAAATTTAAAATAATTATTATTATTATTCATTTGATGATGATGACCTATTTATATGTTAATCACTGTTGGCCGATCTACTGTCCTACGATTTCAGATTTTGATTTCAGTTGTTGTACCTTTTTTCTTTGAATTATTTATATTAAAAAAATAATTTCCAGCAATTAAAAATTATTTTAAAAATGGTTAAAAAATGCTATAAAATAGGGAAAAATAAGGAAAAAATATTCTAATTGCATTTAAAATATGAGAAAAATTTTGAAATGTAATTTCTACTGTGTTCAAGTTTGTAAGGTTATTGAAGTTTGTGTTTTCTATGAAACAGTGCTTGGAAATTATGTTGAGACCAAGTTCTGGGGCAAGCGATGGAGGCGACGGTACCAGTTCCCGTACTGACCCTGCATGGCAGTATGGGACTGCCCTTCAGGATGATAGGAAGAAAACCCAGTGTAATTTTTGTGGGAAGAAACTTCAGTCTGGTGGCATCACAAGACTGAAGCAACACCTGAGTGGATTGGGCAAAGATGTTTCCAAATGCCCACAATGTCCTGTAGAGATATCTAGGGCCATAGGTGAACAATTGAGGAGAGGGAGGCAGAGGAGGGTAGCAATGGAATGAGAAAAACAGCAGTTTGAGGAGGCAGTTCGAGGCACCATACCAGAATCCAGTGAGGAGCATGAGGCTGAGGGATGGAATGTAGAAGATATGATAGAGGCAGAGGCAAGACAGATGCGCCATGCGGCAATGGCTAATAGAGAAACCCTTAGATCAGATGTAGAAAGGAGACGGACAAGAGCAGGTACATTTGGAGCAGGTGGCAGTGGCAGTGGATTTGCTGAGCTTGAGCCACAGAGACGGAGCAAAGAGATTAGTTATTGGTTTTCTAGATCACGAAGTAGAAGGGAAGAACCTGTGTCTCAGCCACGGGGACGGGATGATTATGTTCAAGTTCTAAAGCAAGATCCTAGAGTCTTTATGAAGCAAGGTAGTAAGTAAAAAAAAATAAAGGCAATGTTTGGGGGAAAGAATAGGGAGTCATTAGGGTATTCTTACTCTAAGTGATCATTTTATCATGGCATCTCAGCAAACGCCACCATAGGCCCTTTCTTTCAGAGCATGCTAAATGCAATTGCTGAGGCAGGTACAGGGATTAGAGGGCCAAATCAACATGAACTAATGACTCATTATTTGCCTCAACATAAGAAGGAATTACAAAACTAGATCCTAGGCCAGAAGAAGAATTGGAAAGATTTAGGAGTAACCATTATGTGTGATGGTTGGACTGGTCCTACCAAAAAGTCCATCATCAACTTCATGGTTTATTGTGATGGGAGGACGGTGTTCCTTAAGTCTGTTGATGCATCAGCTAAAGTAAAAGATATTGACTAAATTTATGGGCTGTTGCAACAGGTGGTGGCTGAGGTGGGAGCTCAGAACATTGTCCAGATTATGACAGACAATGGCAGCAATTTTAAGAAGGCAGAGGAGATGTTAATGCCGACTACAATCTCTTCTATACTCCATGTGCTGCCCATTGTATTGATTTGATGTTGAAGGACATGGGCAAGATAAGTAAAGTGAAGAGAGTGGTTGAGCAAGCAAGACAAGTAACCACTTTCATCTACAACCATGGTTATTCTTGAACATGCTCAGGGAGAGATGTGGAGGGCACTTGGTCAGACCAAGCATCACCAGATTCGCTACGAACTTCATAGCAATGAAGAGCTTTGAGGCGAAGATGGCCGGACTCGGATCGATGTTTGCATCTGAGGATTGGTTTTCGTGGAGACAGCTACTCCCCCAGGGAGTGGAAGCACAGAATACTATCGCTTCAGACGAATTTTGGTAAAACGTGAAGGTGGTAGTCAGGGTGTTACAACCTGTAGTGCAGGTGTTGAGATTGGTAGATACAGAACGAAAACCTACCATGCCACTTCTTTATGCTACTATGGACGCATTGAAAGTACGTGTTAAAGCTTTGATACCACGTGGCTATAAGAATTATATAAAGATCATCAATGACTGATGGGAGAGTTAACTCATGCATCCGTTGCATAAGGCTGGTGAATAAATTTGATGATGTATTTACTTTAGTGTTACTATGTACCAATATAATTTTTATTTGCTTTAACCACGTGTCCACTGTCAAATATTTCAACATACTATTTGAACCCCAAGTACCAGTATACGCATGTACTTGGGACGAACTCAAAACTCATTTAGGCAGTGAAGCTAGTGGTTGCAAAGTTGGAGCCAGATCCCCAAGTACAGGCTTTAGCAAACCTAGAGGTAAGTTGTGTGGTCCAATTACTGAAAATATGGCAAAACTATATATTGTAATTGCAAATATTTATAAGTTTTTTATTGTGTATAGATTAAAACCTTCAGGGAAGCCTGTGGGAGTTTTGGGTTCCCTGCTGCAATGGCTGGATGTGACAAAAGTGATCCGTATATGTATTACGTTTAAATGACATACGAAATTAAATTATCTTATGTTTTATGTATAACGTTTAAATGACATACGAAATTAAAATATATTATTGTTCTTATGCAGCTGAATGGTGGGTGTTGTATGGTAAAGATGCACTTGTTTTGAAGAAGATAGCAAGTAGAGTATTAGCTCAGACATGCTCTGCATTTGGCTGTGAGCGAAACTGGAGTATTTTCAACCTCCTTCATTCAAAGAGGCGGAATCGACTTGGCTCCCAACGGCTAAATGACTTGGTCTTTGTGCATTACAACATGAGGCTGAGGGTGCAAAACATGTTCCATGATAAGGAAGATGATACCCCGCTCGAGCTCGCCAACATCTTCCAGCTTGACTCTGAAGAGGAAGATCCATTAGTGGAGTGGGTGCGGGATAGAGAAGTACCAGTGATGGACGAGCTCGGGGGGATGCCTGACTCCCATTTGGCCAGCCATTTGGATACTGATGTCGATGAGTTTTTAGCCTCGGAAGAGGGTCGAGTCCATACACGGTCACCTGTGCCTTTTAACCCTCCTGTTGGCACTGATACAGATGATCTTGAGTGGAGTTGGAGTGGTAGTGGAGCTAGTGGTAGTGATCATGGGGGTGGGCGTGGAGGCCCAAGTGGAGGTCGAGCCACTATTGTCAATGTTGGGGCTGATCCAGAGCCACAAGCATCACCTGTTAGATATACTGGGGAGAGCCAGTACACTCATGCAACACAGGATGATGACCATGGTGCATCTGCGCCATCCTCATCACGTAGACCAACTTCGTATTCGCGTAGGCCTCGGCATCATTCCCAATCTCAACATGAAAAAGATGTTGATTGCAGTAGCATGATGGATGTCGACATTGATAACCTCTTTACTGGATTACAAGGATTGAGTGTGGAGGAGAATAGCAGTTACTGCAGTGGATAGGAGTAGAGAAATGTTCCTGGATATAGCACTGGTCAGCATATACCTCAAATGATTATGTTGATATCAACTTCATCCCCTATCCCACTGCGACTGCATATGGTTCTTCCTTTAAGATCGTTCAGATGCAGGAGCATAGACACAGAGTCAGAGTAAATCAACCAACTTCTATTCCGTTCCATCAGTACCTCCGCAAGAGTCTACGCACCAAAGTACTACTTCAGAAGTTTTTCCATTCTTCCCAAAGATAGGTATCCTTCGGACAGCTACTGATGTTATATTTATGAATCATGTGCAAGACTACCAAAACTACTTTGCAGCAAGAATGTCGTGGGAAGATTATGTTGCTCAGTTGGAAGACAATTTGCATCGACAACTTTCCCAGATGTATGATGATAGTAGGATGGCTCATCTACGGCACTCTACGTATTACTAGACATTGTATCTGTATGAGAATTGTGGAATTGAGGACTATGGGCACATGGGGACTATGGGATCATTTAGTATTGAACATTTGAACTATGAAGTAATGATTTATAATGAAGTGTTATTTTGTTTCTCTTTCCCCTAATGCATTATGTTATTGTCTCATTTGTCATATTTGATTGAATACAATAACCAATATTAGCCTAAGTTTACAACAGACTTCAGCGTTAACTGTCAAAACATGGGTGTAAACCCAAACAACTACAAAGAGTCATTATTTTTACAATTTTGTACCTTAAATGTGTTTATGTATGTAAAAATGAGGTTCCCCTGAAGTTGGAGACCGAAAAAATGTATTTTGACCACCGAGACAGCTAAAAACAAAATGCAGTGTCTCGGTGAGATCTCGCCGAGATCTTTTCGGAGGAGCCTCCTCCGAAACCCGAGATTTTAAACCTTGATATTAGCAATATACTCAATCGAATCAAAATGTCAGAAAAGAGTCAAATTTTTGTTTTTTAATACACATGATTACATTCATGACAGTGTATCTAAACAATGCATAAAAACAAATCAAAATGTTAAGAAAGGCATTAACTTTTGTATTAAAACACATGCATGATCCCATGCATGACAGTGATATAATCAATATACATGATCAAATCAAAATTTTAGAAAAGGCACCAACTTTATATAAAAAATAAAATGAAGCCAATTCTGATTGAATTTAAAATTGAGGTAAGGTAAATCAGGGAATCATGGGGTATACTTGTAAACAAAGTTTGGGTCTTAAATGATCTGCCACATGGTGGATATTAAGTCAAACCATCTAACATCCTATGATCGGACCTAATTACTACTTATTTATGATGTTTTATGCTTCAAAATTGTATTTTGCATGTTCCCTCAGCATTTCCATGTGTATCTTACCCGTATCCATTTGTATCTTAGTGTATCTAACATATCTTGATACAATACGATACATCTCTTAAAATTATCCTTCGATAAGATACCCAATACCGATACTTAAAACCTTGATTGCAACTAATATCAGCTTGTGGATGAACAAACTAATATCAGCTCATGGATGAACAACAGTAAAGCCAATACAATGAAGCCTTATGTAGTTTTGCTGATCTTGCACAAGAATATCCATTAATGAGCTAAATCCACAATTAAGAGCCAGCCAAAAAGAGAGAAAAGAAATAGTCCTCTAATCATATATTAAAAGGAAAAATTGTTTCATAACATTTTTTTCAATTAACAATTTTAGCTCTTTGAACACAAACCTTTATGATGACATATTGGAGTTCTAATTAATAAATAAACCAAAACTTTCCTTTCAAAATGATGCTCAACAAAGGGGTTTCCAACAATGACTTTTGGTTATTACTAAGGGAAGATATCATCCACACACCCTGTAGTATGGCTTAATCTCACACACCCACCTTTTTTCGCGATAATATCACTAGCACCCCCTGAAGACACCGAAACGTTATTTAGACTCACAGAATAGTTAAAAAGACTATTTTATCCTAACACTATTCACTTTGTTTTTTATATTTTCCATTTTTATTTTCACCGATATCCTTCCCTCTTCTGTTTCTTCTTCTTTTTATCTTGCATTTGAGGGTTGATTTCTCAGGCAGCATTAGTGCACGAGCGAGCTTCTCCACGGACTAAGCTCTGGGAGTTTTGATTTTAAGAGTTGCTACTAGTGGAGGAAGAGGCAGAGCGAGTTTCAGGCTTTCAGCAAGAAGATAGAGGAAGAGGTGTGCGACGGAGGAAGAGTTAAAATCGAGCTTGAAAATAAACCAGAGGAAGAAGAAGAAATCGGGCGAAAAAGCTTATCCTTATTATGTGCTACCAACATAAAACGGAAAAAGGAGTATTGTATGAAATTCAAATCTAATCATTAAAGAATACTAACCATGAAAGACAACAGATGAAACACATATTAAGATCTCTACAAGTTCATCAAGACAAAAGAAAGGAGAATAATTAATATAACAATGAAGAAAAATAACTGAAAGAATCCAAAAACTTACGAGACTTACGTCAACGAAATTAGGATAAAACAAAACCTGGGCTTTGTTATTCAGAACATCAACCAAAGCATCACGGATTCCCGGAAGCTGTTTAATGGCTTTCTCCACAGATCCTAACAGGAAAGTAGGGAAGGAGAAATAGAAGAAAAAATAAAAATAGGAGAAAAAATAGAGAGAAAAGGAGAGCCATGAGAAGAAAGAGGGGAAAGGGATTGCGGCTGTGCAGAAAATAAGAAAAAAAAGGGAGAATCATGGGAAGAAGAAAAAGAAGCAGCAGAAGAAAAGAAGAAGAACAGAGGAGGAAGGAAGAAGAGAGAGGCAGCAAGGAAAGAAGAGAGTGAAGAGAGGAAGCAGCAGAAAAGTTGAAGAATGAAGGAGGAGTGAAATCTTCCGAATCTGGAATTAATCTTTAAGTTTTTTAAAATTAAAAAGGTAAAATATTAAGTCATATTGATGGGGGTAATTCTGTCATTAGCTAATTTAAGGCGGTGACATGTCAATGGCCATGACTTAACAAATGGGGTCTGACTGAACCATATTTTCAAAAGTAGGGGGTTAGTGATATTATTGCAAAAAAAAGGTGGGTGGGTGAGATTAAGTCATACTATAGGGGGTGTGACTGATCTTTTCCCTATTACTAATTACAATGGAAATACAAAAAGAATCAAATCTGTAACAATTTCACAAAGAGATAACTAGGAAGTTCACAAACCAGAAAAAGAGAGAAGAAGATTGAAGAGAAGGAGAGAGAAAGATTTCGACAGCAGCAGTGTGCTATAGCCAAAATCGATAAAAAAAACTCTCCTCTCTATCACTTATATTTATAGAGAATGAATAACATCTATTACAAGAAAGTCTCTAAAATAAGAGAAGACATAAAAGGAGAAATACAATAAGCAAAATAGAAAATAAATCAACAACCCAAAAAGGGATATAACCCAGCTTGATATCGCTGGCAGTAATTACAGCTTAGTGACATCGAGTGGGCTCTTTTTTGGCTCATATCGTAGTCCCTCAAGCTGGAGTGTACAAATCTCTCAATCCAAGCTTGTAACAATTTAACCGAAATGCAGGCCCAACAAAGGCTTTGTAAGAATGTCGGCGAGCTGATTTGAAAAAGATACAAAGGAGCATCTCGAACGAAATGACAATCCACCTCTATATGTCTGGTACGTTCATAGAATACTGGTTTGCTAGCAATATAGATAACAGCCTGATTGTCACACATCGAGGACATAGGGCGAGATGTAGAAAACCCAAGTTCTTGCAAAAGATTTCTCAACCATGACGATTCAACAGTAGTCTGTGCCATAGCACAGTATTCAACTTCATCACTGGACTTGGACATAGTAGTTTGCTTCTTATTTCGCCATGTAACAAGATTAGCCCCAACAAAAGTACAGTATCCAGTAGTGGAGCGCCTATCATCATCAGCTCCTGCCCAATCAGTATCAGAAAAACCAACAATATCAAGACGACGATGTCAATTGTAAATCAGACCAGTACCAGGAGATTTGTTGAGATACCGCAATATACGACAGGCAGCCTCCTAGTGGGCAACCTTAGGAGAATGCATAAACTGGCTAACCACTTCAACAACAAAGGAAAGGTCAGGTCAAGTTACAATAAGATAGATCAGCTTTCCAACCAAGCGTCTATAATTATGGATATCTGAATATTCAAGACTATCACATGTTTCAAGCTTCTGATGTAGGTCCAGTGGTAGATCAGCTGGTTTGGCTCCAAGAAGTCCTGTTTTAGAAAGCAGATCAAGTACATACTTCCTTTGAGAAAGACTAATACTTTTATTACTGCGAACCACTTCAATCCCCATAAAATGGTGAAGTAGTTCTAAGTCTTTCATCTGGAACTGTGCGTTCAAATAAGACTTGATATAAGCAATGCCAGACTTATCATTTTCTGTAATAATAATATTATCAACATAAACAGCAATGATGGTAATAGTAGAGGAACGACGTCGCACAAAGATAGAATGATCAAAGTAACAGGCAGTGAAACCAAAATCTATAATAACATTACTGAATTTATCAAACCAAGCACAACGAAACTGTTTAAGGTTATAAATAGCCTTAAGTAATTTGCACACTTTAGTTGAGTTCTCTCTCTGAGCAATATACCCTGGAGGTTAATCCATATAAACTTCCTCGTATAGATCCCCATATAAGAATGCATTCTTGACATCCATTTTGATAAAGGGGCCAGTCAAAATTCACAGCCAAAGAGATAATAACACGAACAAAATTGAGATGTGCAATACGAGAAAATTTCTCAAAATAATCAACCCATAGGTCTGAGTAAACCCTTTGGCAACAAGTTTAGCCTTCATCCTATCAATGATGCCATCAGAGTTATGTTTAACCGTATATACCCATCTGCAACGAACAACTGAGTGACTTTGAGGCAAGAGTCCAAGTTTGGCATGCCATCAGAGCATCCATCTTAGCATCCATTGCTGCTTTCCACCCTGGATGGGACAAGGGTTGGGAAAGAGAAGTAGAACAAAGGTAGTAGATAGGGAGTGAACCAAATTTTGGTGACAACGAGGGAGATGAGCAGTAAAAATAAAATGCTCAATAGGAAAAGTAAAGAACACTGAGTACAGGTACGAGTACCTTTACAGAGAGCAATAGGGAGATCAGGAGAGACCTCAGGATCAGGTGAAGTACTAGTAGTCAGCGGAGCAGCTAGTGTAGTAGTAGTCGGAGCCACTGGATGATAGCATGTATAAACTTGCAGGGTAGGTAGAGGGTCAGATGGTGGTTCAGGATCATTAGGTGTGATGGAAGGGACTGGTGGTTTAGGATCAGCAAGTGGGCAAAAGGTAGGGGAAGGAGTCGACACCGTAACTGGATAGTATGGTCTGTCTTCAAAGAAAGTAACATCAGGACTGACATAGTGATGTTTAGTAGTAGGATCAAAGCATCTATACCTTTTTTGAGCACGGGAATAACCTAGGAAAATACACTTAAGAGAACGAGGAGAAAGTTTTCCCAATTTAGGATGCATGATATGGACAAAACAGGTATTACCAAAAACTCTGGGGTAGACATGAAATTAGGAGGTATCCGGAAAAAGAAGATAAAAGGGAACTTTATTGTGTAAATCTGAAGAGGGCATCCAATTAATAAGATAATAAGCAGTCAAGACGGTATCACACAATAAAATTGAGGCACATTCATATGAAACATCAGAAACCGGGCAATATCTAAAAGATGTCTATTTTTCCGCTCAGCAAACACATTTTGTTGAGGGGTATAGGCACAACTAGTATGGTGTATTATTCCATGTTCAAAGCTGAAATCAGAAACAGCTGTTTGAACATATTCAAGAGCACTGTCTGTAAGTAAGACCTTAATGGAAACCCCAAACTGAGTGAAAATTTCTTTATAAAACCCTTGAAAAATAGTAAGAAACTCATAATGACCTTTAATTAAATAAAGCTAGGTCATCCTAGAAAAATCATCCACAAAGGTTACAAAATAAGAAATCCCTAGCCTATTGAGGATACGACAAGGACCCCAAATATCAAAATTAACTAAAGAAAAAAGGGTAGAATTCCTAGGTGTAGAACTAGTAGGGAAAGACGAATGGTGATGCTTCCCTAATTCACAAGCCTCACATAGGGTGGAGAGTGACTTGCAACTAGGGATAAGAACCTTCATCTTAGACAGAGACAAATGACCAAGCCAGTGATGCCATTAAAGAGGGGTAGTAGTGGAGGCAATTACAACAGTAGGAAAACGATCTGTATGCTCTAAGTAGTACAGACCAGCATGCTCACGTCCGCCACCAATCATCTCCTGGTCCTGAGATCTTGAAAAGTACAATAAGAAAGGAAAAAAGGTAGCAACACAGTTAAGAGATTTAGTTAGTTGACTAATACATAAAATATTAAGTGGTAAGCTAGGGACATGCAAAATAGAAGGTAAAGACATAAAAAGGATAAGAGTGACGACCATGCTGAGAAGCTGTGGTGGAGGAGCCATCAGCAAGATAAAGAGTGACTGGCTTGTTGGTGGCATTAAGGAAAGAAAAAATAGAGGACTCACCAGTCATGTGACAAGTGGCACCAGAATCAATGATCCAAGGATGAGGAGACGCATCAGAAAGGAGGGCAGATGTACTTGTATGAGCCAGGGTAGCAACAGAGGTGTAACTAGTAGCCTCAAGTTGTTGAATCCTATGAAAGAGAGTCTCATACTGGGTAGAGGATGGATTAGATGATGGTGGAACCGGCGCAGCAGGAGATGCATCATCAATGGTAACAGTATTGACTAAATTTTCAGCCCATTCAGGACGGCCAAACTTTTCGCAACAGGTATCAACGGTATGGCTGGTCTTGTGACAATGACTACAATAGCGGGTAGATTTATCAGATGGTGTTTTCCCAGAACCACGACCAGGTGCACCACGGCCACGACCATTAGGGGATGATCCCCCACCACGGCCAGTGAACAAGGCAAATGTATCTTTGGGAGAAGGATCACTCTGGGGAACCAATCGTTGGAGACGAAAGAAAGTCTCACTCAGGATAGGTATGGATGCAGCAAGAAGCTGACTCTTTACAACCTGATGCTCAGGAGAGAGTCTAGCCAGAAAGTTTGCCACATAAAACTCAGATTGTTGGGCCTTTAACTTATTAATGTCAGTGGTAAGGGGCTGCACAACTTGGATTTCCTCAATAAAGCCTTTGAAACCACCATAGTAGTCAATCAGGGATGTGTCACCTATAGAGTAGGTGAACATCCTCTCATTGAGGTCATAAATACGAGAAACATTCTTATCTTGGCCATATGTCTCTTGTAAATCAGCCCAGATGGCCTTGGCAGTATTGTAAAACATCACAGTAGGTAAGATGGAAGGCTCAATCCTATTCCACAACCAAGTTTGACCCAAAGATGCCAGACATTATAAGTCTTAACAGACTTAGGGTCTTTAGGCACATAAGCATGAGCATCTTCTGATAACAACTATACTTTATCCTTGGACAGGATGTAGGCCTTGATGGCATGAGCCCAAAGAAGGAAATTTGAGACCCCACTCAATTTTATAGAGATGATCTGAACATTTGTAGGCTTGGGATCAGTCATCTTGGAACAGAATAAATAGCAATCAACACAATCAAGCAATATAAATTTGTTCTTTCACTTGGTTCCGCCAATCGAGAGGCCAAAGGAGATAAGGCTCAAAGTGAAACAAGGGTTGGTGGTTGAGATAGGGTATAACAATAAAATAAAATAAAAAAAAATCCAAATAATCCAAATCTCGGTTCAGCCAACCGAGTGGCCAAGGGAATGAAGGGCTCAAGAGGGGTGGCGGTAGTGGTAGTAGGGTAGTAAATTTTTTTTTTTTTTTAATTATTGCTCAACACATTTACAATAAGAAGGTGATCGAGAAGTAAAAAAATAAAAAAAATAAAAATAAACATTGGCAGCATAGTAGTAATAGAATTAAATCTCGATCACCAAGTAGTACATAGTTAGAGCCAAAGGCCTATCAAATCGAAGCTTTGATGAATGATAGCCAAGGATCTAATACTTTGATACCATGTAACAATTTCACAAAGAGATAACCAGCAAGTTCACAAACCAGAAAAAGAGAGAAGAAGATTGAAGAGAAGGAGAAGAGAAGGAGAGAAAAAGATTTCGACAGCAGCGGTGTGCTACAGCCAAAATCGATAAAAAAAACTCTCCTCTCTATCACTTATATTTATAGAGAATGAATAACATCTATTACATACAAGAAAGTCTCTAAAATAAGAGAAGACATAAAAGGAGAAATACAATAAGCAAAATAAGAAATAAACCAACAACCCAAAAAGGGAAGTAACCCAGCTCGATATCGTTGGCGGTAATTACCGCCTAGCCATATCGAGGGGGCCCTTTTTGGGCTCATATCGTAACAAAAATCATTGTTCATTAACAACCTTAGGCTTTGGGCACGGAATTCTTTGTGCAGAAGTATAAGGCAAAAAATCATTACTAGAAATGGATCACCATGTACGAGGCAGCTAATTTTCTGTCTTTTCTTATTCATGAAAGCTATTTTTAATCAATAGAAGATGTTTATCAGTACAAAAGGAGAAGAAAAATAAAGAGGATGAATCAAATCACATGGGCAGAAAGATATTTCCTGTATGAGATCCTCAAACTACTTTAATATTGCTGACCATGGGAAAGCAAGAATCTAACCTATCAGCTATCTGTCACATGTTTAGAGTGACAGCTATTAGGATAATGAATAAGCACTGCCATTGTGCTCACTCCAATGGAGTGAAAACAAGGAGGTGGAGACCATCAGCAAGTAGCCATCATTTTGAGTTGAAGGTCATCCTTTAACACATTAAAAATCAACTCATCTATTTACTATGGCCAGATCCAACTAACCACCAAACAACTGGAAGAAGAAAAAGAGTAATGAGAAAACAAGGAGAAGGAGCCATTTAAATACAAGCTCATGAGGAATATGTTGATTATCACTGCCTTCCTAGTTCTCCCAACAAATGAAGCACATTGTGTTACTTCAAGAGCACTGAGATCTTCGACTTAGCTCCCAAAGGTAATCCACCCGGCCCCAGCCTACAAGGTGGTAACTGCTAGTTATTTGTTAATGTTGAATGCTCCTTTGCTTGGACCAGAACACCTTTATCAAACGTGTAAAAGTGGAAAGGAATGGGTGGATAGGTTGGATTCTAAGAAGATTTTTGCTTTGGTTCATCTCGATTCTAAGTTATATATAGTATAGTTGTCAAGGCGCTAAGGCGCTCAGCCTGGCGGATGTCCAAGGCGCCTGGACACCTTGACAACTATGCTATATAGCGACTCAAGGAGGTTGTAGAGTGATAACAGAAAAAGGTGTTGTCAAAGATGGATCCACATCCTCTCCTCCAAGAGAATCTGGAGGAGACGTAGCGCCCCCATTGGATGGACGACACCTGGGGCTCGGGTGAATCCGAGCCCTCCATCCTAGCTTATACCCCCTGTCGGCTCGGCTCAGATTCCAAGCCCCAGGTGTCGCCCATCCAATGGGGGCGCCACCTCTCCTCCAGATTCTCTTGGAAGAGAGGATTTGAATCCGTCACAGATAGTTGTGTAATGATGACAGATTATTTCCTTTGGATGCCCTAGTTTAAGCATCACAAGTGGAGGAGAGGATTTGAATCCGTCAAAGATAGCTGTGTAATGATGACAGATTATTTCCTTTGGATGCCCTAGTTTAAGCATCACAAGTAGGATTTGGAACTAGAACTAGTGATGTTCACTTATCCAGAACGGATATAAATTTTGCGGAACAAGATTCACAAATGCATTTGTACGACTTCAAAATAGTGAAAAGACAATTTCTCCCTGCATTTTCTACAGATTGCTCACTTTAAAATTAGCTACTACTCTATTATGTCATAATTGACAGCTGAATTGCAGCATTTCACTGTCCCATTCAATATACTCAACTTAAATAATTATAAGAGAATATTTTTCATCCATTGTGACTGATTTCGTTCAACTATGTTCATTTGATTTCCTAAATATATAAATTCTTAGGTATGTGAATGGGCACTAAAGTTGTTCCTGCCCCATTAGATATTTCAAAGTTGAATATTGATCTTTAAAAAAAAAAAAAAAAAAAAAAAAGAAAAGAAAAGGTACAGTTTAAAACCGTGTATATCAAAAGGCTAATTCCTTCCATGGGCTAGCACAAGGGGTATCTGAAACTTGAATGCAGCTGACACTCATTCCAGCTTCTTTTAATGGTCTCGGTAACTCCTCAATAGATTTGTCAACCAAAAAACAAATGTACAGCACTGCTCTTCCCTGTAACTTATAAACCAACCTTCATACAATAAATTACATGTGATACAACTTCTTGATTACCAGTACAACATTTACTATCTACTAATGGTATGAAATGCTGAAAGTTAGTAGAGGTACACACCACTTCAACGAGGCTTGCCCCCTCCCTTAGTCCTTGATGCTCAGCTTCCTTGATCTTTCTTGCAAATGACACTGCATCTGGGTCAATATTCTCACGCTCCTCTGTAATCAGTCCCTGGAATTTTAGAATTATTAATTGCCATTTTACCAGGTTGATCAAGGAGAGTTCCATCCACACAATTTATTGATGTAAACATGATTAAAGGCAGACTCAGATTTATACAGTTTCTAGGGGCAGCAAACTTCCAGACTATTGAGAGAAAACTCAGGCTACAGCACCGACAAGCGAAGGCTCAAGTATTTTTTTTTCCTGTTCAGAAACATTGTTGTCAACTACCTTTCACCAGTTCATTGAGCAATTCCATGAAGAGAATGCTCTTTTCAATTCTTAAAAAAAAAAGGGGCCAATGAATTCTAAATATTTAAGGGTAGGCATTTTATTTTTAAAAAATTATAGAAGGCTTCAAAGGTAACTATGATTTTATTCTTTAATCTGAATTATTGATAACAACACTTAAGAATTTTAATTATAAAATTTATCTTCTAATGAAAAAAGAAAAGGACTAATTATCAATAGGGGAAAATATCGCCACAATACCAGTGCAGGATCTCTTCCCATGCCCTCTCACATTCTAGCATTTTCTCTCTCCTGTCTGACTTCTCTCTCCTCCCTGACCATGTAGACCCCCCATTGCCGATACCATTTCCTGCACTCCCATTGGTGTGGAAATTTCCCCCTCACTGGCATTGTGGAAAACCCTCTCCCTTATCAATATTATCACCTATATATCTTTTTCTCTTCCAGCAACAACAGATACAAATATTATTAACAGACAAAGAAAAAAGAGCTCCAGTAGAAAGAAGGGGAAAAGAACAAGAAAGCTCACCATCAACACCCCCCCCAAATCACCTCCCTTAGAAACCCCAAAAGCAACAGAGACGCTTAACAAGCCAAATAATATCTCTGCCGAAAGATACCTAATGATCTTGTTACTGATCAATAAAAGTGTCTTCTTATAAATGCAAAACAAGCAAATGGTATAGCATATAGTTCTCCACTAAATAATTGTTGTCTGTTTATATATATATATATATATATATATATATATATATATATATATATATATATAGCTGTGGCCCTTAATTAATAACTCGAGCTTTTGGGCTAAGTAGTTGTAACATCATATTAGAGCCAGGAGAACGGGAGTTTGATCCCTGGTATGTGTGAGGGCTTTGTGTTGTGTTGTTGTGCTCCTATACCTTGTATCTTCAGTGCCACGAGCATAGCTCTACGTGTGTGTGGGGGCTCGCAAGTGCGGGGGAGTGGTGTTGTGTATTAAATATATATTGTTGTGGCCTCACTAGATCAAGCTTTTTAGATAACTGGATTGTTGAATGATGAAATGACTTGTTTGTAATAGACAGAGGTCCTCTTATTTATAATGTGAGAATGAATACAAAGAAAGAAAGAGGTAGTACAGGTAGTACAATACAGGTAGTACAATGAAGGTAGTACAGGTAGTACAATTGTACAATACAGGTAGTACAATGAATCTAGACAAAAAATGAAATACGTAATATTCTCAACACTCCCCCTCAAGTTGGTGCATATATATCATGCATGCCCAACTTGGACAATAACATATGGAAGGATTTCCTTGGCAGACCTTTGGTGAAAATGTCTGCTAGTTGGTCCTCTGATATGATAAACGGAATCTCGATTTGTCCACTGTCCAGTTTCTCTTTGATGAAGTGACGGTCTACCTCAACATGTTTTGTTCTATCATGCTGAACCGGATTATTAGCAATGCTAATGGCTGCTTGATTATCACAGAATAATTTCATGGACTGGTTACACATAACCTTCAAATATTTGAGTAGTCGTTGTAACCATAGTAGTTCGCATATTCAATGCGCCATTGCTCTATATTCTGCTTCTGCACTGGATCGGACAACCACATTTTGCTTCTTGCTACGCCAGGTTACCAGATTGCCACCCAAGAATGTGCAATAACCACAGATAGACTTACGATCAGGACTTCCTGCCCAATCTGATCGTACTTCCTGCCCAATCTACATCAGTATAAGCCTCCACCTGGATGTGTTTATTTGGTGAATCTGAAATGGCATATGCTTCCATTTTCAGAGGGTCATTAGGAGATAACAGGATTCCTCTTCCAAGGGTTGACTTTAGGTAGTGCAGTATCCGATAGACAGCCTCCATATGTGTAGAGTATGGGTCGTGCATAAACTGGCTTACCAAACTAACTGCGAATGCAATATCTGGCCGTGTGTGGGCAAGATATACACTGAAGATTGTACCTGATATAATAGATGAGTTGAAAGCCACTATAAAATCAGACCCTTATCTAAGAATGGTACAAGAGGACAATGAAAAAGGTCTGCCAACAAGTCTCTGACATCATCCTTTGTCTTCTGGTGTGCCTTCTTTTGCCCTTAGCTTGGTATTGGGATCGAGAGGAGTATCACAAGGTCGAGCCTCAAGTAACCCTGTTTCTGAGAGAAGATCAAGAACATACTTTCTTTGAGACAGATAGATGCCTTTTGTAGATTTGGCAACTTCAATCCCAAGAAAGTACCTAAGTTTTCTAAGGTCTTTGATCTCAAACTCCTTCCCTAGAAATGTCTTTAGTTTTATGATTTCATCATTGTTATTGCCAGCAATGATGATATCATCTACATATACAAGTAAGGTAGTAAAAGTGTTAAGGGAATGTTTTATATATAAAGTATAGTCAGCATTGCTTTGAACATAGCCAAATGTTACCATAGCTTTATTAAATATTCCAAACCATACTCTAAGGGATTGTTTTAGACCATAAAGAGATCACTTCAACTTGCAGATTTTCCTTGGCTTTTATCATCTATGAAACCCGATGGGCAGTCCATATAGACATCTTCAGTAAGTTCTCCATGAAGGAATGCATTTTTTACATCTAACTGTTGCAAGTCCTAGTTGTGATGTACAGCACAGGATAGTAAAACCCTGATGGTAGTCATTTTGGCCACTAGAGCGAAGATTTCTTGGTAGTCAATCCCATCTGTTTGAGTAAATCCTAGTGCAACCAATCTAGCTTTGCCGATCAATAGTCCCATTTGGTTTCTGTTTCACTGTAAAGATCCACTTGCATCCTACTGACCTTGATCCTGCAAGAAGTGGAACAAGATCCCATGTACCATTTTTCTTCAGAGCCCTCATTTCTTCCACCATTGCAGCTTTCTGCCTTTCATCCATAATTGCTTCCTGCCATTTTTTAGGAACAGACACAGAAGAGAGCGAAGACACAAAAACACGGAAAGAAGGGGAAATGGAGTCATAGGAAACATAATTGGAAATAGGATGTAGGGTGCAGGCCCTAGTTCCTTTTCGAAGTGCAATTGGAAGATCAAGATCAGAAGGAGTGAGTTCCTTACCAGAAGAAGGCTCAGTAGACTCAGTTTTTGGATCCAGGGCTAGCGAAGGGACATGTGCAGGAGTGGTAGTGGCATTTCTTTGCTTGTCTTTGGCACGGCTATAGACTTGCAGAGGTGGCTTGGTGGTTGGATGCTTAGATGGTGCAGTTGTATCGAGCACTTGTTCTTGGACTATTTCTGGTACATCAGGTATATCCGGTATAAGTACATTAGGGATATCAGGTGCATCTTCAACTGTCTGTGTCTCCCCCTGAAGAGGAGCCTGATAATAGGAGAGATGCTCATGAAAAATGACATCTCTATTAACAAGGACCTGACGAGAGGGAGGATGATAACACTTGTATCCTTTCTGTGTTGTAGAATACCCTAAAAATATGCACTTTAATCCACGTGGATCAAGCTTGCCAGGGGAATGATGGTTACGAGCATAACAAAGACAACCAAAGACATTAGGAGGAAGAACAAAATCAAAATTTCCACGTAAGATGTCCAAGGGAGCCTTGTTGTCTAAAACTCGAGAAGGAAGGCGGTTGATCAGGGATGCTGCAGTGAGGACAGCATCACTCCAGTATTGAGCGGAAACATGTCTCTCAAACATTAGTGTTCTAGCTGTTACGAGTAAGTGGCGGTTCTTTCTTTCAGCGACTCTATTCTGAGCAGGAGTGTCCACACAACTTGTCAGACAAATTATCCCGTTTTCAGCCAAGTATTGCTGAAAAAATCCTTCAAGATACTCCTTACCATTGTCACTACGGAGCATCTTCAACTGAGTTTGAAACTGCGTCTTGATCATATTGTGGAAATGGCGGAAGCATGCAAAGACCTCATTTTTTTGACTCGACGATAGACCCATGTAGTACGAGTGTGACAATCAGTAAAGGTTACAAACCACCTATGACCAGAAATAGAGGTAGTCCGTGTTGGACTCCAAAGATCAGAATGGACTAAATCAAAGATACAAGGACTTCTTGAAGCAGAAGGTAAATAAGAAATACGAGCCTGTTTGGCCAAAACACAAGCCTCACATAATAACTCGTCTTTATTACATTGTTTAAATAATTTTGGAAAAAAATGAGATAGAATAGCAGAAGAGGGATGCCCAAGACGGCGGTGCCACTGCTGAAGGGTACTGACTGCGGAATGGGAGGAAGGTTTTGAACGACCATTGTCAAGCAAGTACAGGCCACCATGCACACTACCATGTCCAATCGTCTTCCCGTTCTCCAGATCCTGAATCACACAATAGGTAGGAAAAAATGTTACTTTACAATTTAAAGACTTTGTAAGACTACTAATGGAGAGTAAATTTGTGGATAAATTAGGAACATGTAGAACGGAATTCAAATCAAGGGAGGAAGAACAGTGGATGGATCCAATTCCAGATATAGGAGAGAGAGATCCATCAGCGACCTTCACAGTATTATGTCCAGAAGAAGGAGAGTATAAATAAAAGGACTCAGACGAACAAGTCATGTGGTCAGTGGCTCTAGTATCTATAACCCAAGGGCTAGAGACAGAGAAAACACAATGACCATCATGGGAAATACCTGACTGAACAAAAAAAGAACCTGGATTGGTAGATGCAGATGGTAGTCGAAGGAGATGCCAGAGAGTCTGAAGTTCTTGTGCAGAGAGTTGTGGCAGAGCACCAGTAGGAGGACTTGCTTCAGTTTGATGTGCCTGAGATGCGTGGGAGGACTTTGCCTTGTGCATACCTTTTCCCGGTGTTTTGCTTCAAAATCTGCCGGTTTGCCATGAAGTTTCCAGCATGTGTCTTTGGTGTGCCAAAGCTTGCTACACTACTCACATTTGATAGCATCACGGGAAACAGGAGGACTCTTGTATGTCTGAGTATTTGTCTGGAGAGTAGACCTATCCAGAACAGAAGGGGACAACATTGTTATTCGTCATTGGTCCTATAACTGAACCATGGAATAAGCCTGTTCGAGGGTGGGGAAAGGGTCCCTGCTGAGAATCTGTGAGCGAAAAGGATCAAGCTCCACATTTAGTCCCGCCAGAAAAGTATAAACCCTGTATTTCTCTTCCCTTTTGTGAAATAAGGAAGCATCTTCTTCACATTTAGCATGAATAGAATCATAAAAATCAATTGTTTGCCAATAGCTCCTCAACTTAGTATAATATTGGGATACAGTCAATTCTTTTTGGATAGTTTCATGAACGCTTTTTTGAATGACATAAATTAAAGCAGCATTTCCAACTTGGGAATAGGTGTCCTTAGCAGACTTCAAAATTTGTGCAGCAGTATCCAATAACAAATAGCCCTCGGCTATAATGGGTTGCATGGAATTGAGGAGATATTGCATTACCAATGAATTTTCAGCATGCCATTTCTCCAAAACAATGTCCTTGGTCAGAGGTTTTTCCTTGGTGCCGGTGAGATATCCCGATAATCCCCGAGCTGTAATTGAGAGTTGGGTGGCCCGAGACCACATTAGGTAATTACCACCATCAAGTTTAGTGGTATTAGTGGGAATAGTGAGATTGTCCATTTTAAAACTCTCTATCCCAGAAGAGGTTACTTCAGATGTCATCCTTGAGTTGTGTATTAAAAAACAAACACCCAAAAACAATATGAACAGCCTCCCTGTTTGGTTATAGCACAATATATGGAGATCAACGTAGAAATATCACTTGTCAGATATCCTAACTTGTCCCATGTGCAACATAATATATGGAAATCAATTCTGGTTTGCACCCACTTTTTTGTTTATTGGGGTAAACTCAGAAACTCATAGATATCCGACCAGACTGAACCATATTATTAATATCCAAACTAATAAAAAAAAATTGATTTCTAATAAAGAAAATAAAAAAAATGATCCGTAATGAGGAATAAAAAGGACACTACCTATATCATTGTATGATTCCCCCTTTGGTTGTTGCCCCTAGTGGGGAGAGAAAAAAAAGAAGGAAAGTCGGTGGTCGGTAGTGGTAGGTTGGCGGCGGCGGCGGTGGTGAGGCGGTGGAGGGATCTAGCGGTATAGCTAACTTGGCTCTGATACCATGTTGAATAATGAAATGACTTATTTGTAATAGACAGAGGTCCTCTTATTTATAATGTGAGAATGAATACAAAGAAAGAAAGAGGTAGTACAGGTAGTACAATATAGGTAATACAATGAGGGTAGTACAGGTAGTACAATTGTACAATACAGGTAGTACAATGAATCTAGACAAAAAATGAAATACGTAATATTCTCAACATGGATAAACAATTGTAACAATATATAAAAAAATAAAAAAATAAATAAATAAACCTCGGAATCAAAGAGAAAGACAAGCTTCTTGTCAACTCACTAAACCTAGAAAACTGGAAGAAAGTTTTCCATAGAAATTTGGAATCCAGAAAACATTTACTTTCACGTTCAAAATTTCAATTGAAACGGTTAAAATTAGGAAAAATATTTTTGGTTTCGATGGACCTTGAAACAAAATCATATATGAAATACAAAGAATAAAATATTTTGAAATGATAAAAACATAATGATTGAAATTGAAATGATAATATTTTGGCGAAATAAACGAAATGTCATATTTCTTAATATAAAATACCAAATTTGGAGTCAAAATGAGTCAAAATTAGCTAAATGAGTAGAAATGGTTGAAATTAGAAAAATTAGTGAGATTACTAAAATGTTTCACATTATTTCAAAAACTTTCAAATCTTCAAGGGTTTAAACCTCTCTCAAACTCATCTTAGCTCCCACAACAAGATTTTGCAAAGAGATATTTTGCTTTAAACTTCAGAAAGAGGTACTTCCCTAAATAATCTTGGTTCAAAATTTTAGTTAATTTTAAGCAATATTTGAATGCTTATACCGTGAAATAGGGAATGAAACCAAACTACCACTTTGAGTGCTTCTTTCTTTCCCCCTCTTTTTTTTTTTTTTTGTTATTTTTTATTTTTTATTTTTAACATCTAATCATTCATATATGCGTATTTATGCCCTTTTTGTGAATAAAGAATAGTATTAACAAGTCCCAAAAGAAATAGAAGGACAAAAGCCTAACAAGGCTAACTGGAGTGGAAGCAAAAAGGATCTACAAAAAATCTCAAAAAGATCCTGTCCACATTAAATTTGGCCAGGTAAGTCCCAAGAGATAACAATGAATCTATTCCTTATGAGTATCTAGGCAAGATCTAGAAACTGGAATTAGAATTCCCGACTTCGAAGACAATGGCATCCCAAATCTGTTTGAGAGTTCTTCATTTGGTTGTCCAAGACTTTCCGTTCCATCCAAATGTGATAGATAATTGCACAAAATGCGAGTCTTCCAAGAGTAGCACAGGGTGGCTTACCTTTGAAGGCTTTGCCGATCCATCTCCACTCATAGTCGGAATTAATCTGTCTTCTTGCCGGTCAGCAGCGAGCAAGGATCATTTCCCATAGGTGGCACTAGAGAGAGAAATCGAAGAAAAGGTGAGAGATCCTCATCGGCTGACTAGCAAAGGCTACAATAGGTCTGCATGTGAATTTCTCTGGAGCAAAAACATTCTAGTGGGGAGTGATTCGGTAATGGTTATCTAAGTAATGAAGCTATGGTGAGGGATATGGCCTCAAACCATATGGTGTCGTACCAAGGGACTGTATAAGACCGAGATCTAACAAGGTTCCAAGTGGAGAAGGAAGAAAAGAGGACCAACATAATATCTTGTTTTAATGCCCAAAAAATTATTTTCATCTAGGACAACTTGAAACAACATTCGTTTATTCCAAACAATGTTTGACTGAAGAGTAATTCCTTCAATATAACTTGTATTTAAGCAATCTCGGATTTGTAACAAAGCTAGCATAATTAGCTTTCCAACAAATCCAAGATTGCTTGAATCCAAGTTATAGTGAAGAAGTTACACTCTGGTCAAACCTTGTCCAGAGTACGCGAATGCTGTTTAAAGTCGTTTGAATTGAAATAAATTTTTAGGCATTAAAGCAAGAGATTATTTTGGCACGCTCTTGGTTTTTAGTAATGCTTTACTATAATAAGATTTATGGAATTTTTAAATTCGGGACAAAGCCTAGCATTTGGAAGTTGAAAATCGCCCCCGCACCCAAAAAACTGATTTTTGTTCTTGAACTGGATGGTTGACTTTTTATCCTTTTGAAATTTGAATCTTATACTATTTTTATTGGATTCAAATGGGGGTGTTTGCTTATTTATGAATAATATCTTAAGTAAATGAAATATAAAATTAGTCATAAATAAGTACTACCTAATAACTGTTGTTCTTCTGTAGCCTTGTTCCTGTGTACCTAGTCGAGTTTGGGTTCGAGCCTTGGAGTCGTGCTGACCCAACTCGAAATTGAGTTGTGCCGGTCGAAACCAGTGGTTTCGATTGGCCCCTCGAACTATGATTTCAAGAGATTCAGGCTTTGCTCACAAACTTAATCATTCTAGATTTCAAGGAGTTTCTACTACTGTAGATTTTCAGAGCTAGACAAATGAGAGCATCGAGTTCCCTAAAGCATTAGGCCTTAAATGTGATTATTTTCTCAATTTTATAGTTCAAATGTGATTATGTATACTAAAAGAGTGATTCCCTGAAGTATCAGGCCCTAAAATGGCCATTTGAGCCCCGAGACAATTTGAACTTTTGTGCAGAAAATACATGTTCTTGCTGAGATCTAAACCGAGATTTCGGAAATCTTGGTTTCTCAGAGAGTCGAGACTCAAGATACCCTCGTGACTTGAGTTTTCAAACTATGGTTTCAACAAATAACATGGCCAAACCATGGCTATAAAATCCCATGTTTCAACCAGGTTTCAATAAGTTCTGACCATATTTTTTTGGGGCCTTGAGTTTCACACAGAAAAATAACAGGTTTTAACCTGGTTTTGGTAGTTACAAGGTTTCATCTCGGTTTCAGGCCTGACTAAAACAGGCCTTAAAACCAAGATCTTCTTCCGTGGTTAAATTTCAGCCCCGCATCACAACGTGAAACAAAACTAATCATATTGTTCTGTTTTTATTTTATTTTATATTTGGCAGCCATTTTGTAAAACCTTTAAAAACAATGTTTCCATTAATTCAAGCAAAAGTGTTATTTTATGGCCAATCATACAATTGAGGTGTACAACTTGACACGTGGGCTATCTAATGGAGGCATGGAGTGGCCTCAAGACCTTTCCATGTGTTAATTAGAGATCACCCTGTTACGATTTACTGGTTGTTGGTTTCGATAGTCTAGGTGTCACCTAGTCTTGGTTATGAGTCACCTAGTTAGTGCTGCTTAATTTCCAGCTTGTCCTTTTCCTAGTTCAAGTCTTAAGTCCTAGTTTCAATTTAACTCTTGTAATGTCAACTTAGACTCGACTTAGACTAGGACTTTGTATAAGTTGATACTCTTTGGTTGAATTCCTTTTTCTATAAATAAAGTAAAGGGTGAGGGGGAGTAATAAAACATAACTCTCGCCTCTCTCGGTACTCTCTCTCACTCTTGGAATTATCTCTCTCTCTCGGTTTCCCTTTTCTGCATTGTTACACACCTAATGAAATGCAATGGGTACCTAATGCAAGAGGCCAATCTCATACCAGTAAACGAGTGGGAGATCGGCCTACCGGAAGGACCGTGTTTATAGAGATAGAACTAGAACAATACATAAAATTTTATTTTTATTCTTTTTTAATTCAAAAAACAAGAAGATAAAATAATAACGAACATAGTTGTCAAGGTGACAAGGCGATCCAAGGCGTTCCGGGCCAACCTAACCTAGGTGCCTAGGCACCTAGGCAACCAAGACTTTCCCAGTGTATTTTTTTCATTTCTAAAATATTAATGTTATATTAATGTTTATATATATACAGTATTCTATTAAATAATCAATATTTAAGACAACTTAATTAATATGAGAAAACCAATAAGACAACAAATAATGAGTTAAGTAGACAACACGTATTTATAACTAACATTTGCATACTTCTAACAAATTTGACCAGAACGTAACTCCATTAATATAGTTCGGATTCAAGGAATCTCGAATTCGTTGCAAAGCTAGCATAATCAGCTTTCTAACAAATTCGAGATTGCTTGAATCAAAGTTATAATGAAGGAGTTATACTCCGGTCAAACCTTGTTCGGAGTACGCGAATGCTGTTTAAAGTCGTTTGAATATAAATTATTTTTTGGGCATCAAAGCA
This sequence comes from Protea cynaroides, assembly GCA_028583415.1. Taxonomy (NCBI): domain Eukaryota; kingdom Viridiplantae; phylum Streptophyta; class Magnoliopsida; order Proteales; family Proteaceae; genus Protea; species Protea cynaroides. The sequence continues at coordinate 67,025,404 of CM053274.1, forward strand.
GGAGATTATTTTGGCGTAATCTTGGTTTTTAGTGATTCTTTACTATAATAAGATTTATGGAATTTTTATATTTGGAAAAAAACCTAGCATTTGGAAGTTGAAAATCTCCCCGCAACCAAAAATACGGTTTTTTTTCTTGAACTAGAGGGTTTGACTTTTTATCCTTCTGGAATTTGAATTTTAGACTATTTTTATTGGATTCAAATTTGGGGAGGGGGGGTATTTGCTTATTTATGAATAATATCTTAAGTAAATGTTCATTTACTTAAATGATATTAGTCATAAATAAGTATTGCCTGATAAAAGTTGTTTCCGTCTAGCCTAATAAATCTTGTGAAGAATATTCAGAGATCAAAGGAAAATATGAGAACAAAAAAAGACACATTGAAAACAAGGAGGCCACCCAGACATTCTGAGCGTCCGAGGCGCCTTAAGCGTCACCTAGGCGACGCCCAGGCATCCTGGGCGACCGCCTTTCACATGTTCATAAGGTGCTCTAGCGCCCAGGCCTATAAAAACCACCTGGACTCCTAGGCAACGATGCCTTGACAACAATGATAAGGATATAATTAAAGGTTTCTCACCTAAGGTTTAAGCAACATCTCACTACTCACCACTACTAGGCTTCTCACCCATAGTTCGAAATCTCGGTTCTCGAGGGTGTCTCGACCCTTGAGAAAACCGAGATAGACCGAGATCTCGACGAGAGCCAGCCGAAACTCCCAGAGGGTAAAAATGAGAGTTTCGACAGGTTTCTTTTATGGTTTAAGCCATTTTTTGATGTTTTAAGTCCACTTTAGAGTCATTTTAAGGCTATATATTGCAGGAAAATACTTATATAACATATATAAACACATTTGAAGCATAAAAAGTAATCACATTATCGAAAAATCATACATTCATAAATCATAAATCCCACAAAATGACATAATTTACAAGTACTCATTATATGAAAGACTTAAATACTCAAAATGAAATAATACATTCCCATTAGTCCATCCCCATGTCTAATCATATGCAGAGTGGCGTGCAGGTTCCATCTGATCAGATTGACTTTGCTGAAGAAAATATATCTTGATCTGATAAACAAAATCCTGCCACGACATCCTTCGGCTATAGAAGGTCTGGTAGTCTTCCACGTATTTCTCATACACATGATCCGGGAAGTTTTTAAAGATACCCAACCTTGGATACAATTCACTATAATGTGGAGTAAAGTGAGCATATATTGGCTGGTGTGGGACGTGGTTCTTTGCAAATTTGGGACTGAAAAGAGACTGTCCACAAAGTTTAAGCCAGTCTGTGATGTAGCATTACTAGTATCAGCGGAATAATCATATGCACTTCCCATCATGCGGTCATCATCACCGGAATAAGAACCGTACGCCGAAGTGGTACCAAATCCATGAGCACTCCACTGCCCCTGCTGCTACCTTCAATGCTCAGTCCTCCAAAACTTGTGGAGATGCTATCAATTTCAACATTAGGCATAATATCAAGATCAGAAACGATGTCAAAGAAACGATCTTCTTCTTCTTCCACTGGTTGCAAAGGGCATTCCTGTTGACGAGAGCGACGTGTATACCCAGTCGTAGGCCGTGATGAAGATGCGCGTCCACCATGATCTGGATCCTGTGTAGCGTGTGTATATTGACTCTCACCGGTTCATCTAATAATGGGTACAGTCGGTCTAGGATCACCACCACCACCCTCATCACCACCACCACTACCATCATCACCACTACTATCAAAAGTTGACCAGCCACTTTGATCCATTGTATCATCACCGCCTTTTGAGTCACTACCAGTACCAGCGGGGGGGTTAAACGGTCTAGGCGACTGTGCGTGTACAGACCCTCATCCAAGGACATAAACCGTTCGAGATTAGAACCCATCGGAGCAGACACAGTGGGGTCGGGCATCCCACTAGGCTCATCCATCACTGGAACTGCTCTGTCTCTCACCCATTCCACATAGGGATCCTCTTCATCTGAAGATAGTTGGAAGACGTCGGCTAGCTTGATCAGCACTTGTTCATTTCTTTGTTCAAATTTCAAGCATTGTACCCTCAGTCTCATGTTGTAATGGACGTAGACCAAGTCATTTAGCCATTGAGAACCCAATTCATTCCGCTTCTTTGAATGGATAAGGGAGAAAGTACTCCAATTTCGCTCACACCTAGATGTGGAACATGTCTGAGATAGGACTTTGATTGTTATTCTCCTCAACTCAGCTGCATGCTCGCTATACAACAACCACCATTCAGCTGCACAAGATGAAAAACACATTTTAATACACATATTAAATAAAATATGTTACTTGAAAATTTTAATTTTCATAATTCCATACCAGGATCGGTCTTATCTCGTCCAGCCACTGCAGCGGGAGTTCCAGTGCTTGTACAGTATAATCTGGCACCAATTTTATCACAACATCTTTTACCGCACCGATAAAGTCAGAATTGATCCCAATCACATGTGAATATTGGTACTTGGGGTTCAAATAGTATGCTGCAAAATATGAGTCGCCAGATTAAAATAGAATACTAACTATTAAGTAGAACTAAATTAAAGACAATATTAAATATACTCACCAGCCTTATGTAATGGGTACATCAGCTGACTCTCCCATCGATCTTTGATAATCTTCACAAAATGTTTGTTTCCACGTGAAACCACAGTTTTTATACGGTCCTTCAACATATCCATGGCAACATATAAATGTGGCATGGTGGGTTGGAATGCTATATCCATTAATCTCAGCACCTTCACTACTGGCTCCAGAATTTTGACTACATCCTTCAGTGTTCTCCAAAATTCCTCTGAAGCTATAGTAGTCTGTGCTTGAACCCCAGTAGGAGAGCTGGACTCCCTCTACCCAAACCAGTCCTCAGATGCAAACATCAATCTGAGGTCTACCATCTTTACCTGAAAGCTCATTAATGCTATGTATTTGGTAGCAAATCTAGTAATGCCGGGTCTTACCAAGTCCCCTCCGCATCTCTCCCTCAGTAAGTTCAAAGAATAGTCATGGTCATATACAAATGTTGTCACCTGGCGTGCTTATTCAACCACTTGCTTTACTTTTTGGATCTTGCCAATGTCCTTCAACATCAAGTCAATGCAATGGGCAGCACATGGAGTCCAAAAAAGGTTATAGTTAGCCATTATCATCTCTCCTGCCTTCTTGTAGTTACTGTCATTGTCTGTCACAATTTGCACCACATTTGTAACACCAACTTCATCCACCACTGTCTGTAGCAATCCATAGATGTAGTTAGCATCTTTTGTGCATGCAGATGATGGACTTTCTAGTGGAACCAGTCCAACCATCACACATTATAGTGACCCCATATTCACCCCAATTATTCTTTTACCCTTCTATCCATACTTCTAACTCTTTTTTAATTCTTGGGAGATAGACATTCATCACTTCATATGGAGTGGGGGCTTTAAAACAAGGACCAGTCTGAGCAACTGCATCAAAGAAAGGCTGATAATATGGGCCACCACTGGCATTTGCTGGGATACTATTAAGATGGACCACCTAGCAAAGGCATCCCCAATAAATTCTTTTGTACCCTTCCAGTTCCACATACTCTTCAACTTCTTCTGTTTGGCGCCAGCCTTTTTAAAAACTGCTGGATCCTACTGTAGAATCTCAACATAATCCTCATCCCTAGCAGTAGGTGGTGGTGCATGGGGTTGTGCTCTAGTACTTTTTGATCTTCTAAACATAGAAGCCAACCCTCCCTTACTCCATGTTTGTGGTTCTTCGGGCTACTGAAATGATCTACTACCACCTACCCCTAAGGCTCTTTGCCTCAACCTTTCCATTTCCATCTCATGGCTGACTTTACTAGCCATTGTTGTCCGACTCAGATCTCTGGCTTCTTCCTCAGTCAAACCCCAGGTATCTAGACCATCATCATCTGAACTATCATCATCCAAACCACGCACTGTACCTCGGATTGCTTCCTCAAATTGTTGTTTACTTTTTTCTTTCTCTGCCCTTCTCTGCTGGCCTCCCTTCATTTGTGTAGTTATGACCCTGGTAATCTCCACAGGAACTATAGCACACTTTGCCACGTCTGTAGAAGTCACACTCAAGTGTTGCTTATGTCTAGTAATCCCACTAGACATAAGCTTCTTCCCACAGAATTTGCATTGGCTCTTCTTTCTATCACCGTCAATGGCGGTACAATACTGCAAAGCCATGTCAGTACAACCAGCATCACTACCTCCCTCATGAGAACCCGAAGCAACCATAATATTTAGAACGAGACACTGTTACATAAGATGATAAATAGAAAAATTTAAATCAATAGATTTACATTAATAAAACTTAAAATTGAAGAACATAAAAGAATCAAGTATGCGAATACAATTCAAAACACGTCGAAATTACTTTTCAAAATTTTAAAACTATGTTACAAGAAAACAGAATTTTTCCTAATTTTCCATAATTATTTAGATATTATTAATAATTTTGGATATTAAATAAAAATAATTTATTTTTCGAAAAATATAATCCGACAACATGAAACCGTAGATTGGTCAATAATGTTCAACATATATTATTTTGAACACCAATAGATAAGTATTAATATTTTTTTTACTAATTTTTTATTGCTGAAAAATAAAATTTATTAATAAAAATTCATAAAAATAAAAATATGTACAGAAAAAAAGGGAAACCGTGACCGCATAGATCGGCCAACGTTGTTCAACATATATTATTTTGAACACCAGTAGATAAGTATTAATATTTTTATTAATTTTTTATTGCTGGAAAATAGGATTTATTAATACAAAATTCATAAAAATAAAAATATGTACAAAAAAAAAACTGAAATCGTGACCGCGTAGATCGGCCAACGGTGTTCAACATATATTATTTTGAAAGTAAGCCGATTAATATTTAAGAAATGTATTTTTTATTTTTTTAAACAAAAAATAAAATAAATATATATATATATATATATATACAGAAAAAAAAAATGAAACCGTGGCCGCGTAGATCGGCCAACGGTGTTCATCATATAATATTTTCAACACCATCTAATTAATATTGATCATATTTTTTTTAATTTTTAATTGCTGGAAAATACATTTTTTTAACAGAAAATCAAAATAAAAAATATATATGCCAAAAAATAATTTCGAAAGGATGAGGTTGTAGATCGGCCTACTGACTCTCACATATATAAATTTCATGATGAACCAACATGTATTGAACATATTCATGTAAAAAAGTAAGTTTTAGGGGAAAAAATCATACCTCAAACCATAGATTTGCAAAGAATAGGTCAAAATGAGCGTCCAACAGCACTTTGATGGAGAGGTTTGCAAAGAACAGAGGTTTTCGAACCTTAGATGCAAGGTTGGAGAAGAAGGAATGGAGGAGAAGAAGAAAACAGAAGCAAAGTTAGAGAAAAAATGAGTCTCGGTCGAGATCTCGACCGAGACTCTTATTTATAACTTAAACCAGTTCGAAACTGGTCGAGACTGGTCGAGATCCAGTCGAGAACTGGTCGAGACCCAGTTTCGAACCAGTTTCTCGTCTCGACCCTTTCAAAACTACCGAGAATTCTCGGTAGATCTTCTCGGTCGAGTTTTAAAACTATGCTCCCACCTAGGTCGGTAGACTCTACCAAGGCATCTCATATCTCTCTACTTCCCACAGAAATAACAGAGGCAGCAGCCATTCGTTTTCTCAAAATCCAAAATGGAAAAGAGCTTCTCCCTTCTCTTCTATTAGATCTTTCAATAGGTAGTATAGGAATGGTAATTTAATATTTAGTAACTACCCTAATCTCTCCATTACATGTCTTAACAAAGAAGAAACTTTGAAAATAGAAACTAAATAAAATCTAGCAACCAAAACAAAAACACAATAATTTTGAATTAGATCTTGTGAAATCTAAATCAGATCTAACCTGAACCTCCTAAAAACTAACAATAGAAGCTAACACCTATTCTCATATAAGACATAATACCCACATTCTCGGGCTTATAAAAAAGGCCCATTACAATAGAAAACCCAAAAATTGAGAGCATATGACCCATACAACCCATTAGGCACCCAAAATTAAATCTAATGGTCCATTCCAGTGGTTTGCTACTGCATCAGTACCATCTCCATTACCCTACCTTAGCTTTGGTCATATTTAGTATGTATGGTTTTTTTGCCCCTTTTTTTCGTTTGGGGAGCAGGGTGCAGTTCTGCCCATGATTAGGGATATGTAAAGATGTACCGTGGTTCTAGTAATAATGAAAATAGCAGCCAAATAACTCAACCTTCACCTTCATATGGATCACTAAACATGAGCAGCGAGTATACATGGAAATGATTCTCTAAGCCTTGTTAATTATAATTTCAGTAGCCACACCCATTAATCATAGATGCATTTGAGATGGTAAATAATTATTAGGAAAGAAATTTGAAAGTATAAATGTCTAAGCATTAAATTAATTGCAACAAAAGCACTCAAGAGCTAGCTTAGCTTTCAGTGCACAGGTAAGTAACTCATTTCTTCCTCTCTCAAGATACTAGAACTGCTGTTTCATGATCTTAAGAGAATTAGGGGTGAGGAGTAAGCTCTCATGTCCTATTTAAGTCCAACTTCGGAAATAATAGAGAGAAATAATCACCTTGGCATCAACCACCCAGAATTGACTCCGTGCACTCTCACAAGCAGATTCATTATTACCTAGCATCCTTTTCATGGTCTTTCTTGCAGCATTTACAACTCCTAATCCTGCACTGCAACATCATCAGACAAAACATGTCTCAAAATCTTATACCAGGAACACAAGGATATTACTTGAATTTTATTTGACATGTAGAAGAAAGAAGTAACACAGTATACATTGTAGCCAATAAAATTGAAGAATTATTCTCCAATGATTAACCATTAAAAGCACATTGTCATGTGACCATCATTTCAACCTCCATTTCTATACTTATTTTTCCACGAGTATTAAGATCTAGAGAGAGAGAGAGAGAGAGAGAGGTGACCAGGGTTTTTTTTAGCAGTAAGTGACGAGTTAATCCTACACACGGAAACCAAAATGAAAGAGAAAGAGCATACCTTCCACATACATTCCTCCTACCGGATGAGAAACTTTTCCATTTTCATCATTAAACTCCCTAAACATAATGGGTCACTCAGGCATATAGTTTTGTAATGATGCTAGCTTCCTTATATAAAATTCTTCTATTCTTTCTTCACTCCAGATGGAAGTGAAAGAGGGGCATGGACCATACAGTTATCTGCCAATTACAGAAAATTCTTAGATGCTATGCTTCTCTTCTTTTTTTTTCTTTTTTTTTTTTTTTTTTTTGTGGGGGGGTGGCTATAATTTTTTTAAGGGTAAAAGACAGTTACCTCCCTTGTAACTTACCTTATTGACCGTTGACCCCCAAAGGTTTCAAAAAAGACAGTTACCTCCCCTAAATAACTATTAAAATCCAAATAGCTCCAATTTTTAACGGTGTTAAAGTTAATTTTTTTATGGACAACTTTACCCTCAACCTTTTATCCATATTTTAAATCTTATTATTGTTAAAAGACCAATATAACCCTTTTATATCCAATTAAAATAAACCCTAATCTCATCTTCTTCTCATTCTCCCTCACGTTCTCCTTCGCTCTTCCTTGTTGACAGCCCTCTTGATTCCTACAACCCCATCCACATCACCTTCACGCAACATAGACAACAATTCATCATCTCTCAACCCTTACAACCCCAATAAAGCAGAATTCCTTTTCCAGCTTTCAAACGTGATGACTCCAATTTCTCAACCATAATCGACAAATAATCTTCAAACCGGACTGCATTTCCTCCTGCTATTCCTAAATCTTCAAGTTCTTGAATGAAAATTTATGAAAAGAAGATAAGAGAGAAATCAAACTGAATTGTGGATGAGAAGAAAGAGGACCCCAGAGAACTAAATAATGGAAAGAACCAAAGGGATTCCTGGAAAGAGAACCAAAACTGATAAAAAGAGAAACCAAAAACACAAGTTGAGAAAATCGAAATCCTGAGAAACAAAATTTCGTAGGTTTTGGAGTCAAAATCGGCTACCATTGGGAAAAAATTCTCCAAAACCCTAAACCCAAGTATTCAACAAAAACGGAGATGGAGAGAGATCAAATAGTGAGGGGGAGAGAGAGAAAGAGAAAGCACCGGAGAGTTTTGGATGTTCTCTCTTCTAGTTTTGCAGAGAATGACTTCGTATAGATGACAATTAAATCCTTACTCTTCACTCTTTTGGTTTTGCAGGCCAAGATCAAAATGGAGTTGCCGGCCTAAATCACAGAGGAGCATATGAAGGCCGAGATCGCAGAAGGCCGAGATCGCAGAGGAGAAGATGAAGGCCGAGATCGTGAAATGGAATCCCTGAAGTTTTTGCAGAAAAATCCAAATGGTGGAGGAGAGTTTTTGCAGAAGACCCAAAATGGTGGAGGAGATTGGAAAATGAATTTTTGGTGCAGAAGATTCAAAATGGTAGTAACCCTATTAAATAGTAAAATAGGTAGTTAATCTCTCTAAAAGGGTAATTTGGTCTTTAAAAAAATATTGGACTCCTACCGTTACCATCTAACGGAATATTCTTAATGTGTGGGGCTATTTGAATTTTAATAGTTATTTAGGGGAGGTAACTGTCTTTTTTGAAACCTTTGGAGGTCAACGGTCAATAAGGTAAGTTACAAGGGAGGTAACTGTCTTTTACCCTTTTTTTAAATAGATGCTGTCATATTATGCTTCTTCAGTGTTAATCACCTGGTATTTCTCTTAACAGACACATTGTTATCCAAAGTAAATCAAGAATATTTATATGAGAAACAAAAAACAGGATAACACCCACACATTGGATGCTTATGCCTTCTTAGAAGGCAACAGAAATGGGTTTACTAGAAGCATCCTGATGAGGGACAACCAAATTACAAGAGGTGGTGTAAAAGGGCTAGGATTGACTAGGAAAGAAATAAGAAAATTAGGTACTGTAACGGTACCCATGGACAGTAACTTTGACAAAGAAGAAGAAGAAGAAAAAGAGAAGATAACAGCTAAGGGGCTGAGAAAGAGAATCAATGCAGAAGAGAAAAAAGAGAGAACACAACCTTCCACGGCTGCTTTGAGCAAAAATCACACAAAATTGTCGTAATCTAAGGGTACAAGGGTATCATTGTAATTTCCTTTATTTATTATTCTTAGGGACATAATTGTAAATTTGACTATCAGTATTTCATTATAAATAAGAAGGCTAGGTGAGGAGATCATTATCTCACTCATTCTCTGATTCAACATGGTATCAGGGCTTCAAGTTCACTCCATACGGTCACCCAAAAAAGGGACCACATGTCATGTGTAGTGCCATCCAGAAGAGGGGCAACACGTGACATGTAGGGAATAGTCCCATATTGCTTCAAGACTAGAATCTTGGGTGCCTTATATATGTACATGCCACATGTACTGGCACCTAGAAGAGGGGCAACACGTGAGGGGGAGTGTTATAAATAGTCTCATATTGCTTCAAGACTAGAACCTTAGGTGCCTTATATATGTGAGAGTCCCTACACTTACCAGTTCGAACTTTTGAGATGGAAACTTAACATGGTATCAGAACAACAATACCAGTTATGACAGAAAGAGTCCTCACGGATCCGGATTCGTATGTTCCGAATCCAGATGCAACATCAGACTAGGGTACAATACCACCTTCTGCACCTACATCCATTCGGACAACCAGTCCTAATGCCAAACCCCTGTAAGTCTATAGCCATGCCAGAAGTTAGCAAGGAAGGACCATTACCATCAACACAACTTCACATGTCCCTTCGTCAACCTTGGATCCAGAGATTGAGCTTCCTCCTGGTAAGGAACTTCCTCTCTCTGATTCTGATCTACCTATTGCCATTTGGAAAGGTACTAGGTTTTGCACCCTTTACCCAATTACCAATTTTGTTTTATATGATTCCTTATCTTCTTCCTTCCATGCATTTGTGTTCTCGCTTTCCTCTGTGTCTATTCCTCAGAAATGACAAGATGCAATTTTGGATGAATAGTGGAAAGCTGCAATGATGGAAGAAATGAGAACCTTGAAGAAAAATGATACATGGGACCTTGTTCCATGGGACCTTGTTCCACTCCCACCAAATAAGAGGCTAATAGGGTGCAAGTGGGTTTTCACAGTCAAATAGAAATTAGATGGCACTGTGGATCAGTACAAGGCAATGCTGGTTGCCCGTGGATTTACCTAGACATATAGTATTGATTACCAAGAAACCTATGCCCCATCAACTAAGATGACAACAGTTCGGGTTCTTTTAGCATGTGTTGTACAACATAACTGGGATTTACAACAGCTTGATGTAAAGAATGCCTTCTTTCATGGGAAACTTACTGAGGAAGTTTATACATGACTGTCCACCTGGTTTTACAAATGCAAGCACCAATGGGAAGGTATGTAAGTTAAAACGCTCTCTTTGTGGACTCAAACAGTCCCCTAGAGCATGGTTTGGTAAACTTCATAAAGCTATGATAGCATTTGGTCATGCTCAGAGTAATGCTGATCATACTTTGTTTATCAAGCATTCATCTGGAACATTCACTGCATTTTTTGTATATGTGGATGATATTATTGTCCGAGTAGTGAAGATGAAATTAAGAAACAGAAAACTTTTTTGGGGAAAGGAGTTTGAAATCAAAGATCTTAGAAAACTCAGGTACTTTCTTGATTGAAGTTGCTCGCTCTGCAAAAGGCATCTTTCTCTCTCAAAGAAAGTATGTCCTTGATTTTCTCTTAGAAACAGGATTACTAGGGTGCCGACCATGTGATACTTCACTCGATTCTAATACTAAGCTCAAGGAGAAAGAAGGAACATCGGCAGATAAAGGCAGCTACTAGCGGTTAGTTGGAAGGCATATTTATCTATCACATACCAGGCCAGATACTATATTTGCAGTGAGTTTGGTGAGTCAGTTTATGCATGATCCCTACTCTACACATATGGAGGTCATCTATAGGATTTTACATTACCTAAAAGCAGCTCTAGGGAAAGAGATTTTACTCTCACAGCATGATCATCTTAAAGTGGAAGCTTATACAGATGCTGACTGGGCAGGCAGTCCAGACCGAAAATCTATCTCTGGTTATTGCACCAAGAAATTTAGTGACTTGGCGCCGTAAGAAACAGAATGTAGTGGTACGTTCCAGTGCAGAAGCGGAATTCAAGGCGATGGGCCTAAGGAATATGTAAACTCTTATGGTTGAAAGGCTTACTCAAAGACTTGAAAGTTGAATGTCCTTAATCCATGACTCTGTTTTGTGACAATAAAGCAGCCATCAGCATTGCTCATGATCCAGTCCAGCATAATCGAACTAAGCATATTGAGGTAGACCGTCACTTCAAAGTTGATAGATTCCGATCCCCTTTGTTAGATTAGAGGATCAATTGGCAGACATCTTCACTAAAGGTTTACCTGGGAAACCATTTCAATTGATATTGTCCAAGTTGGGTATGCAGGATATATATGTACCAACTTAAAGAGGAGTATCATAATCTAAGGGTATAAGGGTACCATTATAATTTCCTTTCTTTATTATTCTTAGGGACATAATTGTAAATTTGACTATCAGTATTTCATTATAAATAAGAAGGCTGGGTGAGGAGATCATTATTTCACTCATTCTTTGATTCAACGAAAATAAAATTGAATTCCATTATTTTCAAATAACTGTAGAAGTTATATCAATACATAAATACTCTTGTTGTAAAAAAAATAAAAACTCCAAAGAAAAAGTTTTCTAATTACTCAAGGACTAGTAACTTTACTCCAACTTTCTGGAAAAAAAAGGCTTTTAAAATAGTAACTTTAAAATATAAACTAAAACTTTCTTTAACTCATCAAGCACCCATGAGGCCATGACTTAAAAAAAAATTAATTAAATTCCTACTCCTCCCTAGAACTTAAATTTTTTGACTTACAATTGTTGTAAGTTCACACATACAACACGAACAAGCCATTCTTTTTTACTTGTGTCGCTCATGGAAGAAACAGGTTTCGTAGTGTTAACAGCAAGCAATGGGACTGAATTCCTTGGATGGTCAATAGGGACCAGCCAGGCCTTTATTTATAACAAAATTAGGGAAAGTAAAAAGACTACAAGGACCCCCATTGGGCAACCTTATTAATTAAGAGTCGGTCAAATGGGAAAGCCCAAATACTCCCTTGTGGCTTACATAATTCAACACTCCCTCTCAAGTTAGGGTGATGCAACAGCGGACCCAGAAGATGAGATGGGCTTGGATAGGAATCTTTATAAAATTTAATTTTAACTGGGATATATTTGTAATCTTTTATTTTGGGAAATTTTTGTAAGATTTTATTTTAGTTCTTTCTTATTGTCTTAGTAAGCAAACAATAGGCTATGGTAGGTATCTTATTTCCTTAGTTATGATTTCCATCTTAATTAGAGATTTTATTTAGTTACTAGATTTATTTCAATTAGTTTAGGAAGATTTTTCATTTAAAAGTACATGTTGTTAGCGCTAGCGATACCATGTGCCACTATGTACATATGGGCCCCACTGGTCCCACCTTGTTATTTATGGTTTATTTACAGTGGTTATTATAGGTTCGCTTTATTGTTAGGATTTATTTCCTAAGTTATCTAGATTTATTTTCCTAATTACCTTATGATTGTAATTAGGGAAGTTTCCTAACCTATTATTTTTCCACTTTGATTATAAATAAAGGAACCACAGGAGGATGAGAAGGCTAATCAGTTCTTACTCTCCTTTTCTTCTTTTCTTGTAAACTATTACACATGTAATAGGAGTATTATTTTCAGATTATGAAGAATGAAGAATTGATAATTTGAATTGGTGTGCCAGTGGGCAGAAGTTGCGTGCTCTCTCTCTCTCTCTCTCTCTCTCTCTCTCTCTCTCTCTCTCTCTTGTCTTTGCGATCAGAAACAGCCCTTCCCTTAGGCTGTCTTCCCCCCTTTTCCTCTTCCTTCTTCCTTCACCTATTCTTCTTCTTTCTTTTATGCTTGCCTGTTCTAGGCTGTAAACCCAACCCAACAAAGACCCTTCGATCTTTCTCACCAAACTCATGGCAAAACAATGTCTGGCCATGTGTGTGAGAGGTAAATCAACTTTCCCACGAGTCCCAGTAACGACCCTTATCAAACGGCTCACCATCTTTATACTTGAGTATAGTATTAGCTTCCAAAGGTGTATCACAAGGATGACAGCCCAATATCAGTCCTAGATAAAAGATCGATGACATATTTCCTTTGAGAGAGAAAGATGCCCTTTGAAGACCGAACAACTTTATTATCCAGAAAAGACCTTAGTTTTCCTAGATCTTTTATTTCAAATTCATGCCTAAGGAAACGCTTGAGGCAAGAGATCACATCATCATTTCTAGTGACGACTATTATCAAACATAGACTATGAGGATAGTGACTCTGTCACCAGATCTTTAAATAAACATTAACAAGGTATGATCAGCATTACTCTGCTTGTACCCTGCTGAAATCATAGCCTTATGAAACCTATAAAACCACACTCGAGGACACTGCTTCAACCCATAAAATGCACGCTTTAATTTGCAGACTTTGCCATGAGTTTTATCACAGGAAAAACTTAAAGAAATGTCCATATACACTTCCTCATCGAGTTCCCCATGCATGAAGGAATTCATGAGGTCAAGTTATTTAGATCTCATCCCAGATTACTAGCATATGCTAATAGAACTCGAACAATATTGAGCTTGGCAACTAGTGCAAAGGTCTCCTAGTAGTCGATCCCATATGTCTGCGTAAATCCTTTAGCCACAAACTTTGCTTTGTATGTCCACTATAAGTCTATACCATCCATTTTTTGTTACCTATTTACACCCAACCGGTCTCTTACTTAGAGGAAGAACAGCAAGATCCCTAGTTACATTTTTCCTTAGAGAGTGCATTTCTTCCATCATAGCTGTAATACCCCATTTCTAGTAGCTATGTGTTATCCTAGAAGCTTTGGTAGGTGGAAGGGCATTTTTGTAATTTCCCAATCCAAGGTAAGGATGTAGCCCTGATATTTGTATATTACTATTTATTATAGTTTATGTGTTTTTACTTCGTGTTATATCTTGGAATACTTGTTTATTTTATTGGGGTTATGTGTGGACCCCATTAAAAGAGAGAAAAACTAAGTTCGTAGGTGTCAAGAAAAAATTAACCTAACTGGGTGCAGAAGTATCGGGTTTTGTGCCCAGTGGCTGCCCCCGGACCGTGTACCCAGACGGCAAGTGTAAGACCCACACTCAAAATTTCGGCCCTAATTTGAAATTTTGACTTTGTAACAGGTCTTACCAAAACGAACAGTTCACACCAAGGTGGACCAAATCAAGGAAACCCAATGAAGGTAATCTAGTTTAACCCTGACACTCAAATTTTATAATCAGGATTTAAATTAGGGGTTTGGCACGACACCACCAAGGTACAGTCGAACACATGCCGCACCTCCTGAATCGAGTCTGGTTCAGAAAACCAACCTGATTGGACCCATGGTCAGACCTGGTCTTGAATTGGACTCATTAGAATTAGTGTCCAGGTTCATTATCCATTTTAAATTGGTAATAAGAAGGGAATCCTCCCCCTTTCATGTTTAGAGCCTATCCATTGTGAATTGAGTCTCACTCAATCCATTCTCCATTCTCTCATTCCCAACATCTCTTAGGCAAAAACGTGAGAGAAAATGAAAGAGGAGAGCTCTGCCACATTATGGAGAAGAAGGCAAAAGGGAGAAGGAGGAAAGATCCTCTGCCACCATCAGAATCAACCGCTGGATAACTCCGACACTAGAAACCATAACTGGTATCGATCTCCCTATCCTTTTACTTTTATTTAAGTTAAAATAAACAAGTATGAACCATAAAAGGATCTCTGGTCATGTTTCTCCAGCCATCGTCTCCTGTAACTAATACTGAGACACATTCAAGGGCTTGTTTTGGAAGTTGGATCTGAATCAGTGATGAACTGAGATCCTAAGAGTAATGAAAATTGGATTTTAATGGACTATTGATTGGATCCAAGTTTCCAAACCCTAATGTTTCATTTAAATGGATTATTATGGACTAAAACCCAAGGAAAACTCTCCCTGTTATTGTTGGAATCAAATCTGAGAAATAAAACTAAATCCAGCAATATCGGTGGACTAAGAAATTGAAACAATGCCAAAAACCTAAGCTAGAATGGGATTTTCGAGCCCAAACTCATTGTTTAAGCTTAATAAAATTCTAGAAAGCCACCAGTGAAGAATCGATGTGTTTTGGCCACGTTTCAACGTGCTGCCAATGGCACGTGCCTCATGCCTGTGGTCAAAACCGTGTGGTTGGTCATGTGCCGCACGGTGAATTGATCTCTGATGAAGGCCATCTTTGGACACCGTCTTTCTGGAATTTTTATGAACCTATTCATGTGTTCATATCCCTGGAACCATATATCTACATAGGTATTCCCCATCGTTTTGATTATAACCAATGCCTTTTTACTCTCGATGCTTGCTATTTAGGGTTCTACGTATTTGGAACCTCTAGGCACGAGTGTAGAATGTTCTTTAATGATAATCAGACCTCTGGAAATGTAAATAAACTATTAGGCTATGCTTGGGCAATCAATAGAGACAAACAGTGAATTGATTGATGTAATACTAGTACTTTATTGCTATTTAAGGTACAGCTGAACTCTAAGAGAAACTACTCAGGATCGTACTCTCTATTATTTTGCTGCTACTATCTCAGGTAAGGGAATTAGACCTTGTTTGGTAGAATTAAATATATTTGCTTATGTTGTGTGATCCTATGGGATTGATAATATGCTTTATGTGATAACATACCATCCAATAAACTGTTTGTTTGCTATGCATATGCATTCTTGAGCTTGGGAACAGCAATGCCGGTAAGGATTGGAGGGCGAGTGGTATGGGACACTCACTATCTTTCCACAAAAGCGACTGACCTATTGTGTTAATTCGTGATGTCTAGTTAAGTCAGTAAGGAGGAAAGTGGGTGGTATGGGACGCTTGCACTACTTCTTACTGACGCTGCTTTGCATTGACCATTGATGACTTAGCCAAGTCACGACGTCCTAGGTGGGAGGACGGACGGGGTCGGAAGCTTGGCGATGTTACGGTCCAGTAATTTGGTTAATTAGGAGAACTTGGTTAGTTGAACTTAAATCACCCTATAACTGTACCTCTAGCCATTAGAGGATTATGTAGTGGCATGGGTTCAATAAAGAGTGGTATGAACATAGCTGCGATGCTCCCCATACTCGACATAGTGTGGATGGGCTGGTGAGTCAACTAGTGGGATTATCACCTCCTCAAGTAGCTGGCGTAATACAGGCTTGGGATGAGTTATGTGCAAGTGATCGGCGTAATACGAGCTTGTTCCATAACGACAGACCCATATTTCGGGGATGTTACTGTATGCCGAATGAGGTGGTATTCATTCTGATGAGAGGAGACCGTGCAACTGGAGACTCCGTGTGTGGGTTGTCTCAAGTTGGCACTAACAGTTATATACCAGACCGTAGTTAATTCATGCATTTTGTTTGTACACGTTTGGTTTCCTTGCTAAACTCGGTGGTTGAGCATACCCTTGTGTACACAAATTCTTTTAAATTCAAGCATGACTGAAGTGGAAGGTGGCGACGTGGACGCTAGTGGTGACGATGTTCATGACGAAACATGCGAGTGTGACAACTGTGTCTATAGATAGACACTTTGAACAATTGATAAACTTATTTGATTTTGTATTATTTCATTTGGATTTGGGGGCATGTTGCCCATATGAATAATTTATATTTTAAGGATTTAATTATCTTAATTACTTACATTTACAATGGTTTTGGGGATTTATTAATATTATTATCATTTGACTTTCAGCAATGTTACTTAATTATTTCTAAAACTTCCGCTATACTCTTGATCAGGATTCCATTCAATCTGATGGTGTGGATTATTATTATTTCTTTTGTCATGTTGGGTTTATTAATTGGTGTTCCATATTCTGTGATCCTGAAAGGGGATTTTCAATGCCCTAAATTAGGATGTAGAGATCTCGTTCATTCCATAGTACCGATACGTCAAGAACGGGGTGTGACAGTATGCCTGCAGCTAGGAGGCTGCTCATGGGATTTGCCACCTCATGCTGGGCTACCAGGCGGCAGCCAACTGAAGCACCACCTGTATGGATAGGTGGTGGGGTTTTTTTTTTTTGTAAGAGAATTTTGGTCCTTTGGACCTTGACCAAATTAAGAAGAGTGTGAAGGGTTCCTTTGTAAATTGTGGAAAGGGTTACCATTAAGTTTGGAGTTAATTTTGGGTTTCACCCAGCTAATCAAGGGTAGATTAGTAATTTCCCCTGTAAATCAAATTTTATTAATCAGTACAAAGATGGAACTGAGGAACAAGACAGAAGAAGAAAGAAAGAGTGAGAAAAGGCTGGAGGAAGAATTACACAACAGAGGCTGTGTTCGATCCTTAGCTAGGGAGGAGTTGAAGAAGAGAGATTTCATATCACTGCCTAACAAGTAAGCTCGCTCAATCATAAGATTTCCAAACCTTATTTCAAGAAAGAAAGGAGTGCTGAAGGGCTCCAAAAACTAGTATCAGAATGTTAGGTAAATCTAACCAGAGTATTTACACTAGAATGAAATTCTGGATTCACAGAACAGATTGTGGTATAGTGAAACCGAAATTTCAGCTATGGAATTTCCATTTCCATCACATGAAATATCAAATGTAGAGGAGGAAATCATGATTAGACCATGACTAAGTAAAGACCACACTGTAAGATGGTTAAATATGGCATTCAGTTAAGAAACCATGGATTAATGTAGGTTAAAGAAGACCAGCAAGTGCAGGCAGTACGGATTCTGCAACTGAGCTGCACCGGGGGCATGGACCGGCCAGACATGCACCCAGAGTAGATCCACCGAACCTCAAATGCATCTGTCAAAAAAGAGTTTAATTAATGGAATTAAGCTAGTAAAACCTTTATTCTCCATACATTGTAGAAATGACCACAGAGAATTTAACCTAGGAGACCAGAAGGCAGAACCAGAGTCAAACATGAGCTTTGGGACTGTTCGGTCGCACACATCCGGTGCATGTAACGCCCGGACGTAGTCCACCCAGACACTTCCAAAGAAGTTAGGTTACAGGAAAATGAATTTGACAGAGCTCATGCGGGCGTAGGCTCCAGTCGATGCTACACCCGGAATCCTGCAGCCGGACCGCACTCGAGAGTAGAGTGCTCTTAGGGTATGGTGCTGTGGCAAGGTGTGGTTGCAAGCCACACACGCACCTCTGCGCCCGGACCATACCTGAGGGACTTAGAAGAACCTGAACAGCTGCAGAGGCATGGATCCTTGCAACTGGACAAGCCAGAGAGTCATCAGAGACAGATTATGAACAAAATAAAGATTTAGTATAATGATAGAATAAGGTAATCAGTAGCTCATTTATCTATTTATATATAGAATAGGAGAAAAAGAGAAGTAAAGAGGAAGCAAAAGCTAGGGGAGGTGGTGAAGAATTCAAGAAAGACATGCATAGCTTAGCCCTTGTTTCAAGTATGACATCCAGACAACTGATTGGAGGACAAGAATTCCTATAGCCGCCCCCATTTAGCTGGGATAATGCTTTGTAGTTGTTGTGGTTATTTGTCTTTAGTTTGTTATTAGGACTCTGACTTGTAAAGTCCTAAATCCTATCTAATAATTATTTTCTATGTTCTATAAATACAAGCTACAAAGAAAGGAGCAGGACACATTTATTTTATCCATCTCTTATTTTTCTATTTTGTTACGAGACAAAAATCTGACAGAGAGCATGGATACTGTGGAAAGGCATTAAAAAAACAAAAAGGCCCTCAAAGCTCACTCCCTCACTTTCTCACTCTCTCATGGCATCTCTGAAATCAGAACTCAAAGATGCCCCAAAGTTCCATTCACACAACCCACTTACTTCTTCTTTTCTTTGAAATCTTCTTTTCCATGGAATCTAATTTGTAATCTTTACTGACTTTGTGCTTGGTTTCTCACTCTCCATTCCTATATTTGGTTCCAAAATTCTGATCAGTTTCAGTGATGGCAATCACCAAAGAATCTACTCCACCTCTGGTGATTGGTAAAGTTGGGAAATAAGAAAATGCCCATTGGTCTCCAATGATGATTTATTCTCCAAAGAAGGTTGTTGCCCTGTCTTCTCCTATTCAGTCTCCAACACCCCCCCACCAAAAAAAAAAAAAAAAAAACGGTTTGGAGTAAGAGTGTTCGACCGAAAGAGAATCAGGATTTAGCCTTCTTTTTTCATTCAAAAAATTGTAATATGCGTTTTAAACGCATTTAGAATGGCCTATCAATTCTTTCCCTTTTTTGCCACGTGTTTGAGAATGAAACGGAATTTTGCTTTTAAAACGGGAAACAAAAGGGACCGGATTTATGACAGCAAAAAAAGCTTTTAACTAACTATGATCCAGACCATAGTTGTCAAGGCACCAAGGCGAACCAATGGAAGCCTGACAGACGCCCAAGGTGACGGCCTAAGCGACCAAGGCGGCCTATTTTCCAAGGCGCCTAGACGCCTAGGCAGTGCCTTGACAACTATGATCCAGACTCCATAGTATTATACTTATACATCTATTATTCTTAAAATAAATTTTGAAATTGATAGGCTGTCTCCACAGACTCTTTCAGTCTCTGGGTGGTCTCTCCAGCAGATCTGCACAAGGGCCAGAGAAGCTTCTGGTATATGAATTCGTCCCCAACGTGAGTCTGGACTCTGGACAAACTGCTCTTTGGTGAGTAGTATACTGGTATCCATTTCCCCTTCTCTTTCCCTTCTCTTTTCCCCTCTCCTTTTCTGGTGACGGTGGCGGTGGCAGTGGCAGCAAAGGCTGCAGCTGCATCCAGTGTTGGCGGTGGTGGCTGCTGCTGCTGCCGCCAATAAGCAGGGAGATCCACTCTTGGCCCCAAGACATTTTTTTATATTTATTATTCTGTAGTACATGTACCATATTGAGAACCAGGATACAAATACATAACGTCCCAACATCACATGGCTGATATGTGCATCAAGACAAAACACCTTGCATAGAAGGGATTAAATGTATATTTCAAGATAAGATGGATTCTAGAGGAATATTCAGGGACAAATCAAATATTAGGATCTGAATTTAGCAGAGCAAAGGTCTCTCCAGAAAAGAAATGCCTAATGAAATCTCAGTTCGAGATGTAGGATAAGTATAGAACCTTCCAGCACCAGCAACTACTATCTTTTGTTTCGGAAAGTCTATCATTGGCTTTCCTTGTGCCCTTACAGCTCCTAAAAGACCTGCTACAGCAACCCCTGCCGTTCCCTGTGAAGTATATTGACATTAAATTACATATCTAGTTATTATAGATCCCAAGCATATTTAATGACATTGTCCACATGTAATTTGAAGAAACCTGCCTCAAATGCATGAACAAAATCTGGAGCAAAGATTGCAACTACTTCATAAAAAACAAAAATGTCTTATGTTCACAAAGTTTCCACATGAACTGCTGAAGTTTGCATTGGCTGAAACATGATAGTTCCCATATTTGAGGCTTTTGAGCTGAGAATGAGAAATTGCAGGCTTGACACCAATATTAGACTCTATTGACTCCACAAGGGCCTCAGTTTCTATAAGTTCAGGAAAAATTCACAAGGTTCATATATTTCTCAAATGTTTCCTCGCTTTTATTCATTCTTTTTATTTTATTTTATTTTTTTTATTTTTTTAAGTCTAATCAAGGTTCCCATAGTATTACTCACACACTTTGAGAGTTCAGTCTACAAGATCACTGGATTTAATGTTTTCAAACAATCATAAGTTCTAAAATAAAAGAAGATACTACCACTCATAATAACATAAATCCTATATTTTTAGCAATAATAGGCCAAAGGGCTTCAAATGTCAAGATCATTACGTTTGTTCAAAACCATAAAAATTAGGAAAATAGATCTAAAAGGATCAAGCAAACCACCTCTCACCATTCCCCAGGTGATAAAGTAGTTCCATCCCTTAATCCTTAATCCAGATTGTCAGATGTTTATTGCTTTTCAATTAAACCTACCAAAACAAGTTGAACCCATAGGAAGTAGAGGAAGTGGGAAACTTTTCCAGCTGTCTTCTATGACAATTCCAATAAACAACCTTACGATCTTAGAATTATTTGAAGTAGATTTTTCCTATGTGAGAGATATTTTTTTAATGCAAGAATTCTTGTCAATTAAGTAATTCATAAAATCAATCAGCATAATGCTAATCAAACAAGCAGTAATTGGTTCTCTGATTATACCACTGTAAATCTAAATGATTCAAATACAGCCTGAATGTACTTGAGAATGATAAGAAGCATAGAGGTTCTTGGTTCCAGCTACTATAGATTGCACCTGGAACTAAGGCCAAAGATGCAGGATGAGAAGGCGATTTGCACCCTATCTTTCCAAAAACGAACAGTGCACAAGGTTGTTTACCTGAACGTCATCATTAAACATACGGTAGGTATCTCTATAGCGCTGCAATAACTTGAAGGCCCACTTACTCTGGAAATCTTCAAACTATTAAAAGCAAAATCAAGTTACCATCTACTCTTGCAGATAATCACATAAAGTATTTGACAACAAATAAGCATAGCTTACTACCTGTACAATCACATGGGGCCAACGAGTGAAAACAGCTTCCATAAACTCATCAATAACTGAAAGGTACTCCTCTCCATCAAGGCGGTGTTCTTGCAAACCCAGGTCTATATAAAATCAACAACTTGAAAAGTTAAGAGGCAGAAGACCAGATTGGTATACATAATCACTTAGTCAGGATATAACAAAAAAAAAAGGCCATATAAAGTAGTTACATGCCCCACATTCCAAGATCATCTGTATTTGCCAAGGTTTTATGGTTTTAAAACTCAGGATTCGATCGGCCAGATCTCCCATCCGCATTGGAACCAGCCATGGCTGATCCGAGTTTTTAACCAAGTCACAAATCTATTCAGGCATCACCCATATAGGACCTCGATCTGTGAGATCCCATCGATCAACAGATCCAACCCGTGTTACATCTGATACTTTTGAGAAACGAAGCCACGCAGGCCAGATTCTATTGCAGTCAAAAAATGGTTACCAAAATGAAAGAGTGCAAGATGAATAAATAGAGAAAACTTAACCAGACCAAAAGTACTGAACTACTTTTAAGAAAGAAGAAAGAAAAAACAAAAGAAAAATAGGACAGAAATGCCCCTAATACAAAACAGTAAATAAAAGGAAAAAAAAAAAAAGACAGGCCCTTAATACAAAACTGTAGACCCTCGTTCATACCACCCTTCAAACTCATGATGAGACAACAGAGAGCAGCATGAGTTTGTCAAGAAGAAACCGAAAACGAGCATCGGGATGAGCCTTTGTGAACAAATCTGCGAGTTGAAGAAATGAGGAAACAAAAGGTAAGCTAATGGAGCCAAACTGAAGATGATGACGGACAAAATGACAATCAATCTCAATGTGTTTCATCCTTTAATGAATAAAAAAATTGAGTAATCTGAATAGCACTCTTGTTGTCACAAAACAGTGGTGTAGAAGAGGGTTGAGAAACACCCAAGTTAGATAGAAGCTAGAGAAGCCAAACAATTTCAGTGGTAGCGTGAGACATAGGCCGATATTCAGCTTCAGCAAATGAGCGAGCAATAACTTTTTGTTTCTTACTTTTCCAAGAGATCAAAGAATCACCTAAAAACAAACAGAAGCCAGTGGTAAATCTTTTATCATTGATATCACAACCCAGTCAGCATCTGCATAGGCACGGAGATTTGAGGAGGTGGAAGAGAGTGCCACAAATATGCTGAAAAATCCAAAAGTGGGCAGCCCAATGAGTAGTCCAAGGAGCAGAGACAAATTGACTAACCACATAAACAGCAAGATATCCGAACAAGTCATTGAGATAGACCAAGCAACCAACCAACACTCAGAGGCAAAGGACAACACATTTAATTCAACTGGAGTAGCAGCAACCCGGTTACCAGATAAACGAGCACAAATAAGAATATCAGCGGCATATTTGGACTGAAAGAGAAGATAACTCTTGGGAGAAGAAGCGCCCAAAAAATAACAGAAAGAGCCCAAGGCCTTTATAGAGAATTCGCTCAAGAGATGTTTTTTGACTTCGTGAATACCCAAAAGATCAGCACTAGTATTGATCATATCATCAACATATAAAGTAGCATAATAGCTCCAGCAGTGGATGAGCAAATAAACAGAGTAGGATCATAAGGGCTGGATGAAGAGCCAATGCGAGAAACTGCCGAATGAAACCATTCAAATCAAGCCCGAGGGGCTTGTTTGAGGCCATAAAGAGCACAGTGAAGATGACAAACACGACCAGAAGGACGAGAGAGACCAGGAAGAGGATGCATATAAACTTCCTCAACCAAATGCCCATGAAGGAACATTCTTGACATCCATCTAAAATAAAGGCCATGGACGAACTACAGCAATAGAAATTAACGTCCAAACAGTGGTCATCTTAGCAACAGGAGCAAAAGTCTCCTCATAATCAATGCCATACTCCAGGGAAAATCCTTTTGCAAGAAGACGAGCTTTGTAGCATTCAAGAGAGCCATCTAAATTGGTTTTGATCTTGAAAACCCACTTGCAGCCATTGATATTTTTATCAACAGGCAATGGAACCAAGTCCCAAGTACCGATCTGATGAAGAGCAGCCAACTCATTCTAAATGGCCTTCATCCAAAAGGGATCAGTACATTTATAAGACTAAGGTTCATGTAAAGAGTGGATAAATGTAAGAAAAGAACGATAAGAAGTTGAAAAACAAGTACGAGAAGAACCAATATGATCAGGGGGACTGCGAGTGTGAGAAGGATTCCTGCTTTTAGTGGGAGTATTGCCGACAGGAGGTGGGTGAGAAGTGGGCACCTCAAAGCCAGAGAGCATAGTCAACCTGTTAGAGTAAGTAAGAGGACAAGAGAGGTTTTAGAAGAAGGAAGAGAATCAGTAGTAGAGGAAGGTAGATCAAGATTGGGATAATCAATAGTTGACGAAAACTCCTCAAAAAGAATAGGATCGAGAAAAGGGAAAATGATAACAAGATCCTCCTTAGAAATAGAAGCCACACAAATAGGAATGGCATAATAAGGAATACGTTCGAGAAAAAACACAAGACGGGACACACAATTTATGAGACACAGGATCATAGGAATGGTACCCCTTTTAATGAAATACCATATCCCAAGAACACACAAAATGGATCGAGCAGTAAGTTTGCTACAATCACGTTTAGGAAGCAAAACAAAACAAGCAGAGCCAAAAACACGAAGTAAGGAGTAATTAGACACGCACCCAAATGGTTTTTCATAGGTTGAAATACTAAATAAAAGAGGTGTGGGCATATGGTTGAGCAGATACACAGTAGTGAGAGCAGCTTCCCCCCAAAAAAAAAGTGGGAACAGAAGATGACAACAAAAGAGTTTGACTATTTCAATAATGTGACGATGTTTCCATTCCACAACAACGTTTTGTTGAGGCATATCAGAACAAAAAGATTGATGTATAGTGCCAAAAGAAGCAAAAAAATGTTCAAAGTCCCTTGAGAAGTATTCTCCCCCCAAATCAAAAAGAAGCACTTTAATGTTGGTGGAAAACTGAGTTTGAACCACAGCTTGAAAATTGCAATAAAGAGATAAGAAATCAGATTTTTGAGACATAAGAAAAATCAAATAATACCTACTATAATCATCCACAAAAGAAACATAATAGATGGAACCACCTTTATTTGGAACTGAAGATGGGCCCCAGACATAGGTGTGAACAAGAGAAAAATATGAAGATGAAAAAGTAATATTGTTACTAAAAAGGCAAAGCTGACATTTTGGCAAGTTTACATCTACTGCAAGAAGACACATCACTACCATTCAAAGAAAAGGTTCTAAAAAGACCTAAAGAAATCAACTGTTTCAAACGATCACCAAACATGTGACCCATTTTAGAACGCCATAAATAAAAGAAAGAAGAAAAACTATCTAATAAATGGAAAGAAGAAAGAGCAAAAGAATGGGAAACAGGAATATGTAAACTCTCCATTACATAAAGATTCCCAGTTCTACGCCACTCCCAACTAGCTTCTGTGATGTCTGATCCTGCAAAATACAACTAGTAGAAGAAAAAAGAACGACATATCTAGAGTCATCCAGTGGAGTAATGGAAAGTAAACCAAGAGACAACTGAGGAACATAGAAAACATCAGGTAAGGATAAAGTAGAGGAAGTGAATGATTGGCAGTTAAAATACTGATAGGAGATGAAGGAGAGTGACAATTACTAAGAGAAGAAAAATTAGGAGTCATATGATGAGATGAACCAGAATAAAAAAAATCCAATGACCAGAGATGAAACCAGATATATGGGACCCGTTTGAAACTGAATGAGCAGTAGTCATGGCAGAAACATGTATCTGAGCCGGAGGTGAAGAAAGGAGCATGGACTGCAGCTGCTCAATCATAAACAGAACCATTAATGCAGAGAGATGGTCACTTGGTGTGGTTGTAGATGATGCTGGAGTTGCAAGAGCTATGGAACCTTCGGAGGCTGCAGATATGCATGATGAAGTGGCCCTTTAAACTGAGTCTACAGTTGGTTCTGAGTGCAGAAACGTCCTTTTTGAAGTTTAGGACAGCCAGATTTCCAGCGTCCTTTTTAACGACAAAAGTTACACTCATCAATTCTAACTCAAGTTTTGAGATTTGGGTTTTCTAGTGACTTGAACAAGATTTGCCATAGAAGAGGGCAACAAAGGTGCAGATGAAGCAGCAAACACTGATGGCTATAAAGAACTTGAGGAGGCACCTTTAAATCGAATCTCCTTTGTGATTAGTTCATGGATTGCAGCATCAACAGAGGGGAAAGAAGTTTGAAGTAAAATAGATCCTCTAAGAAGTTCAAACTAATCTCTGAGAGCCATAAGAAATTGAACCAATATCTGACGCTCCCTATAGGCAAGGTGATTCTCAGAAGATTGAAGAACCTGTGGTTCCATAAAAGCTAACTGATCCTAATAATTAGTCATCTGATTATAAATTCCAGATATATTTGACTTAGATTCCTAAATTGATTTACCATCCTGGTTTGCACATAGTATTTCCAATTCCAATTGATACTGCTTAGCAAAATTAGATTCCAGTTATATTTGACTTAGATAAGTCCAACCATCCTATGCAATTTTCTACTTGGAGCTATTCATTCCAATACCAAGTTAAAACCTGCGCATTTTCCATCTCCCATTTCCCTATCGCAGATGCATAAGTTTCTTCTTTGGCATCAAATGGTTCGACTGTTGAATCAGTCACATAATCCAACCTGCCTTGCTAAGTAAAAAATATTCCATCACGGAGGACCCAGTAGAAATAGTTGCTGCCATTTAATCTGATGCTAATGGTCTGAGTTTCCTTATCAACAGTAGACATTTTTACCACCAAAAAAAAAATGCTGCAATGAAAATATATGCGGAAATACTTGCGAGAACCGTTGTTGCAATGAAAGAAGATGAGCAAAAATGTAATAACAATGCTGCCACTGCTATATGCTGCCACCAATACAATGGGAAGACACGTTTCTGCTATAGGAGATGAAAGACTTCTATGGCTGCAATGGAAGATGAACAGACAGTAGAGAGTTCCACTGGAAGATGAAGAGACAGTGGGAGAAATGGATGCTCCTAGGATAGGAGATGAGGATCCTTTGCTGCATATGATGAAGAACTTTGATGCTGATTCTATGTAAGGAGAAGAAACAAAGAAGACTTACGAACGGATGCTGCAACTTGCGATGGAGAGAGAAGTATCAAATCTCGATGTTGGAAAGTATGCTGCAACTTGCGAAAGAATGAAAAGAAGTAAAAGTCGATGTTGCTGTGAAGAGAGATAAAAACTTGCGATAAAGCTTTTTAAGTCTTGCAAAGATATAGCTCTGACACCATGATGCTTTTGGAAAAAGAAGCCACGTAGGCCAGATTTTATTGCGGTAAAAAAAAAAAAAGTTACCAAAATGAAAGAGTACAAGATGAATAAATAGAGGAAACCTAATCAGACCAAATGGACTGAACTACCCTTAAGAAAGAAGAAAGAAATAACAAAAGAAAAATTGGATAGAAATACCCTCAATACAAAACAGTAAATAAAAGAAAATTAGGACAGAAATGCCCTTAATACAAAACTGTAGACCCTCGTTCACAATATTGCCCAGCAACTTAAACTAAAAGGGGATCACCAGCATGTTGTTTAACTATTCTCACTGATTTTGGTTCCAAAACCTCTCAAACTCCAGGATTCATGTTGTTTTGCATGGATCTACTGACAAATTCACACACACACAAACACACACCAAAAAAAAAAAACCTTCATTTTTTAAGTGGGGGGGGGGGGGGGAGCAACAAGATGACCCAAGGTATTCAAGGAGTCTGCGAGTTAGTGTTCGAAAGTGAGAAAATTCAAACTTCATGTTCCTTGGATCAAATGAGTAGATCTGATCTCAATGAGATAGATCTATGCATTTAGTAAAGATATTTTGAGGCTCATCTGTGTTTATGACCTTGGAAATCTTTTTAAATGTCGAAAATGACCTTTATGTTATAGCGATTAGATTAATCAATTCAGAGAGGGTTCTCCGAGCAAGCGGGTAGTCTACGCTCCATTTATCTCTCCCTAAAAGTATCAATAAATACAAAAACCTATGTGAGAGGGCATAGCCTACGCTGCTAGCCCAGCAAGACTTTTCACAAAACAATTTTAAGGGTTTTTCTTTACCAACCCCTTCATTCCATTTTCTAGTTTTCTAGTGATCATATAGATTTTTTTGATAAATTTTATTGCGCAATCAAAAGTTCTATTCCAAAATAACCTGGCCCAATAGGGAAATCTCAATTCATTCAACCTTTCATTACAAGAAAATAGATTGCCACAAGGGCAGCATATTCTAGGAGCCAAAACTATGTGATTAAATAAATCCTCCTTTATCTGTTGCAGGTTGAGGGCTTCTTCCCTTCTTCAAACTCCAATTCATATTGGGATTGCCCATCAGACCAGGCATTCCTTTTACAGATCAGGTCACCAGTGACCAATCCAATCTGTGCTCTCCCAAAGTTATAAATTTTTGGTGTTAGAAGATAATAGCTAGGAAAATAGTAAGAAATTGCACATTTTTTTCAGACAAAATGTATAGAATGGATTTACAGATCTACTTAGTTCTGTCATAGGATGCACAATGAAAAGAAAAAGAATAATAGAGCAGAACAGCAACAAATTGATGGCAAAACAGAAAATTGTGGATCCTAAACCAAATCTGAAAATATTTAAGTATAGAAGAATAAAGAGTGAAATAATGCACAAAGAGGAGTCTTTGACATGTCGAATCTAAGGTCTACTCTACAGATGACAAGGCAATGGACTCCAGCAATAGGAGAGTACATCCAACAAGGTATTTGCCCAATATAGGGACTGCGTAAGATGTTTATACCAAAATGCCTCTCCCCTCCCTCCTTCCAGGATGGGCATGAAACTGAGTTATTATAACACCGTCCAATTTCAAAAAAAAAAAATAATAATAATAATAATAATAATAAAGTTGAAAATGAAGCATTTTAAGGTAAAGACCAATAAGTTAATTTGACAGTGATTGTCTCAAGGATATAATCAACACAGCTCCTTACCAACGTCCTTGTCCCCCAAATGTTACAGAACCATCATAAAAAAAAAGGTTCTCCAAAGAATGATACCTATTTCCATTTTACCAAAAGGAAAAAAAATACCAAATCCATATGAGAATGAAAATGCCAACATAGATTACCCCCAATCCCATCTGAAGATCCCAAGAAACTAATGACATATCCCACTTCAAGACGGCAATGAATGGAAAGGTGACTGAAAGATCCTCTGCCCATCAAGCACATAGAAAATTCCCAAGGAAGAAGGCACCATACCTTCCTCCACTGTTGGAGAATATCTTCAATTAGACCTCTCAGTATGTAGTCACCCAAGCAAGAATTATTTTGGTGGGGCAAAATATTTTCAGAAAGAGGTTCTCTTTTAACCGTTGCCCCCAACAATTCAATGTTTATTTAGCTGATGATTCTACCATCCATGTTTCTCACAAGGGTAATGTATCCCAACCACCTACTTTATCATTGTCCTCTGTTCTTTATGTCTCTCGTTTGCCCATGAATTTACTTTCAGTTAGTACTTTGGCAAAGGCTCTAAACTGTTATGTCACCTTGTTCTCTACCCGTTGTGTATTTCAGGATCTGCAAACAAAGACGACGATTGGTGGGGCACATGAGAAGGACAGACCATACTATCTAGATGACATTCCATCTTCCATTTTTGCCTCATTACTATTAAAGGTGTTTCTCCACTACAATGGCATTATTGCCTGGGTCATCTATCTCTCCCTATGTTAAAAAAGATGGTTCCAAGCTGCAAGTCTGTTAATACTCTTAAGTGTGAGGCATGCCAATTGGGAAAACAACACCTCTCATCATCCCCATCTCGTAATGTGTCCAGAAGTCCTACCCTCTTTTCCTTAGTGCACTCCGACATTTGAGGTCCCATTAGAGTAGAGTCGTTCTGGCTTTAGCTATTTTGTTACTTTTGTGGACAATTGTTCTCACGCCACTTGATTATATTTGTTAAAGGATCGTTCAGAGTTCCTTACCATTTTTAAACAATTTTATTTAGAAATCAAGAATCAGTTTGATGTTAATATTAAAACCTTTCAGTCTGATAATGCTCTTGAATACACTCAAACTGCTATTTCTTCTTTTTGTACGTCCAATGGTATTATTCACCAAACCAATTGCTCTTACACCCTCAACAAAATGGAATTGTTGAATGTAAAAACCGTCATTTATTGGAAGTTGCTCGTTCTCTCATTTTTCATATGCACTTACCTTGCTATTTTTTGGGTGATGCAGTCTTAACCACCTGCTACTTGATCAATGGAATGCCTTCTTCGGTTCTTTAGGATCAGTCACCTATATCCCTGTTCTCTATTTTCTCCATCATTTTCCTTACCACCGCATACCATTGGGAGGACTTCCTTCTCCCATGACATTCGGCCCTAAACAAGTTGTCCACCCATGCAATCAACTATATTTTTCTTGGCTACCCTCGCACTCATAAAAGGTATTGGTGTTATGATCCTCTCACCGGACGACAGTTTGTTAGTGTTGATGTCACGCTCTTTAAGAAACACACCATATTAGCTAGATTCGACATGCCGATTCCGCCCTTGATTACCTTCACTGATGTGGCTTCCCCACTCGTAAGTCGCAACGGCACTGGCCCCGGTTTTAGCTCCTCTCCAGGTGTACAATCATCGCTCACAACCTGCACCAGAACCTGCAATGCCACCTACCTAGGCACCTGCTCTGCCTTCTGCAGTGGCACCGCTAGTTGTTTCCTCATCGTCCTCTTTCTTATTGGACCCTTTGTCTGCTGATCTTTCTATTGCACTTTCAAAGGTACTTGCTCTTTCACTCAACCACCGCAGATAGCATATTTTATTACTCATTATGTGTCTACATCGCATCTCCCATTGCCCACCAGTCCTTTGTCTATGCCTTGTCCCATACTGATATTCCTACTGAGGCTTTAACCCAGCATGAGTGGAAGAAGGCTATGGATGTCAAGATGAATGCTCTTCTTTCTCGGTGGACTTGGTCCTTTATTGATTTACCTCCACATAAGGAAGTGGTTCATTGTCGTTGGGTATTCACTGCGAAGTATAACCCCGCTGGTTTTGTGGAACGTCTCAAGGCATACTTGGTTGCCAAAGGCTTTACCCAAAGCTAAGGCTATGGGGTTAATTATTTTGAGATTTTTCCCCGATTGCTCAACTAAATTCTGTTCGGGTTCTTATAAATTATATCCCTTGAGGTCAATCTGGTCTGGTCCCTTTTCAAGTGGATATTAAGAATGTCTTTTTATATGGTGACTTACACGAGGAAATCTAAATGAAGCAACATGCGGGGAACATTGCTTACGGGGGAGATTGCTGACCACAAAGCTAAAAAACTCCATAAAGACATATATGGGAAGAAACAATCTCCCCGTGCCAGGTTTAACAAATTCACAAAAGCCATGGTTGATTATGGGTTCAAACCATGATATTCCGATCACTCCATCTTTGTTCGTCGCTGCAATTCCAATGTTGTTATTTTCGTGGTCTATGTCGATGATATTTTTGTTTCTGGAGATCACTTGACAGGTATTGATGAGACGTCAGCAATTTCAGCTGAAGGATTTCGGTATCCTTTGTTATTTTCTAGGCATTGAAGTGGTTTGAAGCACCAAAGGTATTAGTGGTTTTTTTTTTTTTTTTTTTTTTTTGTAAATAAATTGTATAGAGGAAACAAACTTAGGTATCCAAAGGATAGAACTAGGCTCCTTGCAAAGCTAGGGCAAAAGCCCAAAATGCAAGAGAACAAAAGAAAACCAAACGACCAGCCACCTCAATTGGTAACCAAATTACAAGACGACAAAATGAATGTATTCCTGGTTGTGTCTGGGGGAGATCGAAGATAAATGCATAACTTTTCCACGCACATCGAAGATAATAGCTTCCAATATCTGAGCAAAAGATCTAGATTTGGCTGCCCATCGTCTAAGGTTTCTCTCAAACCATATATGATACACTGGCATGGCGAAGGTGAGCTTGGCAATAGTATTGCATTGGGTCTTCCCATTGAACTTCTTGATCATCCACTACCATTCAAGATCAAAGGGACGATTCTTCTTTTGGTAGGCCAACATTTTCAAAGAATCTTTTCCCATATTCTACTAGACAAAGGATAGTCAACAAATAGGTGTTGAACATCTTCTCCCGAGGCCTCACAGAGACCACAACCAGGGTTCAAGGTGCCGGTTTCGACTAGCCTTAAAACCGAGTTGTCACGGGTTTCAACAGAAATTCAATCGAAACTTGGGATTTTTCCCGGAAAACCTTGAAACCATGGTTTCGAGGCCCAGAACTGTTTTTTTTTTTTTAATCTAATTTTTTTTGTGTAGCCTATTTCAATCTTTTTAAACCTATTTCATATGCAAGTTTGAAAGAAAAAAAAAATCTAGAATAATAATATGTGGCCTGGACCCAAGTTTGCTAGTGTACGCTAAGACCTAAGAATAGGCAGCACTTATTTATAATATCATGTAAGTAAATGTTTCTTTAATTTTATATTTCATTTACTTAAGATATATTCATAAACAAGCAAACATCTCCATTTTAATCCAATAAAAATAGTCTAAAATTCAAATTCCAAAAGTATAAGAAGTCAGCTTTCCAGTTCAAGGATAAAAAACCAGATTTTTAGGTGCGGGGCGATTTGCAACTTCCAAATGCTAGGTTTTTAACCAAATCTAAAAATTTCATAAATCTTATTATAGTAAAGCATCCCTAAAACAAAGAGTGAGCCAAAATAATCTCTTGCTTTGATGTCAAAAAAATTATTTCATCCAGGACGACTTTAAACAGCATTCGCATACTCCTAACAAGGTTTGACGAAAGCGTAACTCCTTCAATATAACTCGGATTTGTTGCAAAGCTAGCGTAATTAGCTTTCCAACAAATCTAAGAATGCTTGAATCCGAATTATAATTGTTAGTGCACATTATATTTGAAATCGTGGGGTACTTTGACTAGCTGACTTAGGAGTTTAATTCATAATTGTACTCTTAGTCAAAGCAGTTAGATTAGGATAAGAATCTTTATCCTTGTTCTCTTTGTAACTAGGACTCTAACTTATAGAGTCATTGAATTATTTGAATTACAATTTTCTTTATCTATAAATAAAAGGGAGATAGGGGGAGAAAAGGGTTGTTGAACTTGCAGTCTCTCTCTCCCCCTTTTTACAGCACAAATCTCTTGCTGTTTTTCTGGTTCTTCTTGGAACATGGCATCAAAGTAGAATTGATCAAGGGAAAATTTTCTTTACTGGTATTTTTTTTTAAGATTATGTCATTGAAGTTTCTGTTTTCTTGAGGTAGAACAAGGTTTTTTTTTTCACCTTGTATCGATTCTTCTTATTGTTCAGATTGAATTTATAAAAACTCAGATCTGGTCTTGTTTAAAGATCGGTACTTTCACATTGGATTCTTCTTTTCTACCAACCGCAAGCTTTGTTCTCCATTAGTTTTGTGGTGGTAATTATTGTTCGGACATCATGAGTGAGTCAAAGACTACTGTGGAGACTCTGTCCATATCCAGATTACCTCCATCAAATTGAATGGATCTTTAAATTATAATCTATGGAAGCAAGATATCACAGTTTATCTCACTGCCTATGATAAATTGGCCTTTTCGAGAGATGATCGTCCTGATGCTAAGGATCCCACCTATGCCACAAGGACTCGTGATAATGCTACTGTTATGGTTTGGCTATTTAATAGTATGGAGCCTGCTATTGCCGTTAATGTCATGTTCCACACCACTGCCAAGGGTGTTTGGGATGACCTACAAGAGAGTTTTTCTCAAGACACTAATCTATCCCGTGTTTATGATTTATATGGTTGCTTATTGATTTGCAAACAAGATGACAAATCAGTTGCAGAGTTTTACAGCACTCTCAAAGGTATCTGGGAGGAGTTAAATGTTCTTTAACCTCTCACTACAGACCTTCCTACTCTAAAGACTCAACGGGTGGAGTTACAAGTCTCACCATTCCTCTCTGGTCTCAATTCTGAATTGCAACCACTTAAAAGCCAACTTCTAACAGGAGTCAAAGTTCCTACTTTGAATGAGGCCTTCTGTAGGGTTCAACAACTTGGCAATCCAACCTTCTCCAAGTTACATGGCACCTCTTCCACTGACAATTCTGCCCTACTAGCCACTGATGCTGGTTATGGTCGTGGTGGGGGTCATGGTCGTTGTGACCGTTGTTCTGATAGACTCTGTTCCCATTGTGGGAAGCAAAATCATATTGTGGATCACTGCTGGGCATTACATGGTAAGCCTCCTCAGTGGGGTTCCACACCTTTTACTCCAATTGTAGGTGCAGCTAAATTTGATAGTGAAACATCTACTACATCTACATCTGCCAATGGGACTTCCTCATCTGTTCTTGTTTCTAAAGATGACTTACATATCATGCTCACTCGCTTGAATCAGCTTGATGTTCAAGGACCATCTTCCACTTTTGCTGCTACATTGGCTCATTCAAGTACCACTACCTTACTTGCATCCTCTACAGATAACCATTGGATAATTGACTCTGGTGTATCTTCACATATAACCAGTAAGGCCTCAATATTTTCCACCTTTAACCTGACTGACCAACCCACTAATGTTCATCTTGCTAACGGCTCCATAACCCCGGGGGTTAGGAAAGGTGTTGACTCCTGACCCCCAACCTTTCTCTCTCATCTATCCTACATGTTCCCCGTTTGCCTTTAAACTTACTTTCAATCAATTCTTTGGCTAAACCCTTAATTGCTCTGTTACTTAATTGCTCTGTTACCTTTTTCCCTATCTATAGTGTTTTTTCAGGAACTTCGGACAAAGGAGACGATTGGTTGGGGGGTGAAAAGGAAGGAATGTACTATTTAGACCACATACCATCTTCCGCCAATGCACTCGCTACAACTACTGGTTTTTCACCTCTTCAACGGCATGTTCGCTTGGGTCACTTGTTACTCTCAAAGTTATGGATCATGGTTCCTACATGCAAGTCTACTAATACCCTAGAGTGCGAGGCCTGCGAATTGGGAAAACACCACCACACTTCATACCCACCTTGTCAATTGTCCAGAAGTTCTACCCTTTCTTCATTGGTCCATTTTGATATCTAGGGTCTTATTAAAGTCCATAGTCGTGTTGGTTTTTATTATTTTGTTACCTTTGTGGATGATTTTTCTCGTACCACTTGGTTATATTTGATAAAGGATCATTTTGAGTTCCTTTTGATTTTTCAACAGTTTTACCTTGAGATAAAAACACAATTTGGTATTAGTATTAAGATATTTCAGTCTGATAATGCACTTGAGTATACCCAATTTGTTATTTCTCAGTTTTGTCTCTTACGGGATTATTCACCAAACTAATTGTTCTTACACCCCTCAGCAAAATGGGGTAGCTAAACGTAAAAACCGTCACTTACTAGAGGTTGCACGTTCACTCCTTTTTTCATATGCACATGGCTCGTTATTTTTGGGGGGATGCCATTTTAACCGCTTGTTACTTAATCAAACGCATGCCTTCCTCTGTCCTTTAGGATCAATCACCTATCTCATTGGTTACACCATCCTCTCCTTTATTCACCTTACTTCCTCGAACCTTTGGGTGCACTTGTTTTGTCCATGACTTTCTGCTAAGTTTGGATAAATTATCTCCTCGGGCCGTTAAGTGCATTTTCATTGGCTACTCTCGCACTCAAAAAGGGTACAGGTGTTATGATCCTCTCAACAGGCGAGAGATTGTCAATGCTGATGTTATATTTTTTGGGAACACACCATATTTTCAAGTCCCGGATACAAGTACACTTATTCCAGCTGAGGCCCGGGAACGAATTCACCGCCGTACGGCTGACCAGCGATTATTAGCGATTTTGGCTTCATGCAGGCGAGTTGCAGCCTGTAATCCAAACTGAGGACGGGTT
The DNA here is from genome assembly GCA_028583415.1 of Protea cynaroides. Taxonomy (NCBI): domain Eukaryota; kingdom Viridiplantae; phylum Streptophyta; class Magnoliopsida; order Proteales; family Proteaceae; genus Protea; species Protea cynaroides. The sequence goes on from CM053274.1 coordinate 67,061,156, forward strand.
TTTGGAGTTAGCTTACCCTCGCAGGATCACGACCCTTTGTCCCCTTCGGGGAGTTGAAAATAAGCATAGATCCGGAGATTCACGAATATGTCAACCTTTCGAATTGCTGCTGAATCCATGGGCAAGCAAGAGACAACCTGACGAATTGAAACATCCGGTGCTTCCAGACATGCTAAACTCCATATATTCTTGTACAGTCAAAGGGGATCGATTCTATAAAAGATGAAATCAATAAATGGAAACGAAGGATCAGAAAAAAATCAGCCGGATCTCTTGCGGGAATGATTTGATCCTTGACATACAGAAACGACTACCATTATTGGTATCAAACTAACAGCTACTTATATTGGTCCTATTTACTTTATTCATCGGATTTCTAGGAATTCCTTTCATTAAAGGAGGAATGGATTTGGATATCTCATTCCCTAATGAGCCCACACCATTAGTACCTTTGTCGGCTCCAGCTCCTTTACAGGTATATTGCCGATGCCCACGTCCAACACATCCTGCTCGACCAGCCTCCTCCTTGGCCCCTTTGTCTGATGATCTTCCACTTGCACTTCGCAAAGGAACGAAAAGTCGAGAGCCAACTATCATTTACCAAAACTCTATCATGCTTGCAGGATACCCTTTGTTCACCAAGTCTCCTATTGTTCCAAGTAAACTTCAAGCCAACCCATTTAAGATCCACCATACCTAGAGAATCAATATAGTCCGCAATCTCGCACCGAGCTTTTATCAAAATGACCTCCCATCTTCTCAATAGCATATCTGACCACGTTGAAGTTTCCCATAACTCCCCAAGGACTATCTCCTAACGATGACTGAATCATGCATAAATCTTCCCATAACCTTCTATGCTCGGTCGAAGAATTTGAAGCATATACAGCAGTAATATGGAATATATTTGAACTTAGGATATCAGCAACTTTAAAATGAATGAATTGATCATAGACATACCATAGAGAATTCGACCTTTGAGTTGTTCCCATAAACACTATGACCTGTTGTTACCACGGAAATTGTAATTAAATACCATCTGCCATCCCGGGGCAATAGACGTTACAATATCATAGGCATTTGCTTCTTTAACTCTAGTTACTCCAAGAAAACAAAAGGAAATTTGATGTTTCTTAATGTAGACTCTCACTTCAGCTTGCTCAGAGATGGAGTTCAGCCCCCTAACATTCCCAAAAAATCCTTTCATCATGGCGGTCGAAAAGCGGAGAGGACAGAGATCACACACGACCCTCTCAGGAATTTGGGTGAGATCCAAAGCCCTTATGATCACAGAAGAGGCGCTTAGAGGAATGTTCAGAAAGCTTGCCTTTAAGCCAAGACTTGGATTTCCCAAAAGAGCGCAGATGAAGACGGGAAACATGAGCCTCTGCTGCCACAGCAATCTCATTATTGGGTGTTAACTCTGGATCCTCCAAAAGACACAAGGAGATGGGGGTTCGGGCAAGGGTGGAGACTAAAGGGTGGGTTCGATTTGCAGAAAGAAAACCAAGCAGGTGAAGTGATAACAGAAAGGCAGGTGGTTTTCAGGTTAGAACGTTGAAGATTAGGGTCTTTTGAGTTGGATATGGATTTGGGTGGCCGGGTACACGGGTTCAAGTCTGAGAAAGGGGTGGGTTGGGGTTGGTTTGGGTTAAACAAAGTAGCTTGGGGTTAGTGGTTTTAAACATTGAGCCGAGGTCAAGGGAGGGTTGGACCGAGGTTGAGGCTTTAGACCGAGCCAGTTTACGGCCTCTTCTCAACTATTTGGGTTCCCATCAGAAACTTTGGGAACATCCTTCGACGCAAGAAGGGCAGCGACGGGACAGAGGTAAGTTCCGCCTCCCCAAGAGGTTCCGCTTGACTAAAAGGCTTAATTTATTCGCCAGGCGGCAAATCGTCATGCCAACTACATACCATTGTCACACCACAATAGGCTTGTAGCTACATACTGAATGCCATTTTCCAAAACTCCCATTTTATCTTCTTCATTAGCAAATCGAAACACATAAGTGCCATTGTCCACGAAGAATGTCTCCACACCTTCAAACAGTTTCCATTGGCGTAGCAAAGATTTTTCGACCAGTTGGAAAGGAAATCATCTGCCCACGAACTACCGCATATCAGACCATTTGGCAATCTCGTTTGAGATACAGCTATCCAGGCATGTAGCCACCTAAGTCTCATCTTCCTTCCTCGGGGCATTTTAACATAGGGAGAACCCCTCTACGAGAGACAAGGGAGTAGAATCAAAGAGGGCATTCCATCGCCCTATATTGCTATTAGCAGTCAAACCAGGACCAGCAAGAAGAACTGCCTGGTTACCGCAGATTTATCCCTCTTCAAGAGAATGAGGACGGGAGGGGGCCAACAAGGGAGGGTGAGGTGTCAAGGTCAAAGAAAAGCCGACCATGGGGAAGGGGGCTGCCAATAAGGGGGACAGGTCAAAAAGGGGAGGGGTCAAGTATTAATCTTTCTCAACGAAAGTATGTTCTTACTCTTCTGACTGAAATAGGTATGCTAGGCTACAAACCTGTTGATATTCCTAAGGACCCTCACCTTAAGCTGGCTACCTATGACAATGTTAGTATCATCATCTTGTTGGAAAGCTTACTTATCTCATTATTACTAGACCTGACACTTCCTTTTCTATTGGAGTTATTAGTCACTTTATGCAGACTCCGAAACAAGTTCATTGGTAGCTGCTTGTCGGGTTTTGAAGTATCTCAAGGGAGCTCCCTGTAAGGAGTTGCTCTATCGTCCTCATCATAATAATGATCTTTGTGGTCATTCTGATGCTGATTGGGATGGTGCAGATGGTGATCGTCGGTCAATTACTAATTATTGTACCTTTCTTGGCGGCAATTTTATTACATGGCATAGCAAGAAGCAAACTACAATTGTTCAATCTAGTGTCAAGGTTGAGTATCGTGCCATGGCTCATTCTACGAATTAATGTGGGGGAAGAACATTCTTAGTGACCTTGGCTTTCCAATTATATAGTCTATTCCTATGTATTATGATAATCAGGCAACCATTCATATTGCTAGAAACCCTGTTTTCAAATAACGTACCAAGCATATTGAAGCGACTATCATTTCATTCAAGATGTTATGCGTAAAGTGATATCTACTTCGTTCACTAGTTCCAGTTCTCAACTTGGTGATATGTTCACGAAAGTGTTGTTCAAGGCCTTTTGTCTACAAAATTGTTCCAAGCTGGGTCTTGGTGATATTTATGCTCGAGCTCCAGCTTGAGGGGGAGTGTTAAAGTTTACTGGATTCGATAGTATAGGTGTCACCTAGTCTTGGCTAGGTGTCATCTTGCTAGTGCTGTTTAATTTCCAGCTTTATTCCTTTCCTAGTTTAAGTCTAAATTCTAGTTTCAATCTGACTCTTGTAATGTCAACTTAGATTAGGACTCTGTCTAAGTCGGCACCCTTTTGTTGAGATCCTTTTATTATAAACAAAAAGAAGGTAAGGGGGAGAAATCAATTCAACACATTATCTCCCCATTCACAATTCACTCTCATCTCTCTCATCCACCATCCATCATTCCTCGTAGTTTGATCTCTTCTACCTCAAGTATTGTTTCAACATCTTAGATATCTCAATAAGTAAAGAATAACTCCCCCTGAAGGCTGATGCTAGCAAGTAGAGTACTCTCTTCTCTAAGTCACCCTTATCGCCGAATTTCTTTAAAACAATGACCCTCAATATGAGAAGAAATAATGTGTTTCAGAATACTGGGATAGTATGACCCTTTTTTTTCCTTTTTGAATGGAGGGTGCAATAAATTAGACATGTTATAATCAATGAAAGCCAACATCAAGGTTTCATAGTAACAGTATTAAACTAACAGAAGTCAAAGTCCATAATTAAAGTGAGAACAGGAGTTTCATTGACGATGGCTTCGAGATTGTGTCATCTTCATGTTTGTATAGAAGGTCTACAGCTCATTGACATGTAATTTCAATAATAAGCATTATTCCTTTGTTCTTCTTCTTGGTCTGTGTATGGTTGGATCCCTGTGAAGATCGGTAGGAAGGCAAAAATGAGCAAGAGGTCTTCTCGCACTGTTGTTTGATTGCAGTCGTAAAAACAACACAAAGGTGAGGACAACTTTCTTTTGCAGTCTTTCAGGGAAAGCAACCAAATGCAGCTTTAGTGCAATAGTCCCACCCAATTTAAAAAGGGGAAAAAAAAGTAAAAGAAAAACAAACAAAACAAAGTGACAGTCATAAAGGAAAACTTCCTGGGCACTTTGAAGATGGTAGGTGCCCTGAAGGCTCTTATAGCAAAATAAAGAAATTCTAGATTTCAAGACTCTAATATCATTGATAACCATAGGGGTTTAGCTCAGGGATAGATTTCTCCCATATTCTTAAAGAACGGGGAGGGGGGAGGGGGAAACAAGGTTTTTTGGCTAAAACTAGTGAAATATAAGAACTCTATTTGCTTGACAGGCTAGTTATTTACCTAACTAATCCAATACCGAACTCACTTCTACAACAGAAGAAAACAAAAAAATAACAAAATGATTGTAAAGAAAATGGTACAAAAGTTTATATATGTCTCCTTGCAAACAAACCCTGTAAATAAGAACCTATTTAGTACACAAGAAACTTGGAAGAAACTAATACTGGAAGAGACAAAACAAGGGATTCGCCGGGGAAAAAAGTTGTCAACATTAAACAGATAACCATTTGCGTAGGCAATTGTAATTGCTTATACACTACTGAGAAACTTGAACCAGTAGCTTCTACAACATACAAGGTCCAACCATTCTTTGTCCCGTCATTAAAGAAAAAGTAGAAGTATATAACTTTATTTCAGATAGGTTGTTTACCAAACATGAGCACTATATATTTTAAATAGCCTCATGCAGAAATAACTGATACCCCTGAGGGAATTATTTTATTTAATAATCAGTAATATGAACATTATTTACAGATGGGATCTGCATGCTTTCAGCTGTAAAATAATGTAGATTCTTACAAAGGGGGTTTTTGAGGAGCTTCTCATTGTTAGTTCCAACATCAATCATCACAGGAAGCACCTGTTGGAAGAAAAGCAGAAAGCTAAAACTTCCCTGCTATGGAAACTCTCTGGCAAAAGTAATAAGAAATAGGAAACCTCAGTATATTTAGAAAGCATTGGTCACGAGTCACTTTCCATTCCTTAAGCAAACCAAGAGTTCAACAGAAACAGGAAATAAAAAATTTACAACAATTCAATTACAAAGCATGCCAGTGGAACTACTCTATGAGAAGTTTTCAAGAGATTAAACATCATAGTGCCAGAAGTTAAAAATCATTGAATTCTGGCAAGCATACACTATTCTGACATTTTCCATAGAGATTTTATGTATCCATGTAGCAATAGTAGCCTACTGAACTGGATTAAAGGACAATAATTGGTTATTGGTCTACAGTTCCCATAGACAGAAGTCACAGAGTGAAAGAATAATAACTGGTTATGGAGAAAAAATAATGGTTTTCCAAACCAATAAGGGATGCAGAAGTATCCAGCAGTACCAAACTCTAAATATTAAAAAGCTGAAGAACACTTAGAAATTCTCTTGTAGGAGTCAAATCTAAGCACAAACCCACTTCAAAGTGATTTGCACTATATTATTCCTCACAAGGGAGGAAAACAACCGTATATTCCTTGGAATCTATTCAATAGTAGTGATCAAATACACCAGAGGATTTTATACCAGAAATCAGAAAGAGGAGAATGAAACTGCCAAACTGGTGTACATACGAAGCGTTGGAATTGGCAAGGGTTTTTTAGTAATAATTGAAGCTACTAGGCAACTATTTGTAGTTCTTTAAATAAATAACAGCCATGGGAGTTGGGACCTGGGAGGGTGTTTATCCGTTTAGTTTAAGAGAAACTATTTTAAAACCTCATAAGTTAACACAGGGATCAGCCAACAACCTTTGGGGATTGGTTATTCACATGGTTGACTCAGCCCCTCACAACACAAACACAAATGGATATATATATATATATATATATAGAAAAACAGAGAGAGAGAGAGAGAGAGAGAGATTTGATTTCAAAAGTAAGATTTTACCCTTTGTGGATTTATCCCAGCAGCAGCGACATATAAATCCAGCTTCCCAATTGCAATTCCAATACCCTGAACACCAAGATCTCCAAGACCCAATATTCTGCCTCCGTCTGTTACCACAATCATATCAACCTACAATAAAGGTACTATTGTCAATAGCTTAAATTGGCAAAATGGCATTTAGTTCTAGCCTCTAGAGTAACCAATCTTTTTTCCCATAAAATACAAAAGATCCACAGTGAAAAGGCCATAATGTAAAGCAGAAAATGCACCAGTTATCACCAAACCAAATGGATACACTGAAAATTCATAACAGGGACTTTGAATTTCCAGACAGAAACCAAAACTATAAAATAACATAGACAGTAGATAGTTGAAATAAATTATATGTACAAAACTGGCATGCATAGTATACGTATTGCTGAAAAGTAGATCGTACATATGTAATCCCTTTCAATTTTTACATAACTTACGTACCATTTTGAACTACGGAATACTTAGTTCAGTCACTTTACACAAATAAGATTTCCTATTAAAGTTGAACCCAATTAACCACTTTTACAGACTGCACGACCATTCTTGGGAAAAAAATAAAAATAATTACAATGTTCCCTAACTTTCTAGTAATTTGATGGAAATCGAAGCTCAAAGCTTAGGGACTACAGCCATAGGATCAAGATGACCTATGATGAACCTACAGGACTTCTGTATATCTCCAGGAACAGGAATGTGGCTACACAAATTCAGATAATTGTTTATTTTTGTTAGCGTTAACGATAGCACCTTGATATTTTATTATTTATTTCCTAATCAGCTTATGTTATGTATTTAGGAAAGTTTCCTAAACCATTGTTTTCTTCTTTGTTATAAATAAAGGATCCCTAGGAGAAGGGATACACATTCGACTCTTCTATTTCTAAGAGTCATACCTTCTTCTTCTCTTGTCTCTTTCTTCTCTCTCTGCCTTCTTCTTACAGTTTCTGGTTTGCAGGTTTATTCTTTGCTAACTGTAACATGGAATCAGAGCCTATATCAATCTAATTTGGGATCCTCCATACCTGCGGTTTTGATAGGCTCTTTCCTCTTCATCCATCTCTGATTGTGCTTGGTCGCAGAAACCATATGCTGCCTATGGAGGAAAACTAATCTTCTCTGAATGCTTCTGGATGTGTACCTGATTGTGCCACTGACTGAAATGTCTGAATAGTTTTTCTTCTTGATGTTAATCTGCTGTAACTGCTAGATCTGACTGCTACTGGCTCGTTTTTATTGCTGGAACAATTAATCCAGATCAGGATTATCATTCTTGACAGCCGGCTTATGCTCTTCCTTGTGCTGAAGACCAGATTCTGCCATCTGGTCAGCCATTGTTTCCGCCAGACCAGGTCAGTTGCAGACTTTGTTATTGTCTATTATGCTTTTTTTTTTTTTTTGGATCTGCTTTTGGTAGGAATCGAAAGGGTTGTGGATTGCAACTCCTCCCTTCAAGTTTCAAACTGATTGGTGTTATATTGTTGGAGATACTTCTCCTACCTTGAAACTGTTTCCGCCTCTGTCTTCTGCCTACAGTTGAGGACAACTTTCCTAAATCCCAACTACCTTGTTGGTTTTTAACTGTTTTTAGTTGGTTATTACCTGAAATACCCTTATACCTTATATATAATTCTGTTTTGACCTATTTCAACCCTTCTTCCAAGTTTAGCCCTGTCACATTAAACCTAATTCCTCGTCAAGGCATCACCTAGGCATTCGGGCGGTTAGATATGGTCCAGGCAATTCATCGCCTTGTGCATGTTCAAAAGGCAACCGCCTAGGTTGGCTAGGCGTCCCCTAGGTTGCCTAGGCAGTCGCCTTGGGCGCCTTGGAAGCCCTAAAGGCCTGGGCGGTCGCTTTGTTGCCGATGTGTAGGTAAATCATTAATTAAATGAAAATTTTCACAAACCTCCCTTAAGGTTTTCGCTTACCAGCAATTAAGTTCCCTAACGGAAAAGGTGAAAAGAGTCTTTTACCCTTACACTAAAAACCAGTCCAAAAATACATTATAGTCTTGCTCTTGCCCTCTTGTTTCTTACTTGTATGCTATTATGTTCTAACTTCTTATTTTATTGATTTGTGCTTTTTTTTTTTTTTTTATAAATACACTTCTTTATGTCCTATAGTTTATTCATTATTTGTTGGTTTTCTCATATTAATTAGGCTATGCCTTAAATGTTGATTCTTTATGATGTAGGCTGGGATCCTCAAAATGATATGGGTTTGGATGGAAATCTTTCTAGAATTTAAGTTGATTGAGAATCTTTGTAATTTTATTTTTGGGAGGTTAGCCAATTTAATAAGGGTTTTATTTTAGTCTTTCATTATTATTTCTTTAAATGTCAAGGGTGATAGATTCCTTTCCATGATTTAGGTAAGAGTTTTTTTAAGTTGAATAGGAAACCTTTTTTTATTTCTCTCTTTTAGTTAATTATGAAAGTAGGTTGTAAAGCCTATTTAAAGACTATTTCTATGGACTGAAAAAAAAAAAAAAAAAAAAGAAGGGAAAGCAAGAAAGAATAGAATGAAGAGTTGAGTTGTGTATTTGTGTGCCTACAAACAGAGCAGAAATTGCTCTCTCTCTCTCTCTCTCTCTCTCTCTCCTCTTCCCCTCGGTCTCACCATCTCTCTTTCACGACTGCTTCTGGCAGTGTTCTTTCCCCTTCCCCACTACTGTGGAAGTCCATCCTCCCCCTACCAATCTATCGGTAGGCTTTCTCTTCCCTCTCCCTCTGGTTTCTCTTCTTATCTTGGGCCCTCCTTTCTGTTTCTTTCCTTCTCTTTGTAATCCCCTGTTCATCTCTGGTTCTCTTTCAATTACAGCAACCCCTCCCTTTTCCTACTTGCTGTTCCCTTCTCTTCTTTATTTCCGGTTTCTGTTTGGGCAGTAATGCCAACCCCACCGCAAGCCATCGAACTCCCTCATCTTTTTCCCTGTTTCCCCTAAGTTGCAGGTCATGGATAACCTTCTCATAGCTGACCTAAATCAATAAAAAAAACCCATGATCAGAAACTCCTCCATAGTGAACCCAAAACCTGCAACGAGATCAAGTTTCAGGTATTTTATTTGCCTTAGTTTGTTGATTATTGGGTCAGATTCTGTTTGGGTTCAAGAGGGCTTGCTCTTGTGGTTCAACTCCCTAAACTGCAGATCAAACGGACCTCTATTGGAAGAGTTCCATCATTTGGAGGTAACCTAGTTCTGCCGCCTCTGTTCTATCCCAACGTTGAAGAAGGTGGTCTGATTTCAGAAAACAAAAAGGCCCTTATTTTATTATTTCTCCTATTTAAGCCCTCTTCATAATCTTGTTACATATTTGACCCTCTTTAGATTTATGTTTATGTTTTGTCCCTCCCTTTAATAATACTTTTCAATTCTGTCCCCATCTCTTTAAGCCTAATTCCAATTTTATCCTAAAGCCTTGTTTAGTTTGTTCAAATTATTATCTAAGTCTGATTATTCACCGAATTGCCACTGCACCTGATCCATTGATTTATATTATTTGGAGTGGGCCTATCAGCAGACCCGATAAGGTTTTTTTCTCGACTTAGATCCACATTACTTTATGTAGCATACTACATATATATAAACATTGATATAGCATTGATATTTTAGAGAAAAAAAAAATACACCAGTAACACCTTGGTCGCCTAGGCGCCTAGGATGGCCTCGAACGCCTTGGATTGCCTTGTCGCCTTGACAACTATGATCTTAAGGATCTGTTTGGCCAACACCATGGTCTTGGATCTTGTCCGAAATTACAAAACTGCCATTACATGTTCTTTTACCACTGATTCCCTATTATTGAAAGTATTAATCGAGATCAGCATTGCACTATTAATCTCGACACTGCTGCTTGGAATTTTTTTTAATGGCTGAATATAAAGATTACTCTATGCAAATCACCTTTATTAAATTGAAAGGGGTGTCTAATTCTTTGTTGTGGGCCCAAGATGTTAAAGCCTATATTCACTCTAAAGGAAAGCTTCAATACCTCATTGATGACCCTCCAACTATTGATTTGAAAGATCCCACATCTATAAAGAATTATGATGACTAGATGCGTGAGAATTCTACTCTGCAGACTTAGCTATGGGGGAGCATTGACCCCTCTATTGTATCTAATGTAGTGTTTCATCAAACTGCTAAAGGCATATCGAATGACCTTAAGGAAAGTTATGCTCAGGAGAAGAATATTTCTTGTGTTTATGATCAGTATGAATGAATGTTCAATTACTCGTTGGGAGACAAAACCTTGAATACATACCACAATGGCTTTAAGGGTCTTCTTGGCGAACTTCAGGCTGTTCAGCCCCTCACTATTGATCTAAATCAATTCAAAGCCCAATAATCTGAATTCAGTACACGAGGCTCCCGCTACTACAAGGCCTAAGGAGGGCAAAATGTACGCAGCCTTACCCCCACAATGTGGAGAGGCTATTTCCAAGCCCAACAATCTGAATTCTATGTTGCAAAATTCCTAGCCAGACTTCCTCCATATTATCAATCCTTCAAAATTCAGTTACTTTATGGTGAAAAGGTCCCTACACTTAGTGAAACATTCTTCCGCCTCCAACGGTTGATGCCTTCAAGTAATCCATCAGCATCTACTAATACTTCTGCTTTGTATGCCAAACAAGGACGAGGTTCCTCATATCGAGGTTGTGGCTCCAATCGAGGACGTGGTTCTTATGGTCGTGCATAGACCGATCTAGTGCAGATAAAACTAATCGACATTGTACTCGTTGTGGCAAAAACAATCATAATGTCGACAAATGTTGGGCCAAGCATGGCCATCCAGAATGGGTTGAGGCGTTTGTTAACTTTGTATCCACAAATGATGTTTCATTACCAACACCTGCCACTACCCCTGCCCCAGCTCCAACATCAACTCCCAGCACTACAATTCCCATGGCACAGTTTGATGCATTACTTCGTCGAGTTCAACAGCTTGAGCAACAGTCTTCTCCATCTACCTCTGCCATCCTAGCCCACACAAGTACCAATGCCCTACTATCCACCACTACTAATCCATGGATTATTGATTCTGGAGCCTCTTGTCACGTGATTGGTAAATCTCATTTTTTTTTCTTCCTTTAAGGATGTCTCTACTTCTATGCCTATCTTTCTTGTTGATGGTTCCTCCACCCAAGCTACGGTCAAGCAATGGTTTCCTTAACACCATCCTTTACCCTGTCCTCCGTCCTTCATGTCCCAAAGTTACCCCTTAATCTTATGTTTATTAGTCAGTTGACCAAATCTTTGCAATGCTCAGTAACATTTTTCCCTTCCCATTGTGTTTTTCAGGATCTCAGGACCAGGGCAACAATTGGTGGGGGCCTTGAGCAATCTAGACTTTACTACTTAGAGAATCATGGACCATCTTCTATTAGTACCTCTACCACCTCTGCTGTTTCTACACCTCTTCAATGGCATCATCGACTTGGCCACCTGCCTCTCTCCAAGCTAAAGACCCTCATTCCAAGCTGTAAGTCTCTTACCCACATTTACTGTGAAGCTTGCGAGTTAGGAAAACATCACTGTAGTGTCTTTCCTGCTCGTCTTACTCCTTGTAGCTCTTCTCTTTTTAGTCTAGTCCATTTAGACATTTGGGGTCCATGTAGTATACCCAACAGACTTGGTTCTTGTTACTTTGTTACATTTGTGGATGACTTTTCCAGGGTGACCTGGCTTTACTTACTTAAAAATAGATCTAAGTTTATTTCTGTGTTTAAAGGTTTTTGCAAAGAAATCAAAGTCCAGTTTAATAAATCCATACGTATTTTTCGGTCTGATAATGCACTTGAGTATACTCAAACAGTTATCTTTGATTTTTGTTTTGAGAATGGAATGATTCATCACACTAGTTGCTCCTATACACCTCAGCAAAATGGTGGTACAAAACGTAAAAATAGACACCTCTTGGAAGTTTTTTCAATCTCTTCTTTTTCATACACATGTTCCTATGTATTTTTTGTGTGATGCTCTTCTCACTACTTGCTTTCTTATTAATCGCATGCCCTCCTCGGTTCTTCATGGGAAAGTTCCCCTTTCGGTTCTTTATCCCTCTACCTCTCTCTTTCTTGTTCCTCCTTGTGTGTTTAGGTGTATATGTTTTATTCAAATCATGCACCCCCAACGTGATAAATTGTCTCCTCGCGCCCTGAAATGTATTTTTCTCGGTTATTCCCGTACTCAGAAGGGCTACAAGTGTTATGACGCGACTACTCATCGCCATTTTGTTAGTGCTAATGTTACCTTCTTTGAGGATACCTCTTACTACCCTCCTACCCCTACCCCTACCCCATCACCTCCTGTACCACCCGTCCCATTACCACTAGTGTACCCATTTGCAGACCCATCTGCTACTACACCATCTCACCCGACCCCTTCCCCTCCCCCATTGCAGGTTTATCAATGCAGGACGAGGACTGTTGCTCCTACGGATGCTTCTTCCCCCACTGATATGCCTACTCCAAGTACTGAGGTCTCTTCTGACCTTCCCATTGCCCTTCGCAAAGGTACGCGCTCTTGTAAACAGAAGTCTCTTGTTACCTATCCCATTAAACAGTTTGTTACTACCTCCCATCTCCCTTTCTTTGCCAATAATCTTGTTATGTCATTGTCTACCACCTTTGTTCCTACCACCCATGTCCAGGCCTTGTCCAACCTAGGGTAGAAAGAGGCCATGGATTCTGAGATGGATACATTAGTCTCCCGCTGTACATGGACTCTTGTTGATCTTCCGCCTAGGAAAACTACTCTGCGCTGTCGCTGGGTCTACACTATTAAACACAACCCTGATAGGATAATTGAACACTTAAAGGCTTGTTTGGTTGCCTAAGGGTTTACTCAGACTTATTATGTTGACTATTTTGAGACATTCTCCCAGGTTGTCCGTCTCAATTGGTTCAGGTTATTATTTCCTTAGTTGTAAACCACAACTGGCCTATTTATCAGTTGGACATCAAGAATGCCTTTCTTATGGTGATCTCTATGAGGAAGTTTATATGGAGCAACCTCCAAAGTATGTTGCTTAAAGAGGATATTCAATCAAGTATGAAAACTACACAAGGCTATCCATGGCCTCAAACAGTCCCCCCATGCCTGGTTTGAGAAGTTCAGCTCGGTTGTACTCATTGTGGTTTTTCTCAATGTTATTCTGATCACTCTATTTTTGTTCGACGGCAGCTTTCTAAAGTGATCATCATAGCAGTTTATGTTGATGATATCATTATCACAGGCAATGATGTGTCTGGTATTGTTGAAGTTAAATCTTATTTAAACAAACACTTCCAAATGAAGGATTTGGGGTTCCTTCTCTATTTCTTGGGTATTGAAGTAGTTCGTTCCAATAAAAGAATTAGTCTATCTTAAAGAAAATATGTGCTTGATCTCCTATCTAAAGTTGGTCTTCTTGGGTCTAAACCTACGGACACTCCCATGGATCCACATCTAAAACATGAGACTAGTGATAGTCCTGATTATGCTAATGTTCATCAATACCGACGACTTGTTGGTAAGCTTATCTACTTCACAGTAACTCGGCCTGATTTATCATTTGCTATTGGGGTGATCAGTCAATTCATGCAAGCCCCAAAGCAAATTCATTGGGATGTAGCTTGTCGAATATTGAGATATTTGAAAAAGTTTTCAGGCAAGGGTCTGATCTACCGATGTCATAAACATACTGATATCACTGGGTATTCTGATGCTGATTGGGCTGGTGCTAATGGTGACAGACATTCCACCACTGGTTGTTGTACAATTATTAGAGGAAACCTAGTTACATGTAGACGCAAAAAGCAGGCTATAGTGCCCAACTTTAGTGCCGAAGCTGAGTATCGAGCTATGGCCCAAACTACTGCTGAACTTATGTGGATAAGAAATCTCCTCCAAGAGTTCGGTTTTCCAGTAAATTGCCCTATGACTATGTTCTGTGACAATCAAGCCCCCATCTATATTGCAAACAATCCAGTGTTTCATGAGCGTACTAAGCACATTGAGGTTGATTGTCATTTTGTTCGTGATGCTGTTTAAAAGAAGCTATTGGTTACTCCATTTGCATCTTCATCAAATCAATTGGCAGACATCCTTACCAAGCCCTTATTTGGTCTAGGATTTCAGCTGAATTGTTCCAAGTTGAGCATGGGTGATCTATATGCTCCAGCTTGAGCGTTAACGATAGCACCTTGATATTTTATGATTTATTTCCTAAGTTGTTTGTTTCCTAATTAGCTTATGTTATGTATTTAGGAAAGTTTCCTAAATCATTGTTTTCTTCTTTGTTATGAAAAAAGGATCCAAAGGAGAAGGGATACACATTCGACTATTCGATTTCTAACAGTCATACCTTCTTCTTCTCTTCTCTCTTTCTTCTCTCTTTGCCTTCTTACAGTTTCTGGTTTGCAGGTTTATTCAGTGCTAACTGTAACGATTTTATATATAAATTGGGCTCTTGAAAACATATTATTCCAAGTTCTATCTAGAAAGTGAAAGGAGACCTAACTTTGGAACTTTTTTTAACCTTAGCATCTTGAGGCAGTCCAAGTGTACCGCAGGAGGCCCAAGGGCTAGGCCAAACCCAAGCCTCCTACGGCAAGCCAGCTACAGCTAGAGAACAGCTGGAGGAAATCTTGACCAGTCCTTGTTCTTCTAGAGGTTCCTTTGAGAGCTGTCCAAGATATTTACTTTTAAAATTTAGTTTATTTCTATTGTTAGTTACTTTCCGAAGTTAGTTCTTTCTATTTTGGTTGATTCTATTTTCAATTTTTGAAAAATTGTTTAGATTATGCTAGTAGAATATTGGAATCTCCTCTTAACGTTTCCAAAAAGAGGGAAGATTGAGTTACCCAATAAAGTTACCCAATTAGGACTAGTTTCACCTTCGAAAATTGTACTCAAGCTTTGGCTATAAATATTAATGCAGGGAGAAACATTCTGAAGTCTTAATAAAAAATAAATAAAATAAATACATAAAAAAGCCTACTCCGAATATCAAGTTAGGCTTTGCTGGCTATGAATCCATGATAAGGGTTTGGCTAGTTTTTTGGGTGCCGGGTGCCGACCTAACGCACCAACCCTCCTTTACTCAGGCTTGGGACCAGTAGCACAACATACATAGCTTAGGCCTTGTTTCAAATATGATATCAAACAAAGCTGATTAGAAGACAAGAATCCATGCAGCCGACCCCACTTGGTTGGGATAAGGCTTTGTTGTTGTTGTTGCTTTGCTGGCTATGAGACTCAACCAAGCCTAACTTCATTGTTCCCTTATCTCTCCACCCCATTCCCTCTTTATTCTTTATCGGTTTCTACCCATCTCATTCCTCATCAATTTCTGCACTTATAAGAGGTTGTACTGCTGCTGCCACTTTAAAGACAGAAGCCGACTGCTGTTGGAACCATCTATAAGCGCTGCTGGATCAAGAGAAGGTGCCTCTCTACAGTCCTACACATCCTCAGTCCAAGAACATAACCTGCATTTGTTGTGGGTATGCTTCCTCTGCTGAGATTGACTTTGTTCTAAAATCTGAGATTCCTTATGAGATATGGACCAAATTCTGAGGCTGATATTTTGCAAGTGTAATACTGTAAAAGAGGAAAAACCAAAGAAAGAGACCAATAGAAAGGAGAGAAATGGTGGAGAGGGGGAGAGTGTGTTTATCTCCCCCTATCCCTCTACTATTTATAATCAATTAGGCAGCCCATGTACAACTATCGACAGTCCATATATAGCTGTATATACAGTCAATATACTGCTGTCCATGTAAAATCTATATACAGCTGTCCATATACAGCCAATGTACTGCTATCCATGTACAGTCCATATACAGCTGTCCATATACAACCAATGCACCACTAAGACACACCTAACACCTAGTCATCATAAAACAAAGAAAGGAAAGATTAAAGATTGTAATCTTAACACTCTCCCTCAAGCTGGGGCATATATGTCATCGAGACCCAGCTTGGAACACTGGAGAAGAAAAGTTTCCTTGAACAGAGCTTTTGTAAACATGTCACCGAGTTGTGAACTGGAGCGAGTAAATGGGGTAGAGACCACTTTACGCATTACAGCATCCCGAACAAAGTGGCAGTCAACTTCTATATGCTTAGTCCTTTCCTTGAACACTGGATTACTGGCAATGTGAATATCTGTTTGATTATCACAATACATAGGAATAGGTTGAGTGATTGGAAAGTGATTGGAAACCCCAGTTCACCCAAAATATTCTTCACCCATATAAGTTCTGCAGTAATTTGAGCCATAGCCCGATACTCAGCCTCAGCACTTGATCGAGCAATAGTAGTTTGCTTTTTGCTGCGCCATGTGATGAGGTTCCCTCCAAGGAATGTACAGTAACCAGGAGTTGAACGTCGATCATTATCAGCCCCAGCCCAATCAGCGTCAGAATAACCACAGAGTTCAATGTTACTATGAGACCGATAAAGTAACCCTTTACCGGGAGCACCCTTGAGATATCGTAATATGCGACATGCAGCTTCCCAATGAACTTGTTTTGGAACCTGCATAAATTGACTAACGACTCCCACAGTATAGGATATGTCAGGCCTGGTGATAGTAATATAAAGTAGCTTGCCAACAAGACGACAATACTTATGGACATCTGCCTAATCCTCCCCATCACAGGTAGCAAGTTTGAGATGAGGATCCATAGGAGTGTCAATTGGTTTACACTCAAGCATACCGGTGTCAGTGAGGAGATCAATAATATACTTTCTATAGGAGAGACTAACACCTTTGGGGCTTCGAACTACTTCAATGACAAGGAAGTAACGAAGCACACCCAAATCCTTCATCTGAAAATGTTGATGGAGATAGGCTTTCATTTCATCAATACCTTGTAAGTCATCTCCAGAAACAATGATGTCATCAACATAAACCACCAGGATAACTACCTTGGAATTGCGACGACGAACAAAAACAGAGTGATCAGTATAACAAGGTGCGAATCCATAATCAACCACAACCTTAGTAAACTTGTCAAACCATGCCCAAGGCGACTGTTTTAATCCATAAATAGCCTTATGGAGCTTACACACTCGAGTGTCCCCCTGAGCACCATACCCCGGAAGTTGCTCCATATAGACCTCCTCCTGTAAGTCTCCATATAAAAAGGCGTTCTCGACATCCAACTGAAAAAGAGGCCAATCCAAATTGACGGCAAGTGAGATAAGAATCCGAACAGAATTAAGCCGAGCAACGGGTGAAAAAGTTTCAAAATAATCCACACCATATGTTTGAGTTAAACCCTTTTGCAACCAAGCGAGCTTTGAGACGCTCCACTGATCCATTAGGATTATATTTCACAGTAAAAATCTACCTACAGCGAACCACATCCTTCCCCAGGGGCAATTCCGTAAGGGACCAGGTATTCCGTGAAAGAAGAGCATCCATCTCGGCATCCATAGCCCATTTCCACTCAGGTCGGGATAATGCCTTAGTATGAGAGGTTGGAACATCTGTATGAGCTAAGGCATAGGCAAAGTTTTGGTCCAACACAGGAAGGTGAGAGAGAGAAACATGACCCAACCAAACATGCCAAAGCATTGGTGAAACCTTAGTGGTAGTAAGTGTAGCGGTAGAGGATGGGATGGTGTCTAAGTAATACAGTCCGTCCTTCTCATGCCCCCCACCAAGCGTCGCCTTCGTCTAAAGATCCTGAAATACACAACAGGTAGGGAAAAAGGTGACGAAACAGTTTAAGGTTTTAGCCAAAGAGCTAACGGATAGTAAATTCATGGGTAGACAAGGGACATGAAGCACAGATGAAAGAGATAAACTAGGGGATAGAGAAACAGTTCCCATACCAAAAACATTGGTAACGGAGCCATCAGCAAGGTAAACATTGGACGGTTGCACAGAATGAGTAAAAGAAGAAAATATAGATGACTTACCAGTCATATGAGACGACGCTCCCGAGTCAATAACCCAAAGAGTAGAGGCCATAGATGCAAAGAAGGCAGCATTACCTGTATGCGCCAAAGTAGCAGTAGGTGGAGCATTGCCGTGATCCAACTGATTGAGGCGAGCCAACAGATTATGAAAATCATCCTTGGATAATGAAAACGTGGAAGAGGAACCTCCATCAACAAAAGGGTCAGGTGTGAGGGTATCACTCTGGGATGTAACAACACCGGCTACCTGAGAATGAGACCTTGAATTCCATTGAGCAGGCTTACCATTTTTCACCCAACAGCGATCAACAGTGTGGTTCCGTTTACCACAATAAGAACAGATACGCATTGAAGCATCACCTCAACCACCACGACCTTTGCCAAACCTACCATGACCTCTGCCAGAGCTACCACGACCTTGGTTGCTACTAGACGTGAACAAGGCAGAGTTGTCATTGGTAGTAATGTTGTTGGACTTGGAGAAATTAGGGTTGACAATACGCTGAACACCGCAGAAGTCCTCATTCAAGGTCGAAACTTTATCTCCAGCAAGCAGTTGGCTTTTAAGAGGCTGCAACTCAGAACTGAGACCAGACAGAAATGTTGCCACCTGAAATTCTGCACGCTGAGCCTTCAAAGTATTGAGGTCAGTAGTAAGGGGCTGATGGACATTCAGTTCTTCCCAGATTCCTTTGAGAGAGCTATATAATTCCGAAATAAACCTGTTTCCCTGTTTACAATTGAATAGACGTTCATATAAGTCATAAACCCGAGATAAGTTTGTATCTTGAGAGAAGCTCTCCTGTAAGTCATTCCAAACGCCCTTGGCTGTTGTGTAAAACATGACATTGGCAGCCACAGAAGGTTCCATATTATTAAACAACCAAACCATTACAGTAGCATTCTCACGGGACCAATCGCCATATGTCGAATCCTTCGAATCCGGGGGATCATCGTATATATAAGCCAACTTATCTCTAGCAGTGAGATAGATGGTCACAGCTTGCTTCCACAGCAGAAAATTAGATGAGCCAACCAATTTGATTGAAGTAATTTGGACATGAACACCATCCACATGATTCTTAGATTCAGTCATGTTTGGAAAATAACCAAAATAAGAAAGAGAGACATTTGGCCAGAATCTTACTACTGTAGCAATGGGATATCCTTCAAAAAAAATTGCTTCTTATCTTTCACTGCTACAGAGGAACAACCTGTAGTACAGGAATGAATACCAACAAAAACTACTGAATAAGATGAGTTAAAAATACCAGGTAGCGCTGGTGGCTGAACACATTGATATCAAGAAAAATATCGGGCTGAAGAAAGAATAGCTCTTGAACAGAAACAATGTAATAGAATCACAAAAAAAATTCAGGAATTGTGCATCATTCGCAGAACTGATGAAGAACAGATTCCAAACAAATACCGTGTTGAGATCCCATGTTAATCGACTCCATCTTATCGAGGTTTGAGTCTAGAATTCATGGGACAAAATTAGGGAAAGAGAAGAGAAGAGAGAGAACCGAAATAGACTCTCAAACCAGCAACCAAAAACTTGCAGCAGAAGTTTATTAACCTCGCTCTGACACCATGTAATACTGTAAAAGAAGAAAAACCAAAGAAATAGACCAATAAAAAGGAGAGAAATGGTGGAGAGGGGGAGAGATTGATTGTGTTTATCTCCCCCTATCCCTCTACTATTTATAATCAATTAGGCAGCCCATGTACAACTATCAACAGTCCATATACAGCTGTATATACAGTCAATATACTACTGTCCATGTACAGTCCATATACAGCTGTCCATATACAGCCAATGTACTGCTATCCATGTACAGTCCATATACAGCTGTCCATATACAACCAATGCACCACTAAGACACACCTAAGACCTAGTCATCATAAGACAAAGAAAGGAAAGATTAAAGATTGTAATCTTAACAGAAAGTACCCAACTTCCCTTGATAGGACATCTACGGCCATCCAACAGCTGGATCTCTTTGTGCAAGATAAGATTTTATTCCCAACATAGTTTTTGGTTTAAAGAACCGTATTGTTTCCTTAAAGCTTGCTACTGTAACTTATTAGGGCTAGTTGTTAAAGATCCTATTGCAAGACTAAGGCCTAAATTACCTATTAACCATAGCCTTGCACCAATTTGGTATTAGAGTATGGCAGCAGAGGGTTCTAATTCTCCTGACTGGGCCCTTAACCCTGTGACTGCAGTGCTACAACAGCTGATTGAGATCCGTGCTCAACTGGATAAATGGAAACTAGGATGAACTCATTAATCGCAGGACAACATCAGTCCACAGCTAATAGCATCCCAAGGACTCTTCCACGAGCCCCCCAAAGTGTTCCTTTTCATGCAGAACACACCCCACTATACTATGATCATGATATGCATCAACATCCTTATGATAACACCCATAAAGTGAAATTGGAATTGAAAGAGTTCAATAACCGACATGACCCACAGTTGTTCTATGATTGGATGTGTGCTCTTGATGATTACTTTGACTGGTTTAACCTCCCAGAACCCAGAAATTAAAATTGACATGCTCCAAACTAGTAGGGGCAGCTAGAGAATGGTAGAGGTACTATGAAGAGAGCTTAATCCGACGGCGACTAGAACCTACCACTTGGGAAGAGATGAAGGAAGAACTCAAGAAGTACTTGCCATGGTTCAAAATCTCGGCAAGATCTCAGCAAGATCTCGAAGTTCTCGAAGCTCTCGAACAGGTCGAGTAGATATCTCATACGAGACCAGGTCTCGACCAGTTCTTGACTAGTCTCAACATTTTTTACCAGTTCTCGACTAGTTCTTGACCAGTTCTCAACATTTTTGACCAGTTCTCAACTGGTCTCGACATAATGTATGAATTATGATTGTATGGTCTACTTGACTACTTTGGATTTTTTGACAATGACATTAACTAATTAACTGCTACTATGTTTATTCTTCTCCTAAAATATAATTTTACTGGCTTATTTAGCCATCTTTGATCTTCTACTAGTGTAATATTATGTAGAATAGCCAATATTACCCTAAATTTACACTTGAACTTCAAACCAACACTGCCAAACATGGGTGTAAATCCAAACAACCACCATGTGTGAATATTTTTTTCAATTTTATTGATTAAGTGTGATTATGTATGCTAAAAAAGTGATTCCCTGGAGTATCAGGCTTTAAAATGACCATTTGAGCCCCGATACACTTTTTATGCCTACGTGGCTTTTTTATAGTGTCTTGCCGAGATCGAGATCTCAGAAATCTCGGTTTCTCAGAGGGTCGAGAAACCCTCAAAGCCCGAGATTTTGAACCTTGGTACTTGCCTCGAACCTTCCCAATGAGGCTTTAGGATCAGCTAAACACCCATTGACAAGGTACTCTCTCCGTTGAAGCCTATATGCACCAATTTGATAATTAGTGTGCTTGTACCAGCTTGCGTGACAATGATGATCAAATGATCTCTCGATTTAAACTTGGCTTACGTTCTAATCTCCGAGAGACTCAAATCTTGAGTATCCATTATTGTTTCGAGAAAGCCCTACAAGCAGAAGTTCTGTTGGAGACCATCACACGGAGATTTACCCTTCAATCTAGAGAAGGAAAACGATATATGCCTACTCCTAAGGCTACAAGCACTACGTGAACAAAGAACCAATACTACTTTGATGTTGATAGAAAACCTCTGTCTTGAAACCTCTCAACGTGCCAATTGAAAGGAGAAAGCCGAGAACCGCACAATTGAAGCGAAAGCAAATATTATATTCCCAAAAAAAGGACCAACCAGTAAGCAAAGGCAAGCAGATTAGTCGACCAACTCCCTTCTAGACAGCATGCTGATAAGCCTCTTTTGGTCCTCAATCAGCAAGAATTTGAGGAGACTAGCAAGGAGACGGATTGATATTAGCTCTCATGGCTAGGAAGGATGTTCCCCATGTTAAAACTAACTTCCCCACACCCATTCGGACCTTACTTTCTAGATTTGCAGACCTCATGATGGCAAGGTAAGGTTACATCTCAATTTATGCCCAAACCTTGCTAGGGTAGGATCTTTCAACCAGCAAAATTCAAATTTAACACTTCAACAAACCGTTCCTCTACTACCAAATGATCAAATGATCTCTCGATTTAACTGATCAGCTGGAGACCAGAACCCGACCCAAATATCAACTCATCCAGTCTGTCTTCCTTACCAGAAATCTCCCAGATCCCTGACTCCCAATCAGGCGACTGGTCCAAACCTTTCTTCTACTACCAACGCCTCTACTCCTTATCCACTTAGCCCGACAAGCTCCTCCCGTGTCCTTCCTCGTGTTTTGAATCCAGCTCCCGAACCGAGCCCTATTAGTAGTGCTGCTGTTGTGGGAAATGGTGGGTCGCAGAGGTCTCCTCATGGTAGGCCGGTGGCAAATGATTCTCCTCTTAATGAGATGGAAAACTCTGGTTCACGAACCAAAGCCAAGAGAACAGCGAGATTGGCCAGAAAAGCCCGGCGAGCACCGTCAGATACGATTGTTAGTCGATCCTAAAGAGATCACTGGTTTTGGATCTCTCCCTGCATATTATGATGAAGGGTTTTTTCTGGAACATTAGGGGCTTAAATACGCCTCCGAAGCAAGCTGAAGTTCAGTCTTATATCAAGAAGGAACATATTTCTTTCTGCATCATTGGAGAGACCAGAGTCAAGGAAAGTAACGCTCTTGATATAGCAAAAGTCATAGCTCCGGGTTGGCAAATGCTAAGCAACTACAGCCATTACTCAAATGGCCGTTTGTGGATTCTATGGGACAGTTCCATGGTTAGTATGTCTGAGCAATTTATTCATTTTAAAGTCGATGGTATAATTAATTCCACTGTGTTCTTCATTACTGCTATTTATGCATCCAACTATGAGATTGATAGAAGAAAATTATGGGAAGATTTATGCTCCATCCAATCGACCGTGGGAGGGAACCCATGGGGTATTATGGGAGACTTTAATGTGGTCAAGTATGCTCATGAAAAGAAAGGAGGTGTTTTCAATGATTAATCGGTTGGAAACTTCGTGGCTTGTCTTGACGCCAATGGCCTGATGGACTTGAAATGGACAGGAATGAAATATACATGGTCTAATAGAAGGAGTGGCAACCAAAGGGTATCTTGCAAGCTTGATAGAGTGTTAGTTAATGACAAGTGGCTTTCTATGCTCAGCTCCTCAGAGGCTCGCTTTGATCCATCAGGGATATCTGACCATTGCCCAATTATACTCTCCATTTCTCCATATATTTCTTTCGGGCCCAAGCCTTTCAAGTACTTTGATTTATGGTCTACGCATGATGATTTCAAAAATGTCGTTAAATCGGCGTGGGATAGGTTAGTTCTAGACTCCCGCCATCCCTTGGTAAGCTTTGCCAGGAAATTGAGGGAGACTAAACGGGCCCTTATGCAATGGAACAAAGATTGTGTTGGAAATGTCTCTTATGCTGTGCAGGAGTGCAGGGCAGCTTTATATGATATTCAAAACAGACTCCAACAAGAAGCGGATGATGGGGACCTGGCAGCAGCTGAAAAGTCTTTATCCCTCAATCTCGCGGCCTTGATTACTCAAGAAGAAAGTTTCTTCAAGCAAAAATCAAGAATAAGCTGGTTGAAGTTGGGTGATAGAATTTCCAACTATTTTCACAAGTCAGTTAAAGCCAATCACAATAGAAATCATATATCTTCCTTGATGACTGGGGATGGGACTACCATATCTGACGTGGCTGGGATCAAGAAGACGGTTGAAGACCATTTCCACAGATTGTACAACCCGTCTTATCCTCCACCTCTGGAGAGTATTCCGCCGGAATTATTTGGATCATCCCTATCCCAAGACCAAAGCACTAGATTGGCTGACCTTCCCAATGAAGATGAAATCCTAGTTGCAATGAAGTCTATTAAAGCTCAAAAAGCCCCTAGGCCCGATAGATTTAGTATGGGATTCTTTGTAGCTGCGTGGGATATTATCAAGGTCGATATGCTCTTGGCTATCCATAGTTTCTTTTCCAATCCGGATCAAGTTAGAGAAGTCAATTAAACTTTCCTGTGTCTTATCCCAAGGAGGGAGCTTGTTACATTGGTGATTTTAGGCCCATATCTCTTTGCAATTCTATTTACAAAATTATTGCCAAAATTCTTGCTCTCAGATTCAAAGAGGTTGTTAGAGACCTTATTAGTCTCTCCCAATCGGCTTTCATTCAGGGTCGCAATATTGTGGATAATATCATGATTTGTAACGATCTTGCTTGGGGCTTTGATAGGAAAAATCATTCTCCTGTTGCTATATTCAAGATTGATCTTCATAAAGCATATGATCATGTAAGATGGGAATATCTCATGGAAGCCATGACCAAGATGAAGTTTCCTAGCAGATTCCGCCAGTAGATTTGGTTTTGTATATCCTCTCCTAGATTCTCGGTCTTAGTCAATGGAAGTCCTATCGGTTTTTTCAACGCACGTCGAGGTATCAGGCAAGGATGCCCCATGTCTCTTCTCTTATTTTGTATCGCCTTGGAAGGCTTATCAAGATGCATCCAGTTGAAGGCTCAACAGCAATACATTGATTTTTTTCCCTAAGTGTAAAGTTATCAAAATGACTCACTTGGCGTTTGCGAATGATATTATGATCTTCTCTAAAGGAAACGCGAAGTCCTTTCAGGCCATTGATGATGCGCTTCGATGCTTCAGCTCTATGTCGAGACTCTCCATTAACAAGCACAAATCTCTTCTGTTCCTTGTAGGCATTGAAGAACCCTTTCGCGAATCCCTCAGAAATATTGTGGATTTCCCGATTGGTACGCTTCCAGTTACATACCTTGGGCTACCTCTTATTTCTTCTAGACTCTCAGCCCACCATTGCACTCCAATTCTTGATAGATTGCGGAAAAAGCTCCAATTATGGAAAGCCAAGTTCCTTTCCTATGCGGGAAGGCTGGAGCTGGTTAGAGTGGTGATGCAAAGCTCATACCTATATTGGACTAGGATTTTTGGTCTTCCACGAACCATCATCCAAAAGGTTGAAAGCCTAATGAGCGCGTTCTTGTGGAAAGCGGTGGATGACAACAAGTTCTTTCACTCTATTGGCTAGGCTAAGGTGTGTCTTCCGAAAGATAAAGGGGGTTTGGGTCTTCGGAGAATTAAAGAGGTCAATATGGCTTGTATAATGAAGCTGGTTTGGCGAGTGGCGGAGAAAAAAAAAGGGGCTATGGATTGACTGGATATACAGCAAGTATCTCAAAAGAGACTCTATTTGGTCAATTTCAATGTGCCCTGATCCTCCCAGGGTTTGGAGGACTATCCTAATACATAGACAGTTTGTCCTTCCCCATATCAAGTCCATTATTGATGATGGCATGTCAACCCTTTTATGGCTTGATAATTGGCACCCCCATGGTGTCTTGGTCTCAGCTCTTGGTAATAGTATCCAGATCGATTATGGTAGTGATAGGCTCGCAACCGTTTCATCTATCTTATCGGATGGGGTGTGGTTTACTGGTCGAGCCTCCTCATTTAGACTGATGCAGGCTTGGGATGCTCTCAATAATATACCCCGTAGACCTAGGGGCAGTGGTGACAGTGTTTGCTGGACAGATTCCCCCGATGGAGCGTTCTTAGTTGATTCTGCCTGGAACCTTGTAAGATCTCGTGGCCCCAAGGTTGCATGGTTCGACGTGGTGTGATTCAAAGGGTTTTCCCCCAGGCATAGGTTCATACTTTGGAGAGCATTGACCCAATCTCTTCCCACATGATCCCTTCTGTGTAGTTGGGGTATCATCCAGAGTGCAAGATGTAGTTTATGCTAGGCTGCCGATGAGGATGTTTATCATTTGTTCTTTAGATGTCCCTTTTCCAAAAGAGTTTGGGGAAATATTCTCTAGAAATGTTAGCTTTGCCGCAGATCAATCCGGGTCTTTGATCAAGAGTGGAGGTGGGTTGCGAAAAAGTTCAAGACGAGATCTATTGGTGATACTACTGTCAAGACAGCCTTCGCAGTAACAGTGTAACATATTTGGTTCGAGAGAAACTTAAGGATGTAGGTGGCTAAAGCGAGATCCTTTGAGCACATTTGGGAAGCTATTACCTTCGACATGTGTGGTTTGATGATGCCCTTCTCTCCACCTTCATTGGTCTCTGAGAGGGATCGTTTTATTATCTCTTCTTGGAACCTTGCTTCCGGATGAGCTGGTTTTCTCTGTATTTTTGTTGGTCTTTCTGTGATCCTGTGTGGTGATTAGTTTTTGTAATTCCCTTGTACGGAGTCTGGCTCTATCCTTTGGATACCCAGGCTTGTGTTCCTTGTTTCCTGTTTCTTGTTAATATATATACTCATTCATCTAAAAAAAAAGAATGATTGAATTTGACAAATAATTACTCCACTTCAAAAATACCCAATAGAATGCTTCGAAACTTGAAAACAATGATCCTTAGGATATGAGAAACAATATTCCAGAAGATGAACTTGATCCAATGGGTGGGATCGAAACCAATCTTGCTCGTAGGTCTCAAACTTGTATTTTAGCAAACCAGAATTATTGAATTACAGAAAAACTCACTTACCTTGAAATCCAGCCATTAGAAAGGGCTCAAATTTGGAGAGAAAGGGCTTTGGGATATGCATGATAACATATCTAAATTTGAGAGCCATTCGACCACTAAAAACCAAAAGATCTCGAAAATTGACTGTCCTATTGACTCCGTCCAAAGGGAGAAGAATTTGTTGGTGTTGATGATGATCTTCACTCCAACAGCATAAATTTGGTCAATATCATGTAGTCTTGATGTCGTCCAGCAGTAAGAAAGAGAAGGAAGTGATTAACAGCAACAGAATTTAGCAAAACAGAAAAGATAAGACATACGGTTGAGTCTCACAACCAAGAGTTAAGTCTTACAACCAAGAGACTCAACCAAAAAAATTTCAATATTTTTCTGGGTTCTACTAAGTCTACCGTCCTTCACATCTTTCTTCTTATTTATAATTCCCATAAAAGATTACAATAAGAGAAAATAGAATGTCTAAAACTGAAAGTAAACAAAACGAGGAAAGTTGACTCCCTTTAAGACTCTCCTAACTTAAACTGATGCAAGAATTAAAAGGAAACTTCCCTTTATAAGATGAGGAAAAGTTTCCAAACTAACAAACCAAATATTTAGGAAACTAACTCTAAGATAACTGAACCAAATATTTAGGAAACTAACTCGAAGATACTGAACCAAATATTTAGGAGACAAATAACTTAATAAAATAGGAAGGAAATCTGCTAACTCTAAGATAACTGAACCAAATATTTAGGAAACTAACTCTAAGATATTGAACCAAATATTTAGTAGACAAATAACTTAATAAAACAAGAAGGAAATCTATTGGCACTGTTCACGTGAGCAGTACCACGTGAACAGTGTTCAACTAGTGGTTTGGTCTTTGGGCTGGTCCAATGGACCAATACCGATTGGTTCTTTGGGCTGACCCATTACCGACTTGAGCTTGGGCCTTGGGCCTTCTTGGACTGCATTAACTCCCCCCCCACTTAAAATGAACTCGTCCACGAACTCAGTAATGATGAAGAATGATTTCAGTGGGCTCGGTAGGTAGCGTCTTATGATCTTGAAATTTTGGCTGCGCTTGCAAAGTTGGAAGGAAATCCACCATTTTGGGTCCACTCTCTTCAAGACATTTGGAAGGTATCACAAAGTCAATATACTCAACACCTAGAGGGGAGTCAAATGTGTAGGTGGTACTCATGGGGACAATCTTAATCAGTTCTTCGTCTTCCGTAATTGTCTCCATAACACCGTGGTTTTCATTAGAACTATGGTCGCCACTGTTAATCCATGGGGTTGCAAAAGGGGCATCAAAATTATACCACTTTTGAGTCAACCAAAACCATACTGCTGATTATATGGATTCCATATGAATCCTCACCATCGTCTGGGACACCTGCATTATTAACAGGGGTGTCGTCACTTTGTGGCTCACATACCTGTGCATTAGCATTGGCCTCGACTGCAGTAACCAGAGAATTTACCTTTAGCTTTTATGGGCAATCTCTGGCAAAGTACTCATATGCATTGTAGTGATAGCATTGCACATTTGTATTTATTGCCATAGGAGTTTTACCTTTGTCTGACACTATAGGAGTCCGAGGTGTAGACTCCATGGCCTTGCTGTTCGGTATGGGGCGCTTCTCTTCATAATAACCTGGGGTGGACTTCTATGTTGACCTTGGAAGCTCTTCGGCTTGAAAAGCTTTATCTATACAATCGTTGATACTAACAATATCAATCACACCCAATTTGTCCCTTATTTTTTGTCGTAATCCCGACCGGAACAGGGATATCATCTGGTCATCACTGTCTTGTGATCCAGTACGTGCACACAATTGGTCAAATTGATATACATAATCCTCCACACCCATGGTTCCTCGTCGAAGATTATTCAGTTGGTCATGTAGCCTCCTTTGGAAGGACCTTGGCAAATATTTTTCGTTTAATTCTTCTTTCATTTCTTCCCAAGTGGTAGGTTCCAACCGTTTCCTCATTAAGCTATATTCATAACGACGCCACCAATCTCGAGCACCCCCCATTAGTTTGGAGCGTGCCAATTTTAGTTTTCATGGTTCAGGAAGGTCAAACCAATCAAAATAATCATCTAAGGCATTTAACCAATCATGAAACACTTGTGGGTCTTCTTTCTCATGAAATTCCTTAAGTTCCATCCGTACCTTATGAGTTTGGTCACAGTAGGGCCATCGCTCTTCATATTCTTCATAGGGTGGTTCCTGATATCCCTCTCTAGGGACTCTTTGGGGAGCCCTAGGAATATTTATAGGCACAATATTGGCTGTGGGATGTCGTTGACCAACCTCCCTGGTGTTCATTCTCTCCTCTATATTATCAATCTTGGCATTCATCGCAGTCAATTGTTGGAGAACCAAAATAAGGGGGTCGTTAGGGTTATTAAATTGATTCGGCTAGTTAGAACTCGCTTCAACCATGCTCTAATACCAATTGATCGCAAAGTAGAGTTACATATCAATTTATGCCCAAACCTTGCTAGGGTAGGATCTTTCAACCATCCCAATTCAAATTTAATACTTTAACAACAAGTAAGAATGATTGAATTTGACAAAAGATCACTACAGAAGAAACCAGAAGATCTCAAAAATTGACTATCCTATTGAATCCTCCCAAAGAGAGAAGAATCTATTGGTATTGATGATGATCTTCACTCCAACAGCATAAATTTGGTCAATATCATGTAGTCTTGATGTCGTCCAGCAATAAAAAAGAGAGGGAAGTGATTAACACCAACAGAATTTAGCAAAACAAAAAAAATAAGACATACGGTTGAGTCTCACAACCAAGAGACTCAACCAAAAACATTTCAATATTTTTTTTGGTTACTACTAAGTCTACTGTCCTTCACATCTTTCTTCTTATTTATAATTCCCATAAAAGATTACAATAAGAGAAAATAGAATGTCCAAAACTGAAAGTAAACAAAACGAGGAAAGTTGACTCCCTTTAGGACTCTCTCAACTTAAACTAAGCCAAGAATTAAAAGGAAACTTCCCTTTATAAAATTAGAAAAGTTTCCAAACTAACAAACCAAATATTTAGGAAACTAACTCTAAGATGAATGAACCAAATATTTAGGAAACTAACTCTAGGATACTGAACCAAATATTTAGGAGACAAATAACTTAATAAAATAGGAAGGAAATCTGCTGGCACTGTTCACGTGAACAGTGTTCAGCTGGTGGTTTGGTCTTTGGACTGGTCCAATGGACCAATCCCGACTAGTTCTTTCGGAAGACCCATTACGGACTTGAGCTTCGGCCTTGGGCCTTCTTAGACTGCATCACCTCATGCCATATGAGCTGCCGGATGCACCACCACCCATGAGGGACATTCAACATGTAATTGATCTTGTCCCAGGATCCATTTTGCCGAACCTTCCCACCTACCGTTTAAGCCTTACAGAGCATGCCAAGCTCAAGAGACTCTAGTGAAAGGGCATCGTCGAGAGCACGAGTCCTTGTATTGTACCAGCATTGCTTACACCAAAGAAAGACAGATCGTGGCACATGTGTATTGACTAGGGCTGCAAATTTTGCCCTGACAACCGAACCCGCCTTGAACCCTGGTAGGGCTAAACCCGCCCTGAACCCTGACAAGGCTGGGTAGGGCCCATGTTATTACAAATCCTGGCAGGTTTGGGCAGGGCCTGGGTTGAAGCCTCAGGTTGAGCCTGACCCGGCCCGACCCTATATATATATATATATATATATATATATATATATATATATATATATAACCTAATGACATTTTCTCTTCTAGAGTTCTCCCTCACTCACAGATGACTCACACGCCGCAGGCCTGCAAAGGCGTTTCCCAGCTATCGATTAGGCCTTAGGCGGAACTGTTGAAGCTGGTGGTGCCATTGTGCTTCCCTCTTGGCGAGTGTTTGCACATCAGCATCTTGTCTTTGGCCTCTCCCACTATGTTGAGGGTCCTTCGTTTGCTCAAAACTCTTTGCAGCAATAGCTTTTCTTCTCGGGGTTTCTTTAGCCAATCTCTCAGATTTTCTTTGGTACGGTTGCCTTTTCTACTTTTGAAGCATCCAGACCCCAATCCTTGCCTGCTTCTTCCTTCCGCCACCATAACCATTGGGCTTTTCATCTCACTCTTATTTTTATTTTTTATTTTTTATTGGGAGCCTTCTTAAACAATATGGATTCCAGCTATTTCTTTTCAATTGCCGATCCGCCACAGTTTTGTAAGTTAGTACAGGATTAAGATTAATATAGTAAATGGAGAAACCTGGTAATCAGGAGTTCGTTTTGTAGTTTCTATGTGGTATTGTTACAATCGAATTTAAAAATTTCTTGACCTTACATTATTTACTCCTTTCATCACCTAAATAGTCAATAAATCCAGTCGTTTTATAGTATGATACATCTTGGAAGATTTCTTCACATTGCAATACTTTTACCAATGTGAGCTTCCATTTAATTTTTTTTTAAACGTTTTATTGTTTACATATAATTTTCATATCAGTGTTTGTTGATAATATGCTTGTAATTTTTTGGGCATCCATTAGTTAATCCCTATTTTCTTAGGTTATGTGCTTATATTTTAGAAAAAAATTTCATCTACACTCCATCAAAGATCGTTACATCATCTACACCCACAAGCATGCAAAAACATCATCTACACCCCAAAACTTTGGCTGTGGTAATCAAAGAAGTCTACTCCGTCAGTTGATTTCCTTTAGATGCTGACATCAGGTGGGTTAGAATATTTCAAAGACAATAATACCCTTTTGGCCTGTTGAAAAGACCATTATACCCTTTATGTTATTTGTTACCCTACCCTCAATCCTCTTCAACAAGGCACAGTAGTTAACGAACCACGAACCAGGGTCTGACCATGGTTTCTTTTCCGGTTCGGTTCGAGAAGTGGGTGTAAAGAAAACCCTTGAATCCTCTTCTCTGAAATCAACACTCTACTGGTTCTGTTGTGCCATTCTCAGCGGAGGGTTATTCTCACTAACATCCGACGCCAATTGGCATCCCTGTTATTCACGAACATCTGATTCTGCAGAAGGTTAAAGACCTTTTAATAAGTCGAGTTTCCTCTTGTTGGAACCTCGACTTATTGTAATTTGATTCTGCAGAAGGTTGAAGACGACAAATCTAAGGGGAAGTTTTGGTTTTGAAGAAAAAGTTAGTAGAGAACAGAAAGATTAGAAATGAGGGAGCTTCGCATTTCTCTGATTTTTAGAAAATGAAAAAACACAGAGCTCTGCGTTTCTCTGCAAGCTCCCCAATCTCCCTCTACAAACTCGCTCACCCAACCGAAAGCCCTCTTCAACGTCCCTTGTCTTCAACCCTCGCCTTCAACCTTCCTCTGCAAGCTGCAACTCCGTCTTTGACTTCAACCTGCGGTTTCTATTTCTAGCTACGGTTTGTCTTCAACCCTTGACTGCAGCTTTGGACTTCAAACTTGAGCTCTTCTTGTCCTTATCCCTTGATTGCAACCTATGAGATTGTGACTTCATCTTCAACCTTCCTCTGCAAGCTCCCCAACCGAAAGCTCTTCCTGTTTAGTGAATACTCGATTTTGATTACTTTGAGAAAATCAAAGTCAAAATCCAAACAAGTAACCCTGAGTACGTTGCTCATAATCGGGATCATCCATCGCCAGCCCATAACGACAAGCAGGGCAAGAATTATGCAGCTCAAGCCATGGAAGAATACAATCACAATGATAAATGTACTTACAAGGCATCTGTTTTGCCTTCGTCCCTAACTCAAACGTGTCCTTACAAACCGCACACTAGGACAAAATAGAAGCCAGCAATTCCTCCAAAATGGCAATGTTTGGGTGCTTCGACGGCGGATTTTGACGCTTGGGGAGAAATGCTCTGTTCACGACTGCTCCAAGATGATCAGCTCCGTCGATGGTGATGGCGATGGTAACGTTAATTTCAAAGAGTTCAAGAAGATGATGACTAAAGGCAGAGCTTTCACTCTTTAGACTTGAATCCTGATTCTTGACTTGTGCGTGCTACACTGCAACTTCAACAATAGATGAGCAAATGTATCCAAGTGGATTAAGGATCCACCATGTGTGGGATCAATTCCTGTCGTTCGTCCTTTTCATTTAAATACAGATGATTTTCAGATGGTAAGGTTTATGTTTCTGTAACTGATTTCTTCCTTTCATAAATCGCAAATGTAGAAGAAGACTAAGACAACTCAACTTAGAAGAAGGAGTTTAGATTTAGAATTAGAATTAGGGTTTCATCGTCATTAGGGGTTAAGACTTGGGTGAGAGTGAAAAGGAAAGAGGGAGAGAAAATATAAGTTTGATTTGAAGGTCAAATTAGTAAATCAACATAATTTTTTAATTTTTCAATTTATAATATAAGGGGTAAAACTGTATTTTAACAATTTTAGTGATTTCTGTCAGTTATGTGGACCTAGGTGATGTTTTTACAATTTTGTGGGTATTGATGATGTTAGCAATCCTTGATGGGGTGTAAATGAAATTTTTTTCTATATTTTACTATCACCAGAAAACTTCAATTCCCTATACTAAATACTAATATGGGACTGATCTAATGGTAGATCGAATCTGAATTCATCAAACTTGGGGAGAAAGTTCCACATGAAAATATCAGAAAAATATGATCTAAACAGGATCAGATATCTCACTTATTAGCAATAAAGTAATGCAGGAATATCTTGAGGAACTAGAGAGTAACAAAACCAATGCAATTATTCATGCTTTTCACTGAGGAATTCAAAAATTTTATGACAATTATTCAAACCCAATTTATTTTTTATTCCCATCGAATGGTTAGATTTTAATCTAATGGAATTCTTTTATTTATCTCCAAAATCTCCTATTAGGGATTCAGGGCCAATCAGGGTTGGGATGGGTTAGGCCGATGCCGAACCCTACCAAGGCAAGGTTAGGGTTGCAGATTGTCTGACCCTGGCAGGGTTGGGCTGGGTTTGGGCTAAGTTTAAGGCATTCAAGGTAGAGTTAGGGTTTTAAAAAACCCAGCCCAACCCGACCATGTTGCAGCCCCAGTATTGACAGCCGGACCATCAACAAGATTACTGTCAAGTATAAGTTCCCAATTCCTAAACTTGATGACTTGGTTGACATGCTGACTGGCGCTACTATCTTCTCCAAGATTGACTTAAAGAGTGGTTACTACCAGATCCGTGTTCATCTTAAAATGGGTGGAAGATATCCTTCAAGACGAAAGATGGGCCATTTGAATGGAAGGTTATGCCATTCGGTTTGACCAATGCCCCTAACCTTTATGAGAGTAATGACGCAGGTCCTCCGTCCATTCATCGGCAAATTTCTTGTTGTATATTTTGATGATATTCTGATCTACAGTAAAGGCGACAAGGATCACCTTGATCACTTGAGGCGAGTGATGAGGGTTCTTCGGGTGGAGAAGCTATTCATCAACCTAAAGAAGTGCTCTTTTATGCTTCCCAAAGTCGTCTTTCTTAGCTTTATCGTTTCATCCAACGGGGTAGAAGCTGATCCTGAAAAGATTGAAAGCATCACAAATTGACCACTTCCAATACCCTTACGGAGGTGCACAGTTTCCATGGCCTTGCATCCTTCTATCGGAAGTTCATCTAGGGTTCAGTTTCATCATGGCACTCATCACCAAGTGCATGAAGACAAAAAAAAGGTTCCTTCCAATGGACCCATGCTGCCACTAGAGCCTTCCACCTTATCAAGATGACAATGACTGAGGCCCCAATCATACTTCCAAATTTTGATCGTATGTTTGAGGTGGCCACAGATGCATCACATGTTGGGATAGGAGTTGTGCTTATGCAAGGGCAACACCCCATAGCTTTCTTTCTTTAGTGAGAAACTCAATGATGCTAAAAAGAGGTATTGCCTATTATCTATGTTGTATTGCAGGTTATAAGCATTGGCGATATTACCTTATTGGGAAAGAGTTAATCTATATTCTGACCATGAGGCCCTAAAACACTACAACGTACCATCAGTCACCAACACGCCAAATGGATAGCTTATCTGTAAGAGTTCATACATGCATTAAATTTCAAGGCGGGTAAAGAAAATCAAGTGGCGGATGCATTGAGCTGCAATGTAAACACACTTACTACATTTTCCACATAGGGTATTGGCATAAAGCACATCAAAGATGAGTATATTGCTGACATAGATTTTGCTCCTATCTTCCAAAAATTACAAGAAGGGGGCACTGACCCTAAATACTCTATTCATGATGGCTTCCTATTTTTGGGCACACGTTTGTGCATTCCAAACACTTCCTTACGCCAGCCTCAAACGGGAGTTACATAGAGGTGGGTTGGGTGGGCACTTTGGGAGAGATAAAACTATGTCACAGGTGGCAGATCTTTATTATTGGCCACACCTACCCCGTGATGTACAGAATGTGGTTCAAAGGTGTTGCATTTGTCAACTGTCCAAGGGCACCAAACAAAACTCCGGCTTGTATTTCCCGTTGCCCATTCCTCATACATCTTGGGCACCAAACAAAACTCCGGCTTGTATTCCCGTTACCCACTCCTCATACACCTTGGCTACACATTAGTATGGATTTTGTTCTTGGTTTGCCAACCACTCGTGAGAAGTATGACTCCATCTTTGTGGTGTGGACAGATTCTCCAAGATGGCTTACTTTCTACCATGCCGGAAGACCTTCAACGCTAGACATGTTGCTATGTTATTGTTCAAGGAGGTGGTACGTTCACATGGACTTCCTGAAACAATTGTCTTCAATCGGGATGTCAAATTTATGAGCTGTTTTTGGAAAACTTTATGGCTGCAAACAAACACCAAGCGGCAATATTCGACGGCCTTTCACCCACAAATGGATGGCCAAACTGAGGTGGTGAATCGAAGTTTGGGAAATCTTCTTCGTTGCCTCATTCATCATTCTCTTTTGACTTGGCCTTCCATTCTTGATATTGCGGATTTTGCCTATAATAGTTCCATAAATCAAACTACTGGCCGTACTCCGTTCGAGATTGTCCTTGGCATTCAGCCCAAGCGGCCTATTAACCTTGTACCACTCCCCTCCCATGTATGTGTTAGCATTGAAGCCGATGAGTTTAATCGACATATTATTAAAGTGCATGCAACCATGC
The DNA here is from genome assembly GCA_028583415.1 of Protea cynaroides. Classification (NCBI taxonomy): domain Eukaryota; kingdom Viridiplantae; phylum Streptophyta; class Magnoliopsida; order Proteales; family Proteaceae; genus Protea; species Protea cynaroides. Next base: position 67,096,902 of record CM053274.1, read on the forward strand.
AGATGTTCGCCAACGTATTGTCCTTAGCAATGACGGCTACAATGCCAATGCAGATTGTCACCGCTTTGTTGCATTCCAACCAAGAGATATGGTAATGATTCAAAAAAGATATGGTAATGGTTCGGATCACTCCGGAACACTTCACCTCCGGTGTTGCCACAAAGCTCCATCATAGAACAATGGGACTGTATAAAGTGCTGAAGCGGATAGGTACTAATGCCTATGTCCTAGAGCTGCCACCGGACATAGCCATTAGCAACATCTTCAATGTGGCAAATCTGACTCTATACAGGACACCACTCCGATGAAGGTGATGCGGAGCATGCCTTACAGCTTCCTCAACTCATGGCCCCATCAGTTGATGCGATGTAAGACGTGCTTAACCATAAAAAAACACTATGACTCTGAACGGAGGCGGCTATTAATCCTTCCTGGTCAAGTGGAAGGGACAACCATGCCTTGAATATACATGGATTCACGAAGATGATTTCAAGCACCTTGATGCTGACCTTTATGAGCGCTACATGTCTTTTTTCAATTCGTTGGAGACGAATATTTCTAAGCCAGGGGGAGTTGATGCAGTCCAAGTGTACCGCAGGAGGCCCAAGGATCAGACCAGGCCCAAGCCTCCTACGACTAGCCTAGCCACAGCTGGAGGACAGCTAGAGGAAATCTTGATTAGTCCTTGTTCTTCTAAAAGATCCTTTGAAAGCTGTCCAAGATATACTATCCAAGATATTTACTTTCTAATGTTAGTTTCTTTCTATTTTTAGTTACTTTCCAAAGTTAGTTCTTTCTATTTTGGTTGTTTCTATTTTTAGTTTTATAAAGCTTGTTTAGTTTAGGCTAGTAGAATATTGAAATCTCCTCCTTCATAAAGTTTCCACAAAAGAGGGAAGTTATCCAATTAGGACCGACTAATCTTACCTTCCAAAATTGTACTCAAGATTTGGCAATAAATATTAATGCAAGAAGAAGCATTCCGATGTCTTAAAAAACAGAAAAGCATACTCTGAATTTTGAGTTAGGCTTTGCTGGCTGTGAGACTCAGCCAAGCCTATCCCCATTGTTCCCTTATCTCTCCACCCCATTCCCTCTTTATTCTTTATTGGTTTCTATCTATCTCATTCCCCATCAATTTCTGCAATTATAAGAGGTTGTACTGCTGCTGCCACTTCAAGGACAGAAACCAACTGCTGTTGGAACCATCTACAAACACTGCTGGATCCAGAGAAGGTGCCTCTCCACAGTCCTACACATCCTTAATCCAAGAACATAACCTGCGGTTGCTGTGTGGATGCTTCCTCTGCTGAGATTGACTTTGTTCGAGAATCTGAGATTCCTCTATCAGATCTGGACCAAATTCTGGGGCTGATATTTGCAACTATTCAACTTCCCTCGATTGGAGTTCCAAAACCATCCAATGGCTGGATCTCTTTGTGCAAGATAAGTTTCTATTTCCCAACATAGTTTCAATTTTGAAGAACCTTACTGTTTCCTTAAAGCTTGCTGCTTCAACTTATTAGGGCTGGTTGTTAAAGATCCAATTGTAAGACTAAAGCCTAAATTACCGACTAAGCCATAGCCTTGCACCACTTCTGAAAGAATATATTTTGTGCTTTTGCTTCAATGCAATAATTGAAACTTAATCATATAGGTCATGAAGTAACTTGTTGGTAAATCTCAGCAGAAAGAAAACATCATGTCGAACAGAATATATGTGAGAAATGCAATGAGTGTCCAAACAAGGTTCAAGTGGAACACAGGGTGTGCAACAAAACTTATGTTGACATGCCAATAATCTCCGAAGGGGAAGAATCCAATGGAACCTACCAGTCTACCACCCATGCATGAAAAGAAATTTAATCATACAATAATTATAAAAAAATAAAAATAAAAAGGAAAAAAAGAGAAACCTTCTCTTTGGCCCCGCTGCCAAGTACCATGTACATTAGTCAAAAATCTTGGATCATTTCAGTTTGTTTCTGTTTTATTAAAAAATATTCAATAGCTATGATCTTATTGAACCAAATTACAACTAACAAAAAGGGAGTTTCATGAATCTTTCTTCTGAAGTTCTGTCTTATTTAGTTTCCAATTATTTTTTACTTCTGCTCTTTTTGGATGAAGAATTAAAGTTCATTAACCCTCAGCAACAATGGGGAACTACACTAGAATACTTGACTCCAAACCACGATAGGCCTACATCCACTTGGCTAAATCATGAGTAGTTATAGGCTTATAGCTACCAGTATGCATGAGCCAGAATAAGATTTCAATAAAAAAAATACAACTGTTGTTACAACCACATATCCCAAAAGCTCGAGCTGTTAAGTAAGGACCACAACAATGTATATCAACACACAACAACACCCCCTCCACGTGCAAACCCACACAAACATGGCTCTGCACGTGACACCATCACATGGCACCAAGGAGTCACAACGCGAGTGGAAGGTCAGTGTGCAGCTTTTTTAGCTTTTTACGAAAAGCAGTTAAGTTTTCTATCCTGTTTGACGAAACGTAGGGGCACAACAACATACAAACCCTCACACTTACCAGGGATCGAACACCCGACCTCCTGACTCTGATACCATGTTACAACCGCTTATCTCAAAAGCTCAAGCTGTTAAGTAAAAGCCCCAACAATGTATATCAACACACAACAACAGTTATTTCATATGCAATAGCTCATAACCTGTTCAGCCGGCCAATTGTAAACCATTGACATCATTTCTCCACGGTCTGTCGCACTGAAATACATCCCCCTTGGCCTTCTAAATAAGCCACTATAGTTCTGGCAAGCAAGACCAACAGTTGGTGTATACACAATAGGTGCATATTCTTCAATATTATCCATTAAAACCTGCCAAACCAAGGGAAGCTTTCAATTCAAGAATCAACAATAAGATGGTCAAACATGGCATGTTGGGAGCAACTCAATAAGAGAAAAAGTTCATTATTGTCAGCAATATGAACAACCATTTTAATTGATAGTCACAAGCTCACCTTATAGTACATTGTTTCATTTCTGTCATGCAACCTGTTGAGTATCCGCCACTTGGCCAAAGCATATGGCTCAGATGGTCCATCTCTTGCTTGTGCTTCAAGCCTTTTCAAGTCCACCACTGTGAATGAATAGGTTTAAAACACGATTCTTAAGGAGCATAGGCAAGATATTGTAATAATAATAAGAAAGAAACATGACCAATATCACAAAATACCCAAATCCACATTGTCAGAAATGATTCAAAGGTTTCATCTTAGCTCTTAACCCATTGTTAAAGTGTTACCAATGATCTTATGTACTAAAACTTCTAGCACATTATCCTAATAGCCTAACAGCATATTTAAAAATAATAATAATTGCATCCTCAAGTTCGTATTCTCTTCAACAAATCACAGTTACAAATTCTCCTTTCGATCCACTGTAGGGTTGAAGGATCAATACATCAGTACCCACAGGCCACAGCACAACACCTTCAAATATCTCAGATGGTTCAGCCCCTCATAAGAACCGCCTTCTACACCTAACTTAGCTCCAACAATATTGCAGCTAGGAAGATCCTTGAACTATTCCAATACCATAAGAGGGAGAGAGAATAGTCTTATGCAAATAGCATGATACAGTCGTGATATGCACAATAGCTTCCTCTCTTTAAGATATTTGAAACCAAATGCTACTAAGATTTAGAACATCAGTATCAAGGAGGTGATTTTGAGAGATGTATCGTATCATATCCAAAAGAAGCAAGATACACTACAAATACGCATGGAATGCTAAGGATACATGCAAAATACAGTTTTGAACACTTATTATGAAATATGTAAATATAAATCAGTTGGATGCAAGGATTAGAGTCATTATACCTATGCTAGTGATGCATAACAAAAAAACAAAAAGAGCAAGAAAAAATGAAATTTGAGCACAAAAAAAAAATACGAGAACTGCAACTTTACCTCTTTTTCGCCACAATCTATTTTTGATCCATGATTTGAGCAATGTAAATCCACAAAACTTGTTGATAAAGGAGCATATCGAGTATATCTTACTTATATCAATCCCATATCGAGTTGTATCGGGCTGTGTCAGATACAAGATTTTTTTCAAGTGTCATATCAATCCCTTCCAACACTGATAGTAGTTGTCAAGGAGCCAAGGCAATCCAAGGCGTTGGAGAGGCGCCTGGGCGCACCTAAGGCAAACCCAAGGCGTTTCCAAGGCGTTGTAAGGGTACATCTTAATAGGAGGATTTATACAAAAAGGAAGAAGTTAACGCATCAATTTTTATTGTTTTTAATACATATGCATGATTCCATGGATTATGGTGTATATATGTACTTTATACATCCAATAAAAATGCTACAATGACATTAATTAAAAAAATAAATAAACAAATAAAACAAGGCGTGATACAATAAGGCGACCAACCGCCCAGTCCTATCTGACTTGCCCGGACGCCTAAGCAAAGCCTTAACAACTATATACTGACATGTATCGATTGGTACTAACCAATACGATATGATACTTAAACCTTGAGGACTAGTGGTAGCTTAATGTGTCAAAGATGGTGGTCTATGGGACTATGGGAGTATGGGTACCTAAATCAATTGAATAACCGGAACTTAATAGTTTTGAATGTGGATCTTGGAATACAGGACCCATCGGATGTTTAAAAGATCTGGTTAAGCACTTATTATTGACATGCCAGATTCCTCTGACCCATCTTGAAACTGATCTTTTTACATGCTTGTACATCTACTGTACCTCATGTGGATCAGACTATGAATCCTGTGCATGCTTCTTCTTCTCATTCATCCTTTTAAACTCCCTGACAGGATAATACAGTGCCATCTGGCCCTGCTTATCCCCTTAGATTTATGCAGCTGAACCATTGATGCCTAGAGACTGCTGGATTGTAGTATTAGCAAAGCCATTTGGAAAATAATGGGATTATTATATGACTATGGGCTTCTGATGTTTAATGTTGGTGACAGCAAGACAGGTGTCTAGGGATTGCAGATGGCCAGAAGGGTATACAGGCAGTGCTGTCATGGCATGTCTTTGTATGCGTATCAATGTGCCAGCAATGCATTCTTGCTGGTAATTCAGCATTCTCTAGACAAACTTGATGCTTCACATTTCTCTGCTGTTAGTTAGCCTTTGTTGTTTATGATTTGGTGGATGTTAGCATGCTAAATCTGGTAGTCACATGGTGTGATGTGCAGGTGAGGTAGTACAGACACCCAATTGGTTTTGGTATTAAATTTCATCACTTTTGGAGGAAGCTATTGTTTTATAACGGTCTCAAAGTTGTTCAAGAGTCAAGACATCTTGGTTTTGGAAAATGAAGTGTTTCTTCTAGGTAACGTGTTAGGCCATCACCATAATTGTCTGTTAACCAAATCGGTCAAACCATCAGTAATTAGGGCCTTACTTTTACTATTAGGATGTCCGTGTTTCCCTTCCTCTCTGATTATTACAACCACAAATCGAAATTACTCTCTACATCCAAGGCAGTGCAAAATTAAGTAAAGGTTGTTGAAGATGTCGTTAATTTTATTATTAGGATATCCTTGACTCCTTCCTCAGTAATTATCGTCGTTCTATGTTGATATACATTGTTGTGGCACTTACTTAACAGCTCAAGCTTTTGGAATAAGCAGTTTTAACATGATATCAAAGCAAAGTCAGGCGTTCGATCCCTAGCATGTGTGAATGATTTGGGTTGTGGGTTGTTATGCCCCTCACCCTTCTAGGCACCCTTCAACCCTTGGTTCCATGTGATGGTATCATGTGCATAGCTGTGTCCTGTGTGTTTGTGTGTGTGGGCCTGCATTTGTGGGAGGGTTTTTTTTTTTTTCTTTCTTTTTGGGTTAGTTTGTGTGGGTGTTGTTGTGTATTGATATACATTGTTGTGGCCCTTATTTAATAGCTCGAGATTTTGGGATAAATGATTGGTAGCAGTTATTACCTCTACAAATCCCAACCACTATCCCTTTTTCAAAGGTAATGCAAAATTGGTTTGCTAACTGTTTCGGCTATCAGCCACAGAAACTCAGAGCCTCATGGAACCATGGCGCCATCATAGTTCGAAATCTCGGTTCTCAAGGGTGTCTCGACCCTTGAGAAAACCGAGATTACCGAGATCCGATCGAGATCTCGGCGAGAACCTGCCGAAACTCCCAGAGGGTAAAAATGGGAGTTCGACAAAAAAAATTTTATGGTTTAAGCCATTTTTTGATGTTTTAAGTCCATTTTAGAGCCATTTTAAGGTTATATATTGCAGAAAAATACATATTTAACATATATAAACACATTTGAAGCATAAAAAGTAATCACATTATCGAAAAATCATACATTCATAAATCATAAATCCCACAAAATGAAATAATTTACAAATACTCCTTATATGAAAGACTTAAATACTCAAAATGAAATAATACATTCTCATTAGTCCATCACAATGTCTAATCATATGCAGAGTGGCATGCAGGTTCCATCTGATCAGATTGACTTTGCTGAAAGAAAATATATCTCGGTCTGATAAACAAAATCCTGCCACGATATCCTTCGGCTATAGAAGGTCTGGTAGTCTTCCACATATTTCTCATACACATGATCCAGGAAGTTTCTAAAGATACACAACCTTGGATACAATTCACTATAATGTGGAGTAAAGTGAGCATATATTGGCTGGTGTGGGGGCGTGGTTGTTTGCAAATTTGGAACTGAAAAGAGACTGTCCACAAAGTTTGAGCCAGACTGTGATGTAGCACTACTAGTATCAGCGGAATAATCATATGCACTTCCCATCATGTTGTCATCATCACCGAAATAAGAACCATACGCCGAAGTGGTCCAAATCCATGAATACTCCACTGCCCCTGCTCCTGTCCACTGCTACCCTAAATGCTCAGTCCTCCAAAACTTATAAACATACTATCAATTTCAACATCAGGCATAATATCAGGATCAGGAACGATGTCAAATAAACGATCTTCTTCTTCTTCCACTGGTTGCAAAGGGTGTTCCCGTTGACGAGACCTACGTGTATACGCAATCGTAGGCCATGATGAAGATGCACGTCCACCATGATCTGGATCCTGTGTAGCGTATGTATACTGACTCTCACCGGTCCATCTAATAATGGGTACAGTCGGTCTAGGATCACCACCACCACCCTCATCACCACCACCACTACCATCATCACCACTACTATCAAAAGTTGACCAGCCACTTTGATCCATTGTATCATCATCGCCTTCTGAGTCACTACCAGTACCAGCTAGGGGGTCAAACGGTCTAGGCGACTGTGCGTGTATACGACTCTCATCCGAGGACACAAACCGTTCGAGATTAGAACCCATCGGAGCAGACACAGTGGGTCGGGCATCCCACTAGGCTCATCCATCACTGGAACTGCTCTGTCTCTCACCCATTCCACATAGGGATCCTCTTCATCTGAAGATAGTTGGAAGACGTCGGCTAGCTTGATCAGCACTTGTTCATTTCTTTGTTCAAATTTCAAGCATTGTACCCTCAGTCTCATGTTGTAATGGGCGTAGACCAAGTCATTTAGCCAGTGAGAGCCCAATTTATTCCGCCTCTTTGAATGGATAAGGGAGAAAGTACTCCAATTTTGCTCACACCCACATGTGGAACATGTCTGAGATAGGGCTTTGATTGCTATTCTCCTCAACTCAGCTGCATGCTTATCATACAACAACCACCATTCAGCTGCACAAGATGAAGAACACATTTTAATACACATATTAAATAAGATATGTTACTTGAAAATTTCAATTTCCATAATTTCATACCAGGATCGGTCTTATCTCGTCCAGCCACTGCAGCGGGAGTTCCAAAACTCCCAAGAGCATCTCTGAACGTTTTCATCTATACCTATTTCAAAATTTATAACCATTAGCCATTGTAATATGTGGATATTCAAATAATTCAGCACTTAAACCATATAACTCACCTCCAGATTGACCAGTGCTTGTACAGTATAATCTGGCACCAATTTTGCCACAACATCTTTTACCGCACCGATAAGGTCAGAATTGAGCCCAAGCACATGTGAATATTGGTACTTGGGGTTCAAATAGTATGCTGCAAAATATGAGTAGCCAGATAAAATAGAGTACTAACTATTAAGTGGAACTAAATTAAAAACATTATTAAATATACTCACCAGCCTTATGCAATGGGTGCATCAGCTGACTCTCCCATCGATCTTTGATAATCTTCACAAAATGTTTGTTTCCACGTGGAAGCACAGTTTTTATACGGTCCTTCAACATATCCATGGCAGCATATAAATGTGGCATGGTGGGTTGGAATGTTGTATCCACTAATCTTAGCACCTTCACCACTGGCTCCAGAATTTTGACTACATCCTTCAGTGTTCTTCAAAATTCCTCTGAAGCTATAGTAGTCTGTGCTTGAACCCCTGCAGGAAAACTGGACTCCCTCCACCCACACCAGTCCTCAGATGCAAACATCGATCTGAGACGTACCATCTTTGTCTGAAAGCTCTTTAGTGCTATGTAGTTGGTAGCAAATCTAGTAATGTCGGGTCTTACCAAGTCCCCTCCATATCTCTCCCTCAGCAAGTTCAAAGAATAGCCATGGTTGTATACAAATGTTGTCACCTGGCGTGCTTGTTCAACCGCTTGCTTTACTTTTTGGATCTTGCCCATGTCCTTCAACATCAAGTCAATGCAATGGGCAGCACATGGAGTCCAAAAAAGGTTATAGTTAGCCATCATCATCTCTCCTACCTTCTTGTAGTTGCTGCCATTGTCTGTCACAATTTACACCACATTTGTAACACCAACTTCATCCACCACTGTTTGTAGCAATCCATAAATGTAATTAGCATCTTTTGTACATGCAGATGCATCTACAGACTTCAAGAATGATGTCTTCCCATCACTGTAGACCATAAAGTTGATGATGGGCTTTTTAGTGGGACCAGTCTAACCATCACACATTATAGTGACCCCATATGCACCCCAATTATTTTTTAACCCTTTTATCCATACTTCTAACTCTTTTTTAATTCTTGGGAGATAAACATTCATCACTTTATATGGAGTGGGGGCTTTAACACCAGGACCAGCTTAACCAACTGCATCAAAGAAAAGCTGATAGTATGGGCCACCACTGGCATTTGCTGGGATACTATTATAGATGGACCACCTAGTAAAGGCATCCCCAATAAATTCTTTTGTACCCTTTCAGTTCCACATACTCTTCAACTTCTTCTGTTTGGCACCAGCCTTTCTAAAAACTGTTGGATCCTGCTGTAGAATCTCAACATAATCCTCATCCCTAGCAGTAGGTGGTGGTGCCTGGGGTTGTGCTCTAGTACTTTTTTATCTTCTAAACATAGAAGCTAAGCCTCCCTTACTCTGTGTTTGTGGTTCTTCGGGCTGCTGAAATGATTTACTACCACCTGCCCCTAAGGCTCTTTGCCTCAACCTTTCCATTTCCATCTCATGGCTGACTTTACTAGCCATTGTTGCCCGTCTCAGATCTCTGGCTTCTTCCTCAGTCAAACCCCTGGTATCTAGACCATCATTATCTGAACTATCATCATCCAAACCACGTACTGTACCTCGGATTGCTTCCTCAAATTGTTGTTTACTTTTTTCTTTCTCTGCCCTTCTCTGCTGGTCTCCCTTCATCTGTGCAGCTATGGCCCTGGTAATCTCCACAGGAACTATAGCACACTTTGCCACGTCTGTAGAAGTCTCACTCAAGTATTACTTAAGTCTGGTAATCCCACCAGATAAGCTTCTTCTCACAGAATTTGCATTGGGTCTTCTTTCTATTACTGTCAATGGCGGTACAATACTGCCAAGCCATGTCAGTACGACCAGCATCACTACCACGAGAACCCGAAACAGCCATAATATTTAGAACGAGACATTGTTACATAAGATGATAAATAGAAAAATTTAAATCAATAGATTTACATTAATACAACTTAAAATTGAAGAATATAAAAGCATCAAATATGCGAATACAACTCAAAACACATTGAAATTACTTTTCAAAATTTTAAAACTATGTTACAAGAAAACAGAATATTTTTCCTAATTTTCCTTAATTATTTAGATATTTATTAATAATTTTGGATATTAAATAAAAATAATTTATTTTTCTAAAAATATAATCCGACAACATAAAACCGTAGATTGGTCAATGATGTTCAACATATATTATTTTAAACAACAATAGATAAGTATTAATATTTTTTTTACTAATTTTTTATTGCTGGAAAATAGAATTTATTAATAAAAATTTCATAAAAATAAAAATATGTACAGAAAAAAAAAAAGGGAAACCGTAACTGCGTAGATCGGCCAACGATGTTCTACATATATTATTTTGAACAGCAGTAGATAAGTATTAATATTTTTTTATTAATTTTTTATTGCTGAAAAATAGGATTTATTAATAAAAAATTCATAAAAATAAAAATATGTACAGAAAAAAAAACTGAAACCGTGACCGATACGGTGTTCAACATATATTATTTTGAAAGTAAACCGATTAATATTTAAGAAATGTATTTTTTATATTTTTAAACAAAAAATAAAATAAAATATATATATATATATACAGGAAAAAAAAATGAAACCGTGGCCGCGTAGATCGGCCAACGGTGTTCATCATATAATATTTTCAACACCATCTAATTAATATTTATCATATTTTTTTTAATTTTTAATTGCTAGAAAATATATTTTTTTTAGTAGAAAATCAAAATAAAAATATATATATGCAAGAAAATAATTTCGAAAGGATGAGGTTGTAGATCGGCCTAATGACTCTCACATATATAAATTTCATGATGAACCAACATGTATTGAACATATTCATGTAAAAAAGTAAGTTTTAGGGAAAAAAATCATACCTCAAACCTTAGATTTGCAAAGAATAGGTCAAAATGAGCCTCCAACAGCACTTTGATGGAGAGATTTGCAAAGAATAGAGGTTTTCGAACCTTAGATGCAAGGTTGGAGAAGAAAAAATGGAGGAGAAGAAGAAAACAGAAGCAAAGTTAGAGAAAAAATGAGTCTCGGTCGAGATCTCGACCGACTCTTATTTATAACTTAAACCAGTTCGAAACTGGTCGAGACTGGTCGAGATCCAGTCGAGAACTAGTCGAGACCCAGTTTCGAACCAGTTTCTCGTCTCGACCCTTTCGAGACTACCGATCGACCTTCTCGGTCGAGTTTTAAAACTATGGGCGCCATACCATCACACTATAATATATGCTTCAAGCGCATTTTAAACCTCTTACCAACTTTATACAACCTGCTATCACACCAGGTGTCTTGAACTTTCCAGCCTAAACTTCCTTATCTCACAGTAAAATCCCACCTTCAAGAAAATTTAGAATCTCATATGGTATATATCCAAAAGTATCAAGATACATTTACAATTTTATTCAAGAAAAAAGAGCTTCACATACTAAAGACTAGCTAATCGCCCAAAAATGCATCATCCAATTGAATGGGTATAGGAACCAGTTTTTCAGACAATTCATTTAAAAAAATGCCTCCTGTCTCTGTCAGTCTACATTACAAACCTAAAGATAAAAATAGCACAAGTTTTTTATTGCCCGCCGTGGGGGCGAGGAGAGGGGGGTTACTGCCACATAGCTGTGATACAGTTTATCAACCGATTGAACTTAAAGAAGCAATCTGACAGCTAAAGTTCATGAAACAAGAGTTTCATATTCTCATAACATCCATACATGTCTTGCAAGGTTTAATCACTTTTTTAATTAGGAAAAATTTCATGCACTTCCCTTGTACTTTGCCTTAAAGGCACCCAACTCCCGAGTTCGCAAATAATTACTTGCACCTTCCCTTATTTGTTAACTATGTATCAGACAAACCTTGTCCGTTATGACAGGTCTGTTAACCGATGACGTGGCCTCATCTACAATTTCTTAATGCCAAAACTACTCTTTTACATGTGTTACATTACCATCTTACCCTTATACTCGATCTGATAGTTACCTATGGTCTTCTTAAGAATAGAACTCTGTGAGTTGGTGGCACTGCTCTAGTGCAATATTAGTAAAAGTATTAGGGGAAATTTCATGCACCTCCACTGAGGTTTACCCCGATGGCAATCACCCTCCATTATTGCCAATAATGGCACTAGCCTCCCCTAATTTGAAATATAAGTATCAGATAGACCCTGTCCGTTAGGACAAGTCTGTTAGATGCTGACGTGTCTTCTCCATTAGATTTTTAATGTCAATATAACCCTTAGGCACTTGTAGAATTACATTTTTAACCTTCTAAAACTTAACTAATGATGATGGAAAGTCCTTTACGTTTTCATCTTCATCTCCCTCTCTCTCTCTCTCTCTCTCTCTCTCTCTCTAACTCATACCCCTGTAAACCTAAAACTCTGATTTGCAGAGAAATTCCATAACCAAAACCATGCGAATCTGTTCCCTAACAATAGTTAAGAAAATTATTAGCGCCAAGCAAGGAATAGATAGGGATCCTTGTTACAGGGTTGGTTGCTCTGTAAAGGATATTACAGGGATCCTGGTTAATCTAACTATTACCCTGCATCAATTGATGACCAAAACCACCAGTGCCACCTCCAACACCATGATTGGACAAGGAAACATCGCCTTCGCTAACCGACCTGAACTGACTATGAACTGATCCATTAGTTCCCTCTCCACAGTACCAAATCCGGACAGTCTCTTTGGCTTTTCCCAACTAAGTACTCTTAGTTCTTGGTGGAATTGTAAGCAAAAGAGCAGCTCGAGTTGTGAGAGAATGGGAGAGAGAGTAAGAATAGAAGATTGAAGCAACTCTGAAATCATCAGAGCTCACTGTTCATGTATTTACAGTATTGATGTTCGATGGAGCCAATGAATGAGCAACCCAAGAGCTCGAACTTGGTCATCACTGAGGGACACCTCAATATCCTTCAGTTCCTCAGAAAGAGCGTTTAGCAGCTTCACCCGTCTCATGAGATTACTGTACATCTTCTTCAACGTATTCCTTAGTTCCAAATTCTTTCACAAAACTCAAAACGATTTGGGTTTTCTAATCTAATTCTCTTTCTTCTAAATCTCTTTTTTTTTTTTTTTTTTACTGAACTTAATCATTCTATGACAGATTTTGAAAATTAAAAGAGAAGTTAAGAATGGCGTACTTTAGTATTGAGGGGCATTAGCGTACTTTTTGGATGTTTATATGTTTAGTTTTATTTTTAGTTCTTTTATTTCCTTCTTATTATTAAGTAAGGACAGTTTTGTAATTTCTATTTATTCTCCTTATAAATAAGATGTGGGGGTGAGATGATGAACTCACTCATTCTTTTCTCATTCAACATGGTATCATAGTATACTGCACAGGCTAAAATGACACGGATAGTAGTCATTTTTGCCATAAGTGCAAATGTTTCCTGGTAGTCAATTCCATAGGTCTGTGTGAAGCCTCAAGCTACTAATCTGGCCTTGAACCTGTCTATAGACCCACCTTCTTTTTGCTTAATAGTAAAGATGCACTTGCACCCCTCAGTCTTCTTCCCTGGTGGAAAACCATCAAGGTCCCATGTCCCATTCTTCCTCAAGGCTGTCATTTCCTCTACCATGGCTGCTTTCATCTCGTATCTGCAACTGCATCCTGCCAATGTTTGGGAATAGACACAAAAGACAAAGTGGAGACAAAAACAAGGTATGATGGAGACAAATATTTATAACACATACTAAAAAATAGAATGTTGAGTACGGGACCTAGTATGTTTCTTAAGAGCAATAGGTAAATCTGACTCAGAATATTACCAAAAGGAAGGATCTCATTTTCTGAAACAATATATGGATCCAGAGCTGACAAAGGGATATGTGTAGGTGTATTGATGGTGGTGGTTTTTCCCTGCTTGAGTCTGGTTAGGCTATAAACTTGAAGGCAAGGTGGCTCCATGAAAATTTGTTCAACAGAGGGTGAAGATGATGTAGGAGAAGGTAGGTGTTGTTATCTCCCCCTGAAAAGGAAGGGGAGAGGGCATAGGTGTGATAATATGCTCATCTTCCTAAAGACTAGGCTCCTCTTGAAGATGGGACCCTAGGTAGTAAGGTAGGTACTCATAGAAGAGAACATCCATGGAAACGAAAGTGCGGCAGGCTGGGGGGTGGTAACATTTATAGCCTTTCTGGGTTGGAGAATAGCCCAAGAAAAGACAACAGAAACCACGGGGTTCTAGTTTTCCTAGAGATCGATGGTTGCGCACATAGCACACGCAGCCAAAGATCTTAGCGGGAATAGTATGGGAGGAATCATTGAGAAGAAGGGTTAAAGGAGAGAGATGGTCCAAGACTGGGGTTGGAACACAGTTGATAAGGTAGGCTGAGGTAAGGATGGCATCACTCCAATATTGTGGTGGCACATTACCGGCAAACATCAACGCACAAGCCACTTCAAGGAGATGGCAATTCTTTCTTTCAGCCACCCCATTCTGAGCAGGAGTATCAACACAACTTGTCTGGTTAAAATACCATTATCCGCCAGATAACGTTGAAACTCCCCATCAAGGTACTCTCTACCATTGTCACTTCTGAAAATCTTTAAAGAAGCGTTAAACTGAGTCTTAATCATCTAGTGAAACTGACGAAAGCACCAAAACACTTCATTCTTATTATGCAAAAGATAAATTCAAGTAGTTCGAGAATAACAATCTATAAAGGTAACAAACCAACGGTGACCGGTAATTGAATTTGTTCTGGCTAGTCCCCAAACATCAGAATAAACCAAATGGAAAACAAAATTACTGCGGACTATACGAAGACCAAGTTTGTTTATCCAGAATACAAGCTTCGCAAAAAAAACTCGTCTTGTTTACATTTATTTGCTAAAGAAGGGAAAAGACTCGCTAAAACTATAAATGAAGGATGCCCAAGCTGCTGGTGCCATTGTTGAATATCAAAGGATGCCGAATAAAGTTGATGTACTGGGCTTGGGGAAGCTTAAACTGACTTTGGGAGACCTTTCTCAAGCAAATGCAGACCTATGGAATTGACTACCAGGAAACATTTGCACCTGTGGCAAAATGACTACTATCCGTGTCATTTTAGCCAGTGCAGTATACTATAATTGGGATCTACAGCAACTAGACATCAAGAATGCAGTTCTTCATGGGGAGTTAGCGGAGGTAGTATACATGGATGTTCCTCTAGGGTTACCTCATCAGCCATTGAAGGAAAGGTCTGTAAGCTGAAACGATCTCTCTATGGTCTCAAACAAATAATCCCCTAGGGCATGGTTTGGGAGATTTCACAGAGCTATGACATTTGCAGACTACAAACAAAGCAATGTTGATCACACATTGTTCATTAAGTAAAGAGATGGCAAAATTACTATTCTCATAGTATATGTTGATGATATTGTGGTTACTGGTAGTGATGATGAAGAAATTGGACAGCTGAAAGCCTTATTAGGAAAAGAGTTTGAAGTCAAAGACCTAAGAAAACTGAGATATTTCCTTAAGATTGAGGTAGCTCGCTCCACCAGAGGTATCTATTTGTCTCAAAGGAAGTATATACTTGATCTTATCTCAGAGATGGGTCTCTTAGGATGTCGGCCCTGTGACACACCAATTGACCCTAATGTCAAACTACAAGAAAAGACCGGTACACCAATTGATAAGGAACAGTACCAACGACTAGTTGGAAAGTTGATATATCTGGCTCACACTCGACCTGATATTGCCTTTGCAATGAGCTTGGTGAGCTAATTTATGCATGACCCTTATACTTCTCATATGGATGCTGCTCTCCACATATTGCACTATCTCAAATCTGCTCCTGGAAGGGGAATCCTACTTTCCTTTTAGGGTCATCTTAGAGTTGATGCCTACACTGATGCAGACTGGGTAGGAAATCCAGATAGAAAATTTGTACCTTTATTGGAAGGAACCTAGTGACTCGGTGCAGCAAGAAGCAGAATGTAATACCCCATTCAAGTGCAGAGGCTGAGTTTAGAGCTATGGCTTAAGGGATATGTAAGTTATTATGGTTACAGAGATTACTCAAGGATCTGGGTATCAGTACTTCCTAGCCTATGAGATTATTTTGTGACAATAAAACTACAATTAATATTGCTCACAATCCAGTTCAACATGATAGGACTAAGCATGTAGAAATTGATCGTCACTTCATCAAGGAAAAATTGGACAGTGGACAAATTTGTATTCCATATGTTCAATCAAGTGATCAATTAGCTGATATCTTTACTAAAGGACTTCCCGGGAAGATGTTTCATCCACTCTTGTCCAAGTTGTGCATGATTAATATAAATGCACCAACTTAAGGGGGAGTGTTGAGAATGGCGTACTTTAGTATTGAGGGGCATTAGCATAATTTCTGGATGTTTATATGTTTAGTTTTATTTTTAGTTCTTTTATGTCCTTTTTATTATTAAGTAAGGTCAATCTTGTAATTTCTATTTATTCTCCTTATAAATAAGATGTGGGGGTGAGATGATGAACTCACTCATTCTTTTCTCATTCAACAAGAGAAAAGAAATCAAAGTAACCTTCGATGATGGATGAGCAAAATGGACTCATCCAGAGTCCTCACCCACACAGCATCTCAGTGTTCTAGAAATGTTTAGTATCAGGTCAGGTCCAACTTCCAAGAGACAAAAGCAACGAAAGCAATCCATGGCATGTGATGAGAAACATCACCCATGATGCACCATCTGTGACCGATCATGACAACCGCAATTGGCTGAAACAAAGCAAGGAACGCAATCATATATCAGATCATTTGCAGCTGCACTGATTAATATCTTGATTCAGAAGTAATTTTTTACCTTGCTCCTGGGTTCCAAGCCTTTCTTCGTCTCTTTTTTAGATGAACTTTGCTATGGTTTTGTCTCTTCAGGGATCCGTTTCAAAACTGCAAAGAAAGGGAGAAAAGGAACCAAGGCAGGTCTCATGAGCTTTCTTGCTCCGCTTCCATCTAAATTCTGCACAGAAGCTCACACTAGACAATTTCAAGACTGTCGACAGGTCACAACTCACAACTCAAAACACATACACTCTCTCTCTTTTGCAGTTAACTTGAAGAGAAGGTCAGTGAAGTGCGCACACTGCCGTCAGAGAAAAGAAGATCAGGGAAGTGCGCAGATCGCCTAAGAAGAAACCTTTTCTTAAACCGTTGGACGAAAGAGTAAAAGATAAGAATGAGGTTTAAAACTAACGATTGTAGTGTTTTTACAACGAGGGTAAAAATGTCATTTAAACTTTTCTGTTAGGCAACCTTACAGTATGGGGTGCGGTTGTCATTATTGACAATAATTGGAGGTGGTTGAAATTAAGGTAAATCTCAAGGGAGGTCAGTGAAATTTTCCTAAAGTATTACCAGTGAGAAGCCAACAAAAAAACAAAGACTGAAATGGTAAAGTTGAGGGTTGAGAAAGTTACCAGTTGGTCAGCCTCAACAATGTGAAGAAAGAGAAAAGAGAGGACAAGTGAAGAAGCAATGAAAAGAACCCTAGTAAGAACAGCTATATTAATGGAGGAAGAAGCACAAGGAATATTAGAAAGGAAGGCTTTGTGTTGTCAAAGACAATTTTGAGTCCGAGTAAAATGGAGAAGAGAAAGTTGTATTTATAGACCCTGCACACGCACTTACAAAGTCATACAGAGACGGAGATAGAGAGAAAGAAGCGATGGAAAAGGGTAGGCGCATGCGAGGGCGGGAACATTCTCACCCTTCCGTACACTGAACCTTAGTTTCATTAAAAAAAAAAAAACCTTTTATGAGTTGGATATAGAATGGAGGAGCCAGAGACTACAGTTTTGGGAACCATGGATGGAGCCATGGAGTTCTGTCATCCCTAATTCCTCATCCCCAGTCCTCTCCTCTTGTTTGTCAACCACCTCTCATGACCTCTTTAACAAACCTCACAAGAAGGAGAAGCAGGAGAACAACTAACAACAAAAGTTACTCACTCAAGAATCCTCTACAACACCTCCACCCCTTCCCTGTTTCTTCCTGTTACATAATATATTTGAATCTTCTTATTATTTATGCTGGATTGGATTCACCCCCCCCCCCTCCACTGCTCACTCAATTTGAGGTGAGTTTTCTCATTAACACATGCAAGAGGAGGTGAGTTTTCTCAAAAACATGCGCAGCAGGTAGCGTCGGCACCTGAAATGACGCCACACCACCCAACCTATCTTGATTCCGGCACGGCAGACTCAGTTTCTTCATCCTTGCGATCGGACCACTTACCGCCGCCACCTCCGCCATACTGGCAACATAAAAACCTGTAATCTGATAAATGAACCTGAAACCAATGCCCTTTTTTAGTCCATTTTTTAAGCAATTTTGTTTGGGTTAGCAAGCTCCAAGGCAAGTCTTCCAACGAACAAATCATGCATCCAAAGCAAATATAGTGGTGGGATTGATGCTTGCAGAAAATTTCTCAATACTGATGGCTTGCGGGATTTGTACAGGGATTTGGTATGTCTATACTGACTTACGCCCCCTCAAATGCATTTTGGTGGGCCTCGCATTCGGTGGCGCAGAGACTGGTTTGGGGTGGAATTGGTTATTATCTCTGCAAGAGAAATGAAATTAGTAAAGACAGTGATAACACAATCACACAATCGAAAGTGTCAATTTCCAGCGGGATTCCAAAACATGGGTACCCCAGCAGTAGATCTTGTAGAGAAAGTGTTGTAATATGGGAATATGAGTTCTGTCCAGGTTCGATGTATGTGGGGATATAAGTGCTGACTCATACTGACTTATTTCTCAACTACCTCACCTACTTTCCTTTCGTGTTATTTACTTTACATTTCTTTCTTTCTTTTCATATAAATCCTTTTACTCTACAAATGAAGCATGACCTCAATCATTCTAAACAAGTCAATTATTCCTCTCAACATGGTATCAGAGCAGAGATCCTCCTTGGGAACCAAACCATAGAGAGTCCCTTTCTCACTCGGTTTTTCTCTCTCATAACGCCGCCACCTCCCTAGCGTCTCCCTCTCCTTTCTCGCGACCTCCCAGCGTCGCCTCTCTATCTCGGCTGCAACTTCCAACATCTCTCTCTCTCAATTAGCCACCGCTAGCAACTCTCAGTGGTAGTACCTTAGCCCACAGAGAGTCCTCTCTAAGGCTGGTTTCTCAAATCAGACAATGGTGGATGTTAGCGTCATAAAATTGTAACTGTACACTGTTTTGACTTAGTCAAAGGAGTTAGTGCTAGTTTCTAGGACTTGGAATCCTATTGGTGTATGGACTCCTAATTAATTTTTTAGTTTGCTTTATTAGTTTCCTTTACCAATTAGACTTGTTAGTTTCTTTTTCCTATTTTGAGTTTACTTTGTCTTTAGTTTGTGACTAGGACTCTGACTTGTAGAGTCCTAGATCCTATCTAATAGTTGTTTTCTATTTTCTATAGATACAACCTACAAAGAAAGGAACATAACACATCAATTCTCTCCATTTTGTCTTATTTTTCTATTTTGTTACAGTGGAGATTTGAGAAACCCTATTTTGCAGAATTATTAATTTTTGCATGGATTTACAGGACTCCTTGTTCCTGTGATGATATATCAAGAGACTTTTGTCTATGGTTGTGATTGATTATTGACCTCTTTGCTCCGTCATCATATCCGACGTTACTACCACCTCCTCTAGAACCGATGGAACAGGTCGTGATAACCATTTTCCCTCGTTCCTTGTGAGCTATGTCCGTCTTGATGGGAGCAACTATTTGTTGTGGTCACGATCTTGTCATCTGTCAATTGATTATCATGGTTGCATAGTTGTCAAGGCGTTCGGGCGAGTCAGATAGGGCTAGACGGTTGGTCGCCTTAGTGTATCATGCCTCATTTTATTTGTTTATTTTTTTAATCAATGTCATTTATAGCATTTTTATTGGATGTATAAAGTACATATATACACCATAATGTATGGAATCATGCAAATGCATTAAAATCAATGAAAATTAATGGCTAACCCCTCTTTTTTGTATAAATCCTCTTATTAAGATGTACCCTTACAAAGCCTTGGGAACGCCTTGGGTACGCCTTGGGTATGCCTTGGGCAAGCCTAGGCGCCCAAGCACCTCTCCAGCGCCTTGGGTCACCATGGTGCCTTGACAACTATGTGTGGTTGTACCAGTCCAGGGGGAGATACAAAACCCTATGTGGGTCTATGTTCGGTACCCTTAATAGTAGCAGCACCTAGACTACACCACCACTGCACCTCCTCTACCCAGCCTCTCGCCATCTCCCAATCTAGGTCTTGATCCCGGTCGTTCTCCATCTGGTAGTCTCGCACCTGCTCCTTAAAGTCTTTTTGATCCATCTCTTAATATACACATTGCTATCCGGAAGGGAACAAGATCTTGTACACATCACTCTATTACTCCGGTGGTGTCGTATGACTCTCTAGCCCCATCCTATTGGGCTTTTGTGTCTTCTTTGTCTTTTGTTTCTCTTCCTTGAAACTGGCAGGAGGCTCTTACCTATCCCAGATGGAAGGCGGCCATGATTGAAGAAATGCAAGCCCTGAAAAAAAATGGCACTTGGGACTTGGTTCTTCTTCCTCCCCAGAAACATACAATGAGTTGTATGTGGGTATTTGTAGTAAAGCAGAACATGGATGTACTGTGAATAGGTACAAGGCCCGATTAGTGGTCCGTGGCTTTACTCAAACTTATGGCCTTGACTATCAGGAGACTTTTGCACCTGTTGCAAAGCTGAACACTGTTCAAGTACTTCTCTCCTATGTTGTTAACCTGGTTGGGAACTGCAACAACTAAACGTCAAGAATGCATTTCTTAACGGTAAACTTAAAGAGGAGGTATACCTTGATGTTCATCCTAGGTTTTCAACCTTAGCAACACAAGGGAAGGTCTGTGAGCTTAAGCGATCCCTTTATGGCCTACAGCAGTCACTTCATGCCTGTTTCGGTCGCTTTCATAGGGCAATGGTGTCGAATGGCTACACTCAAAGCCATGCTGATCATACCTTTTTATCAAGCAATCTGGTGATAAGATTCTCTCTTCTTATTGTGTACGTAGATGACATTGTGGTCACTAGAAATGATACAGAGGAGATTACGAATTTGAAGACTTATCTAAATCAAGAGTTTGAGATCAAAGACCTTGGGAAGTTACGTTATTTCCTCGGCATTGAGATTACTCACTCTATTATGGGTCTTTCCTATCCCAGAGGAAATATACATTAGACCTTCTTTCAGAAACAGGGATTCTTGGTTGTAAGCCCTCAGATACTCCACTCAAATCCAATGTTTGTCTCTCTAACAAGGATGGGGATCCTGTTGATAAGGTTCAGTATCAGAGGTTAATTGGCAAATTGATCTACCTCTCTCATACTCATCCTAACATTGTTTTCGCTATTAGCATGGTCAATCAGTATATGCATGACCCTTATACTACCCATTGGGAAGCTGTGCAACCCATCTTGCGTTACTTAAAGTTGGCTCCCAGCAAAGGGGTGTTTCTCTCCTCTAATGGTCACCTATGGGTTGAGGCCTTCACTGATGCTGATTGGGACAGCTCCTCTGATGATCGTCATTCTACTACTGGGTATGGTACATTTGTCGGCGGCAACTTGGTCATTTGGCGAAGCAAGAAACAAACTGTTGTTGCCCGGTATAACGCAGAAGCTAAGTTTCGGGCTATTTTTTATGGCATTTGTGAGTTAATGTGGCTCCAGCGACTGATGAGTGACTTAGCTATTCCTGTTCCGTTACCTATTGTGATAGCAAGTCTCCGATTAGTATTTTTCACAATCCTGTCCAGCACGATCACACCAAACATGTGGAAATTGATCGTCATTTTATTAAGGAGAAACTAAAGCAATGACTGATTTGTATTCCTTCTGTCAAAACTGGAGATCAATTAACTGATATTTTTACTAAAGAGATAAGTGGTAATTTATTTCATCCCATAGTTTGCAAGTTGGGCATGCGTAATATTTATGCACCAACTTGAACGGGAGTATTGTAATATGAGAATATGGTTTCTGTCCAGGTCCAATGTATGTGGGGATATGAGTGTTGACTCATGCTAACTCATTCCTCACCTACCTCACCTACTTTCTTTTTGTATTCTTTCTTTTCATGCAAATCATTTTACTTTATAAATGAAGCATGACCTCTATCATTCTAGACAAGTCAATTATTCCTCTCAACAGAGAAGCAAAGAGGGATGGAGACCAATGGGAGGAGTGATCGACGACGGAGGAGGTGATGGAGGTGGTGTTTGTCGCCAGAGTTGCATCGGAAATATTTTCCAATGTGGGAAGAGAGTTATCCCCAGCAAGAGCATAACCAGGAGCAAAAGTGTTATTTGTCAGTCAAATTAAAATGGGAGGGCAATTGGGTCATTTAACATTTTATGTTATTCAAATTAACAGTGTTGGTACGATTGCAATTAATCACAATGTCGGGTTAGGTGCCTTTAAGACAAAGTATAGGGGAGGTGGGTGAAATTTTTCCTTTTATTATGTCAAATGACCGTATATGTATTCGTTTCATTCACAACCAAGCAGTGAAGATTAAGAAAAAGCTAAAAAAAACTGCAGCAGATATTTCATCGACGATATCATCAATAGCCTGAGTATTTCCTTTCTATCAAAACTATCCAATGAATGCTTATAAGTAAAATTAAATCAATGCAGATTGAAGGAGGTCAGAAATTAATGTTAAGCCCAGAAAATGGTAATTAGGAACTTACTGAACCGATCAATTTGTTGTTGGGAGGTCATAACATTTGGAGGGAGTAAGCCACGAAGATCAAGACGATCTCGCTCTGTCATGGAGAAAGCGGTTCCCTGGTTTACGTAAGTAAGAAAATGACAATTACTTCCAAATGTGCTTCACTCGGTCATCCTAGACAGTACTAGTTATCGATGAGCTTGAGCATAAAACTATCAAATTTTAAATCTTCAGTAACACAACAAGCTTACAGTTAGAATTCTAAAATTCTACGCTCCAAAGCTGAAATCCTGGTCAGTATAGTTGAAAATCGGTTCAAGCAAGTTGAGAGATTGATAGAGAAACAGAAGAATCACCTTATTGAACCATGGATCGTGAAGGATATCGAGGCTGCGCTTGTGGACTATAGTAGGGCGAGAGCCTTCAGCTGTAGTGAAGGATCTTCTGTCAATCATCATCGTCGTCGTCATTGTCATTCGCTGCTTAAGGCGTTTGATGATTGACGAAGAAGAAAGTCGGAGCTGAGAGGAGAAATTCGACATCTCTGAAGCAATAAGTTAGACCTTCCGCAGCTGTTGTGCAGAGGTAAATGTGAACTAACCGGAACTAAGAAGTCAGAGACACTTTTCTTTTTTTTGGTAAATAAGTCAGAAACAATTTAAAGGCAGAAGGGAGGGGAGAGAGACAGAAAGAAGGATGACGTTGACGGTAGCGCATTAGCAGTGGGGGCCTGGTGGATTCAATGTCCAAACTGTATTTTTTCCACTTCAAATTTTTCTTCCAACCAAACAGAATCACAGGAAAATTAAAAGGAAAAGTAATGAGAATTTTCAAACTTAAAAAATATATGATGCCCTTAGGGGTGTTAAACGGATTTGGCTCCTCTACCTCACTAGGGAGGATTTTTTTTCCATTTCGCTTTGATGCATGAAGGAGTAAATCAAAAATGATTTGAAAATTCTTACCAAAACCGATTAATAAAGGGTTTTGGTTTATTGTTTTCAAATGGTTCTTTGACTCACGGCTTAAACAATTTTAATTTCCGTTTAAATGGTCTTGAACTTACGGTTTAAAGGGTTTTATGTTCAAATGCCAAAGGTTAAGTCTCTTATTCTCCTAGTCCCAGGGAAATGGGTAAATGCCCAAATAAGTATATGGTAATTGGTTTAAAACAGATCGTAGTGTTAATCGATTTGCACCGACGGTTAAACAGTTTAAAATCAAACCGACCCGTTGAGGAAAACAATGTCAAATGGAAAACCATAATCAAATAGTTTGGTTCACAATTCATTTCATTTTTGACACCCTTATCAAGATCAAATCCCTAAGCAATCAATAGGGCTGCTAAGATCCCATTCCCTCTCACATCTTAATTATATAAGTATAGAACTGAGATTATCTGTCCTCCTTAATCTTGGTGACTCTCTATTAATGAAATAGTTTCTTACATTATGTTTTGTATGGCATGAGAGGTTCGCTCACCCTCAACTATGCGAACCTCTCCTTAAATTAACAAAGCAATAGGATGACTACCTTTCCATTATCTTCATTATTCCTTTATTTTATTTTTTTATGAAATACATCACTGGTAATCAAATTTCAAGGATTTATTATTCATATCATCATCTATTTCTTTTCTAAATTTTCAAATTAGTTATGACATATGTTAGGAGGGAAAAATCTCCTCCATTTAAAATCTTACACGTGTCAAGTTACGCCTTCGGAGCTTGAGCCCTCGGAGTATCTCGCGCTCGGTATCGTGTATTCGGCCTATCATGCATACGGCCTCTCATGCGCCCGGCCTCTCGGGTAGCGCTCGGAGTTATAGTCCTACTCGGCTACGGTTCTCAATCGGAAGCCAGAGTCTCATTGTGATTATGCTACCTCCGAGGAGTCCTTCTCTCGGTCTGATACGACACCGACTATTCCGGTCGGCCATTACTCACACGTTGACACGTGTCAGTCCCAGAGCTGACCGACCTAGTTTCCTTGGCTAAGGTCTCCGACTCCTACTCGAAGTCTACCACATTAGTGTCCCACAGAGCGACACATGGAAATCCTATTGGCAGTCTACTCCCCTGAGTCCTGGTACCTCCATGCTTCTTCACAATCTATAAGTAGAGGTCATCCCTCAAGGTAAACCCTAAGTTACAAGCTATTATTATTTATCCCTCTCACACGCTCAAACTCTCTCATCGTCCCACTCTTTAAACTGGAGATTGCATTCTGCTATCTCTTGACTGTTTACCTTGGGAATCTAACTTAGACATCGGAGTGTACCCGGGGCTTAGGCACCCAATTTTTTTGTCTCTTCTCTGTGATTACAGGTCATTCAGAGCGCGGATCGACGGACGATTTTCAACCGTAACAGTTTGGCGCCCACCGTGTGGCCTTTTTTGACTGAGTTTGAAGATTAGCACGTGAGAACTCTGATTTCGATGGCTCACAGAAGAACCAAAGCACGGGTGTCGCACGCCCATTATGAGTCATCAGTGCGTGTGGGTAGTAGCGAAAGCACGACGAGGGCAGACCGTGAGCCTGCACCCGCACCAGTACCGGAACCAGCACCAGTACAACCGCCAGCACCGGCACCGGCTACGAGCCACACGCCGACGGTAACACCGTCACCACTGCCTCCTCAGTATATCACTCGCCAGCAGTTCGATGAATTGAGACAGCAAATCAAACAGCTAGTGAGAGTCTTGAGAGGCACCCGAGCAAGTAGTTCGGTAGCAGGAGGAGAGAATCCCCACCCGGCACCGAATCCGCCACCGGAAGCTCCGCAAGCGGCCCATCCGCCAAGGGCGAGGGCGGACCCTGCAAACGCCTTGCCAAATAATCTCCCAGCAGGAGATCAAGCTCCTGGACGGAGCGTGGCCTGGCTCGCCGCTCAGCATCCCCCGCCACATCAACATCAGGCGCCAATCGCGCCGCCCCCGGTGAGAGGCGCGGGGCCCTTCCTCGACGCCCTCCGCCAGGAAAGAGTTAATGAAGAAACACCAGGAGCGGGTGCTCAACCTCCGGACACGCCCCAGTCCGAGGTCGAGCTACGTCTATTGGAACTAACCACTCAACTTTAGCAGGTGGAGCAGAACAGGCTAGCCCCGTCGAGAACAGCCTATACTGCAATTACGGCGCTCTCGGACGAAATCATGAGGGTACCCCCTCCTGACAACTTCAAGATGCCGGTCTTGGACTTGTACAATGGGAGTACCGATCCCGAGCAGCACCTGGATGCCTTCGTCTCTACGACGCTATTCTACCCTCTGAGCGACGGCCTTATCTGCAGAGCGTTTCCTTCAACGCTCCGAGGCTCCGCTCGTATATGGTTTAATAATCTGCCTCCGAAGAGTATCACTTCGTTTGAGCAATTATCGAACAAATTTCTGAAGCACTTTCAGGCAAGCCAAGTGCGCAAAAAGACATCGTACCATCTATCGAGGGTTAAACAGCAGAAGGACGAGTCCCTGCGGGACTTCATCAAGCGTTTCAATACCGAGGTGCTCGAAATCAAGGACGTCGAACCCGCAGTGCACATGTCCAGCCTGCAGGCCGGCGTAACAGACCGGGAGCTTTGTTGGTCCCTTGCCAAAAAGCCACCGAAAAATCTGGACGACCTGCTTGCTAGGTGCGAGAAGTACACCGCCGCAGACGAGACGACGAGGGCCCAAAAAAATAATACAGTAAACAATCTGAAGGCCGAGCAAGCGCTTGCAGATAAGAAAAGGCCTGAGACGGGCGACCAAGCGTCGAGCTCTGTCGACCCAAAAAAGTAGAAGTCCGGTAAGGATCAAACCTATCGGCATCCGTACAAGAGCTTCGAGTATTATACTCCACTCAACACTTCGATGACGGAGATTCTCGAAGTGGTCAGGAACGATCGAAACCTTCGATTCCCGCCAAAAGCACTCGACGACGGGAGGAATAAAGATCGCTCCCAATACTGTCGCTTCCATCGCGACTACGGCCACAAAACGGAGGAGTGCAAGTACCTCAAAAGAAAGATGATGACCTTATCCGACGTGGATACTACGACAATTTTGTTCGAAACACTGACCGAACACTGGATCCCGCTTGGAGGGACCAGGGATTACCACCTCCACCTCTGAGGAACCCTCAACCCAATAACTGCCGAGCGGATGCTAACAATAACCAGAACGTCGCTCGGAGGGACGACAGAGACCCTGATGGTGGACCGATTGCCCGCAGACAGTGGTTCGGCGCCATCCAGTTTGGGTCGATCGAAAGCTCATCTAGAGCTTGGAAGGAAAGGGTGTCGGCAAGCTTGAAGGCCGACAGCGCACCCAGTCTAACTCCATCCCGTCTTGGTCAGAACCAGAAGCCATCCTCCGAGAAAGCCGAAGAAGGAGGAAGTTTCATCCAACTTCAAAGAGAAGAAAGGCCGAGCAGAGGTTCGTAGGCAGTCCGCATCCCAAGGACCGACCTCACACAGCAATGGGCTTGCGTATCCCTGGTGACAATGGAGTCTATGCCATCACTAAGGGACCCCAAATAGAGGGCAAAGTAGTTCTCACCATCGTAGGACCAGCGACCGGAATCGCCTCTCCGCGTACAGGAAAGCCCGCGGAGGAACACTTGCAAACTCCGATCGCGGACAATCGGCCAGAGAAGACTATCCTGGTCGGCTACCTGCTGCCCGAGGGACAAAGGGAATGATCCTACAGCATACCCCAGACATTACAGACCGAGCTCATATAAGCTAACCATCATCGGCGGGAGGAAATTCCAAGGACATGGCATGCCACCAAAGTTTGAAAATATTATCAATAATTAGCAACTTTTTATTCTCAAATCATTACAGAAATTTTCAATTATTTTTTCCAGCATGTCTCAGTTGTATACCGGACCCCCTGAGGGCATCCGCTTAGTTTCTTTTAATACAGAATAGCACATACAGTTTAGTCAACTCAGCAAGTCTTTCATAGCCGGTTCTTCCGGCCCAACCGATCTCACCCAAGCACAGGACAAACATTGCCCTCGGCGTATCTTTCTACCGTGGTCCACAAGCAGACCACAGTAGCATGACGATCACACTCGTATCTTCCTACCGCGGTCCACAAGCAGACCACAGTAGCATAAAGACCATACTCGTACCTTCCTACCATGGTCCACAAGCAGACCATCGTAACATGAAGGTCACACCCGTATCTTACTACCACGGTCCACAAGCAGACCTCGGTAGCATGAAGACCATACTCGTACCTTCCTACCATGGTCCACAAGCAGACCATCGTAGCATGAAGGTCACAGCCGTATCTTCCTACCACGGTCCACAAGCAGACCTCAGTAGCTTGAAGACCATATTCGTACCTTCCTACCATTGTCCACAAGTAGGCCATGGTAGCATGAAGGTCACACCTGTATCTTCCTACCGCATGAAAACCACATGCATATCTGCCTACCACGGTCCACAGGCAGACCATGCTCAGATCTACCTACCATGGTCCACACGCAGACTCCTGCAGAAATAGCATCTATCTAACTATACCTTCGGGCATCAGTAGCCCGGCTAGGGCAAACCATACTCGTATCTCAAACATGAGCTGCTCGGATATACCTAAGTGCTCTCGGCCAGCCAAAGCGCCAAGCCGAAAACACTTCCGGGGTAGGAGGCGGTTCAATGCCTTAGACATTTTTCTAAGGAGTGCCTGTGGCCGGATTTGACATCGTTCGTTCTCGGACTCTACTACAATCTAATATCCCCAGCTACTTTAACTACTTAAGTGTTCTCGGCATACCGAGGGCCGAACAAACAACACTTCCAGGAAAATCGCCGAACAGGTAACAAAATACGAGAAGATAGAAAGAATGGATATTTTATTGATAAAGGCCCTAGAAGGGCAGTGGTACAAATATACAGTTAAAAAAAAACACAAAACAAAGAAGACAAAATATACAAGTGCTGCCTCTTCAAGGCCGGTTCTCCTCGGCCGGGAGTGCTTAATCCTCGGATGGCGGTGCAAGGTCCGGGAGCTCCACGAGCGGCGTCTGCGGCACTTCGTAAGGAGGAAGGTCGTCCTCGAGCATACGGTCAGCCTTCTTAGCTGTCGTCGGCTCCTCCAGGTCCTCAACGACAAGCAGGGTCTCCACGGGATCGGGGGCTCCAACCCATCAATCTGGGCGACAATCGAGATCTCCGACCAGTTTATCTTGAGGGCGCCCTTATCCGCTAGTTGTTCCCTCAAGTATCTGACCCCTCTCAAAGTACACGTAGAAGGCCTCGTCGATGTCCTCTTCATACTGAGCCGAAGACTTGTACTCGACGACAGCTCGAGCTAAGGCATCCCAGTGAGCCTCCTCGGCCTTATTCAACGCTTCCTTGGCAGCCCTGGCTTCTTCCTCAAATTTTTTAATCCTCTCCTCCAGCGCCAGGTTCGCCTGCTGCTCAGCCTGCAGATCTTCCTTGGTCTTCCGTCGCTTGTCCTCGAATGACCGAAGCTTTTCCTCGGATGAATGCACTCTCTTATGCTCTTCGTCAAAGGCGGCCTCGGCTTTGTCCAGCGACGCCCGGAGGACGACCTTTTCTGCAACGAGATCCTTAAATTTTGAGGATTTATTGGTTAGATTCTCCTTGGTAGCCTTCAGAGCCTCGCGCAGGAAGATCTCAAAGACCTTCTTCTCGTCTATGTCGAGAAAGGCCCGAGTAGACAGCTCGCTGACCTCAGCCAGAAGATTGCTCATCTACACAAAAGGGATCACTCAGAAAATGACCATGAATAAAAAAAGAAAGAGATGAAGACTCTGAATATTACCTGACTGCATGCCGTGAAGGCTCGTCTGTAGACGTCCTCATTTAACAAGTTGGAGGTGAAGGCTATGTCCGCTGGGAGGCATCCCTCGGTGACTATGATTTAGCCGGCCTTGTGCTTTTGAAGACCTAGTCCGTCGATTTCAGTCCGAACGCAGGAGAGAAAGGTACCTTCGGAACCTCCTGCTTCTCATCCCTCTGGCGGGCCGTGTGCCCGACTTCCTCCTTGGAGGCCCCAATGGCCCCGGTCAGATCAACCACCTTCGGGCTTTCGGTAGCCTCCTTCGCCGCAGGCGTCACCGCGCCCTGATCGGCCTTGATTTCCTTCGCGGCGACCACCTGAAGGGGCTGGACTTCCTTCGTCGCAGCCCCCGCTGTTGTCTCCTCTTGACGGCCGAGGCTAGGGGCCGGCCTTGTCTTATATATATCGGTCGGAAGCTCCGTGGCCGACTTTATCTTTTTCTTCGGTGGCTCCTCGGGCATGGGCCCCTTGCCCTTTGCCTCGGCCGTGGCCCTCGGTTCTTTCCGTGGAGGTGTGCCCTCCTGCCTGCCAATCGGCTGAACCCCCTTCGCGGCCTCGGCCGTCCGTTTGGCCAGGATTCGGGCAACGATCTTATCGTCTTTGAAGTTCACTGCAATGAGAAAATGGTTAGCGACAACATGAAGACAGCAGCAGTACATAGTCTGAGTCGTAAAATTATTAAACTCACCGAGGAGGTCGTGCTAGGCCAACTGCACGGGATCCGCAAGGTCGGAGAGGCACACAGTATTCCTGGCCATC
Organism: Protea cynaroides; assembly: GCA_028583415.1. Taxonomy (NCBI): domain Eukaryota; kingdom Viridiplantae; phylum Streptophyta; class Magnoliopsida; order Proteales; family Proteaceae; genus Protea; species Protea cynaroides. Next base: position 67,127,215 of record CM053274.1, read on the forward strand.
ATCTTGCGTTGAGCCTTTCTCTCCTCCGTCGTCAGGAAGGGGACTTTGTTGAATCCCGTGGCGTCGACCACCAGCCAAACATTCGACAGAGGGAGGGCCGGCCGTCCACGGGAGGGCCCACGAAGAAAAATTTATCTTTCCACCCGTGGATGGAGGAAGGCTTTTGGGTGATAGCCGCGAGCTTCTTTCCGCCCCTCTGGTTGAAAAAGTACCACCCGGTCATAGCTCGGGCCTCGGTCAGACTGGCCAACTGAAAGACCGACTGAAACAAGTTCAATGTCGGAGTTTCACCCAGTCGGCGGACGAACAAGATGAAGGCAAATATGCATCGCCACACGTTCGGAGCAAGCTGGGAGGGGGCGATACGGTATGCTTAAAGAATTTCTACAACTAATGGGTGAAGGGGAAACCAGAGCCCAGACTTCAAGGTGTGTTCATACACACAAATCTTTGACGTGTTCACGGTACAGGCCCGCTCATCGGAGGTTGGGAGCCGAACGCGGACATTCGTCATTGGCTCTACGAGCTGATATGCCCGACAGATCGATAACAAAGCCGCTTCGATTTTGATCTTACTCGGCATCTTCCATGCTGGGACGGTGCCGAATGCAGTTACCGACGGTCGGCCGCCTCTCTAACGAGAAGCCCGTAGAGCCGTAGGGCCCGCAGGGCATCCACGCTCTTCGGCCTTAGAGGAACTCTTATCAAGTTCCTCCTCTGAAACCGTATTGGAAGCCTTGGAGGCTACGGACCATCCTTCCCTGGAGGAGGATGATTCCTCAGAAGAAGAAGTTCGGGAAAGGGCCATTTTCTCACTCACCCTCACTCTAACGGAAGAGGTAATACTATTGGAGGAAAAGCTACTAAGTACGAAAGAACAAGAAAGGAAATGTAAGGAGACTTACTGGTTGAAAGAAATTGAACTCTGACTGCAGAAGCAAAGCTCGAAAACAGGGATGTTCGTCTAGACTCCGAGTGCTCTGATGGAACTCCGGATGCAACTGAAGCAAATGGTTGAATGAACGTAATAGTGGAGTATTTATAGGTCCTGTGATCGTAACCATCTCTTCGGGTTCTGGACACGTGCTTCAGCACCATTGGTCATCGTCTGCCATGTCGGACGCGACGTGACAACCTGACGTGATGCGCAATGATGGCGCTCCTTCTCGAGGCACTCCGCCTCCTGGTAGCCGTTGGATCAATATGTCAATCCGTGTAATTTTAGTCTCAACCATTCGATGCATTCGACCGACTCGAAGAGGAGCGGCAGTTAATGGCGCTCCTTCTCAAGGCACACCGCCTCCTGGTGGCCGTCGGATCAAGGATCGATCCGCATCAAATCAAAAGATCGACGGTCGAACATGTTTGCGGAACCCGAGTTTAATGCCTCGATCCCCGTGCCTCAATCAATCGTGCAGACGGTTGGTGCAAGGCCCACTCGGAGTCATTCAATGCAGCCATCAATCTGGCAATCGGCCTCATACGGCGCAGGTTTTCTCAACGGTTTAAACTTATTGCACTATCAAATTCGTTGCATCCGACAGCGCAAGGGGCATCTGTTAGGAGGGAAAAATCCCCTCCATTTAAAATTTTACACGTGTCAAGTTGCGCCTTCGGAGCTTGAGCCCTCGGAGTATCTCGCGCTCGGTATCGTGTATTCGGCCTATCATGCATACGGCCTCTCGTGCGCCTGGCCTCTCGGGTAGCGCTTGGAGTTATAGTCCTACTCGGCTACGATTCTCAGTCGGAAGCCAGAGTCCCATTGTGATTATGCTACCTCCGGGGAGTCCTTCTCTCGGTCTGATACGACACCGACTATTTCGGTCGGCCATTACTCACACGTTGACACGTATCAGTCCCAGAGCTGACCGACCTAGCTTCCTTGGCTAAGGTCTCCGACTCCTACTCGGAGTCTACCACATGAGTGTCTCACAGAGCGACACGTGACAATCCTATTGGCAGTCTACTCCCTTGAGTCCTGGTACCTCCATGCTTCTTCACAATCTATAAGTAGAGGTCATCCCTTAAGGTAAACCCTAAGTTACAAGCTATTATTATTCATCCCTCTCACACGCTCAAACTCTCTCATCGTCCCGCTCTTTAAACTGGAGATTGCATTCTGCTATCTCTTGACTGTTTACCTTGGGAATCTAACTTAGACATCGGAGTGTACCCGGGGCTTAGGCGCCCAACTCCTTTGTCTCTTCTCTATGATTGCAGGTCATTCAGAGCGCGGATCGACGGGCGATTTCCAACCGTAACAACATAATTTTCAATTCAACTAATGAAAGTATGGACTTAAAAACACTAATAACATGATGGACCATATGGTAAAACATTTGACAAAATATTTGACACATGGTTAATTTTAACAACCTTTGCATGACTTAAAATGCTCAAACCATTCTCCTTGTTTCTCTTTTCCCCTCTATTATGGCTTCTCCTCCACCTTCTTCACTGCCCCTTGGCCCATTCGATTTTTTTTTCGGTGCCTGAAGAAGAGGATCTGCTTTTATCTGTTCCTTTGCATATCTCTCTTGTCGGCAAGGTTATATCTACTAAACGGTCTAAACCTGTCTGGTGACAGGTGGTTCTGGATGCCCTTCCAATTGCTTGGAATATTAAATATGGTGTTCATGCCTCTGTTTTCATTTCTAATCTTTATCTCTTTCAGTTTCAACATGAACTTGATCTCATCCATGTCCTTTCTGATTCTCCTTGGTCGGTTGCCAGAAACCTAATCATCCTAGAATGCTGGAACCTCGACAAGCATTGGTCTTTCGATCGATTTCCGATCTGGATTTAACTTCATGGGATTCCTCCTGACCTTCTTACTGACCGTCTAGTTCCTCAACTAGTGGGGAAACTAGGGGATGCCACTTCCATAATACTGGTCAAAGGTCTGCTCTCTAGTAAACGAGTTTCCTTTTTAAGAGCGAGGGTTACCTGACTTTTGGCAGTGCCACTGAAAGCTTCTTTTACTATTTAGCGCAGGCAAGGTACCGGCCATCTTATTTTACTACGGTACGAATGTCTCCTGCTATTTTGCTTCTTCTGTGGTCTTCTTGGCCATGTTGGTTTTCTCAGGTTTTAAAGGTGAATATGGTGCAGGACCAGTTAAATACCTCGGCCTTCCTATCGAATTTGGTATTTAGAAGAAAGTTCTCTTCCAATTCTATGTGGAGAAACTTACATCATAATTGCAAAATTGGAAAGCTTCTCTACTTTCACAGGCCGGTAAGGAAACATTGATTAAATCTGTTCTCTTGCCCATGTCAAACTATGTTTGTTCTCATTTTCGTCTGCCAATAAGTCACCTAAAATCTATCCAAAGTGCTGTTGGAAGTTTCCTCTGGAGCGATGGTCACTCTGGCAATCGAATTCATTGGGTCTCCTAGGCATGGTTATGTCTTCCCAAATCCCATGGTGGACTTGGTCTTCGCGATCCCATTCTTCAGAACCAAGCCCTTTTAGCAAAATTAGCATGGCAAGTTTGGACATCCGGCTACACTCCATGGGTTAAATTTCTTAAGGCCATTATTTTCCTCGATCGGACTTCTTACATGCATCACTTGGCCATAACCCTTCCTGGTTATGGTGTAGTATTATTGCTGGTCAACAGGTTCTTCTCAAAGGTTTAATATGGCGAGTTGGCAATGGGCAATCGATTCAGATTTGGGGTGACAAATGGATACCAACTCTTGTCGTTCGTTATTCAAAACATGCTAATACCCCTTATTCTTTGGTTTCTGATCTCATTGATACTCATACTGGTGCTTGGAAGACTAATATCCTGTGGACCTTATTTTCTCCAAATGAGGTGGATGCCATTGTACAAATTCCTCTTAGTTTGGCCCCAAGGGAGGACTAACTTATCTGGAAGCCCTCTCGGAATGGTAAATTTTCTATTAAGTTAGTTTGTTATATGCTCTCAACTAACAATATACAATCTCTTGCTACTATATCTTCTTCTTTTTCCAGCTCTTCTTGGAGTATAGAAATCCTCTCCTGCCTGAGATTTGGTAGGAGAGTTGACGGCCTGGATGGAAGGCCGACACCTAGCTCTTGGGTGAATCAGAGCCCTCCATCCGAGCCGACATCCAAGCCGACAAGCTGAGTCGACAGGGGTGTCACACCCCAATTTTGGACTAAATAGTGGTGTGATGAACCGTTAAGAGATCCAACGGTTCAAACCAGGATCTCGTCTAGGCTATGTCAACCATGTTAAATCAAAACACATTCCACAATAATAATCAGAGTAAATAATAAATAAATAACGGAAGTTTTATTAATAATGAACTGTGAGTCTATAATGATAATTAAATATTTAACAAGTTATCTTCAAGTAACCAAAACATAATTAATACTGATTACAAGTATCACAATACGAAAGTTAACCACTAAACGTAAACATAGTTGAAACACTAGCTTGACGAGCCATATTCGTCCTCCACAGCTTGCACGTCCATAGCTGATGCATGTCTACACGTTGGTGTATTCATATAATCTTCAATCGTAACACCTGCAACATCAGAAACTAAAAAGAATTACGCGTCCGAGGGTCAGCTCTTCAACCTAAGCTCAGTGAGTAAACAAAACAATGCAACAAACATATGCATGCATTTAATTCATATCTTTGGTCTGGTTTATAAGTTTGCAATGTGCTATAGAAAGGTTTAGTGGCCCCAGCACCTCTATACATGAGTGTGTGAATCCGCTCAATGGATCAAACACCATTGTTGTCCAATATGCACCCACCATGGAATAAAGATAGAGCTAAAGTGTCTGGATCAAACACCACCAATGTAAGATCCGCACTCCATGAACCCGATCTAAACCTTTCATTCATGTCGTAACAGGTCTTCCAATCATCACCGGGCCAAACAGGACGAGCGGATGACCACTAGGTAGGAAAACGGACCAGAATTAGGAATGATATTTTCATACCGGTCGATGGTACCGGTTTATGGTACCGATCAACCGGTATGGCCTACGCAGCAGACCACTTAGATTCGGAAACGGATCTCTGTGGGTCCCACTTTTTAAATTTCAAACGAAAAGACTTTCTTAATGTTAAAAGGCTTCCTAAACTCAACCCTAGCCTATATAAGGACTCCTAAACCTCCTAAAATCCCTTTCATTGATCCTCACAAACCCTAGAGAGGAGAAAGAGATTGAAGAAGGAGAAGAAGCTAGGAAGGAGAGGGAAGAGCCGCCATTGCCGTTGGACGAAGAACACTCTACCGTGAACCAATGGTAAGTGCTTAAACCTTCCTCTACGTTAAGCGTTCTAGAATGGTTAGTCATGATTAGATCAATACCATGCAAAGCGAGGTATTGATCTAAACCATATTTTTGCCGTCAAACCCTAATCTAGTCGGTAAACCCTAGATTCAAGTTCTAGGTTGAAGATCATCGAAACTAGGACTCGAATTGAGTTGGAAACAACTCTAACTCATTGCTTAGACCTAGAATATATACGAAAAACCCTAGAATCAATAGGGGGTGACCGATGTAAGGAAATAACCGGATGTATGGTCTTCCAGAACATATCGATCGACCATACCGGTCGCACCATATGTGACTGGTACCAGCGACCGATATCTCCCGAAGGCTGGTCTATGGGGACCGGTCGACCATACAGGTCGCACATTTCTCCACAGTGCCGCGGCCGGTACCTGCGATCGGTACCCGCGACCGGTCTGCACTATGAGGAGTGTTTTGACCCAGTTAGTTTTTCGACCAACGTAAACCCTAAGAAAAACTATTCTAACATAACCCTAACGTCGTGTAGGACCTTGTGATAGCAAGTTTGGATTTTGCGACGCATAGCAAGCTATCAAACAAGCGTCAGGTAAGGAATCAGACCTAAACCCTAATAATTTAATAACAGTAAAACGTTGTTAATAATTACGATTCTATGGACTGATGTTTGTGCATACTCGCATGTCATCCTTTACTTTCAGTTATTATTATTGTTAATTCATACTTTCTATGCTAGGATGTGACTGTTAGGCATGTGATTGTTTTCGTTGGTGTGTGGAATGGGAAGGGCCTGGGGTCTGGGATCATTCCTCACACTAGCACCTTTTCGTATCATTCTGTCTTAGCATGCTTGGTGCGGGTAGGGTATCAGGGGGAGGAAGTGGCACTGTGGTCTCTGACCTGGCCACTAGACTCTAGCTTTATCTCTATGCCATAGGGAGCTGTGCTGGGATAGGGCCTCCTGTGATGACATATAGGATTGGTTAATTGCGAACCCAGTTTGCAAGCTCTCACCAATAGGGGCTTACGTGTTGGTATGGGTAGGGTATCAGGGGAAGTGTTGGCTGTGTTTGATCCGGATGCTTTAGCTCTATCTCTATTCTATGGTGGGTGCATGTGGGACTATAGTAGTGTTTGATCCATTGGACGGCTTCACACACTCGTGTATAGAGGTGCGGTGGCCACCAATCCTTTCTATAGCACATTGTAAACTTAAAACTAGACCATAATGTGAATGTTACTCATGCATATGTTTGTTGCATTGTCTGATTGTCTTACTGAGCTAAGTTGTGAGCTCACCCTTGTGTACACACTATTTTTAGATGTTGATGTAGGTTATACTGTGGAGGACTATATGGATGCTCCGCCGTATGGAGGTGTTGCTGCTTTAAAAGTACAAGTAGGAGAGGACGAGCATGATGCTTCATGCGAATGCCCTTTCTGCGTGTACCTCTAGGATTTATTTAGTTTATTTATTTATTTTCAGTTGGATTTATAAATTAATGTAAGGATACTTATTTACGTTTTGGTGTGGAGAATAATTAGATATTTTATTTAAATTATCAATAGAGAATTCAGTTAATTTAATTTAAGACTTCTGCTGTATTTTATTATATTCTGATTTTGGTTATGTGCAATGGTTTGTATGAGTGGACACGATCTTATTGAGATCCTAGTGTGAGCTGTTGGTTCAGTGATAGTTCACTCGCACTTTTGGTTCAGCCGGAATTGGGGTGTGACAACCAACACTTCCCCTGATGCCCTACCTATACCAACACGTAAGCCCCTATTGGTGAGGGCTTGCAAACTGTGCTCGCAACTAACCAATCTTAATGCCAAACAGTGTATCCAAGGCCTCACCCAGCATCCCTCAATACGTCCATAAAGATAGAGCTAAGGCCCCCTGGCAGAGTCAGAGACCACACGGTCCGAGGCCACCTCCCCTGATGCCCTACAACGTAATAGTTCTGCTAAGATAATAGGGATACGTTGATGTTAGTGGGCAAGACTTGAGTAGAGATAGAGCTAGAGACTGGTGACGAGGTCAAAGACCACCATGCCACGTCCTCCCCCTGATGCCCACTCGTATCTAATACACCAACCACACACATACATTCACATGCCTATTCCTAGCATCATCATCATCATCATGTTATAAATTAACAGAATTAAATATGCATGAACAGTAATAGCTGGAATATTGGATGACATGTGAGATGCACATTACAAGCATACAAGCATATAATCAATCATGGCATTGGACTCAATAAAGTAAACAATTTATTATTGTCCAATTAGTTTAGGTCTTGTTCCCTCACCTGATCGATGTTTATTCCTCTCCCAAGCTTTGCAAGTCACTTTGAATTTATTAGGAACCTAAACAATTAATGTATTTAAGTTAGGATTCAAGTTTACCAAGTTACAGTAGTCAAAAACCTTGTTTGGTCTCAAAATAGACTTGCTGTTATCGTGTGGTCGCACGTGTGGTCGAACCCTGTGGTCGCAATATATGAGACCACACACGGTGTGGTCGAACCATGTGGTCGCATTTTATGCCACCACACCATGCGACTACACCTTTCCTGGGAACTTCCCGAATAGCTGTGGTAGACCCTCTGGTCACCCTGTGGTTGACCACAGTTGCGACCATATGATGTTTGTTCAATTTTTCATCTCTATCCATATTCTTCCTGAGTTGATTCCTTGGCTCATCACTTGGGTTCATCCTATGGTTATCCTATAGCCATTATCTACATTCTCATTATCAATTATTCCTAACCTATTTTCTCATGGTTTTTCTTAGAAATTCTATAACCGAAATCATTACATTAGATTTAACACATCAACTTGAAAAGAACCTATTCTATTTGATCTACCCTATAGAGTCAAGTTCATACCTTAAGCTTGCTGTAGAGAGATAGAACTTTTCTCTACAAAACTTTCTTTTTCAAGCTTCTTCTCCAAATCTCCTTCTTCCCCTTCTCTTCCTTTCTCTTTCTCTCTTAGGTTTAGGGTTTCAATTTGAGTTCAAAAAGAGTGAGAGAGGCTAAGGAATGTCCCTTATATAGAGGAAAACCTCCATATAGAGTCCCACTTTAATTAGGAAATAATCCCCCCTCAAATTAGGAAAGTTTTCTAAACACGGAGTCTGTTCAATATCGTGTGGTCGCACGTGGGGTCCCAAATCCGTCGATCACACGTCCAAAATATGCGACCACACATTGTGTGGTCTCATATGTGTGGTCTCATGTGTGTGGTCTCATGTGCGACCACACATATCGACCACACCAATCAAAAATGCCACCATACGTCCAAAATTTACTGATTTTTAGTTTTTGACTAGTTTCTTCCACACAAACTTAACCAGTCAACCACGCCAACTAAATTTAACTTGTTGCTTACCTTATCTTGTGGTTCTTCGTACAATTCGTTTACTTGAGCCGATTATGATGGAAAGACCAATAACGACACGAAAACATAAGGTTAGACCAGGTTCGTGGCGTGCGGGTCTTACAATGGGTGTCGACTCTGATGGAAGGCTTGGATTCACCCGAGAGCTAGGTGTTGGCCATCCATTTGGGCCGCCAACTCTCTTGCTAAATCTTATGCGGGAGAGGATGTGGATCCCTTCCTGGAGACCCATTCCACCAGTTTTGTGACGCACAATTTGGAATTGTAAAACTCTACCAAAGATTAAGCACTTCCTATGTAAGACCCGTATCGAACTAACCGGTCTTACCACTTTGTACCAGGTTTACCCATCATGGTCGAGCCAAATTGACCAAGTGCGTGAAGAAAATGGCGAAACCAGGTACTAAACTGACCCAAAAACAATCAAAATGAGGGTAGGGACACATACCTAGACCAGTAGGGTCGACCCCCCCTCACATAGAAGTCAAACCCTAGATTTTTCACTGGGGGTTGGACAACTTAGGAACTGAGGGTCGACGGGATCTCCGACCCCCTCATCGACTTCCTGTTTGCCGACAAAAACCACAAATAGGAGACTTTCTAAATTTCAATGGAATTCCTTCTTAATCTCAATGAGACTTATTTTTAGAGATTCAACTCTATAAATAGGACGTCCCTAAGCCTCTTTCACTCCTTTTGAAACCCTAATTGAGAGTGAGAGAAAGAAAAGAGAAGAAGAAGAGAAGGAAAGTTGGAGAAGAATACCTAATTGAAGAATTCAGAGAAATCTCTGAATCTCAGCAAACCTAAGGTATGGGCAAGCTTTCTATTTGATAATCTAAGACCTTAGAATAGTTCATGAAGAGAGTATGGTCTAGGAGAAACCCAAATCATACCCCCATGAGAAGATTTTGATGAAATCCATGGAGAAATCATGGTAGACAAGGTAAGGAAGAAACCTAGTGTTCTAAGCCATAGAACAAGCCTATAATGGATTGTGGAAGTAAGCCATAGGACCCAAACGTGAAAGAATAGACTGTAGAGTGAAAATTTCGACTCAACCCATGGGGGGTCGCACATAGGGTCGATTGGGAATCGACCCTACCAGACCATAGGATCGACCCCCAGTGTTCGGGAAGTCCAGAATAGGGGTGGTCGCACCCAGGGTCGACGGAACATCCAACCCTGGCAACGACTCTACCCTGGGGGTCGATGTAGACTGCTACTCTACCTACGACCCACTCTGCAACCCGTGCTTAAAAACAAGCCTAATGATGCCAGAATGACTTCTAACCAAAATCTATCGACTTGTTAGGTTTTCCTATTGAAATAAAAGTGGTTTTAAAGCTTGAAAGATGATCAACACTCAAGCAAAGGTGAGGGAACAAGACCTAAACTAATTGACTAATAATAAACTGTTTTTATTTCTTGAGTCCAATACCATGACTGATTCTATGCGTGTATGCTTGTATGTGCATTCAATATGTCATCCAATATTCTTGCTATTACTATTTATGCATATTTAATTCTGTTTATTTATAACATGATGATGATGATGATGTTAGGAATAGGCATGTGAATGTATGTGTGTAGTTAGTGTATATGGTGCGGGTAGGGGATGGTATCAACTGGTACAACCATGCCATTTTCATGGGGTGTATATTGTGCCATGGTTCTACTCAAGTCATGTCCACTGACATCGTCGTATCGTCATTACCTTAGCAGAACTATTACGTCGTAGGGTATCAGGGGAGGTGGTCTCGGACCGTGTAGTCTTCGACTCTGCCAGGGGGCCTTAGCTCTATCTCTATGGATGTATTGAGGGATGCTGAGGTGAGGCCTTGGATATACTGTTTAACATTAGGATTGGTTAGTTGCGAGCCCAGTTTGCAGGCCCTCGCTAGCAGGGGCTTACCTGTTAGTGTGGGAAACCGGTACAGCCATGCCCTTTTCATGGGGTATATATTGTCCATTCTGGGTGCATGTGAGACGACAGTGCCATTTTCATTGGGCGGCTTCACACACTCGTGTATAGAGGTGAGGTGGCCACCGAACCTTTCTATAGCACATTGCAAACTTATAAACCAGACCACATATATGAATTGAATGCATGCATCTGTTTGTTGCATTGTTTTGTTTGCTCACTGAGCCGTGATGTGTGCTCACCCTTTCGACGTCGAATATTTTTAGTTGATGATGCAGGTACCACGGTGGAAAACTATATGAATACTTCTGTCTATGGGCACGTCGCTGCGATGGAAGCTGAAGACTTCGTGGAAACGCATGACTCTTCATGCGAGTGCAACGCATGCGTTTTCGATTAGATTTTATTTGAATTATTAAGGAAATATAATTTGATATTTTATTTACTTATGTCTCGATTAATACAACATAACTTGATATTTTATTATTGATTATCAAATTTAGATTCTTCAGTTCATTTATTATTAAAACTTCCGCTATTGTGTATTTATTCTGATTATGGTTGTGGATGTGTATGGTTTAGTTTACATGGACACAGCCTATTATAAATTCTGGTTGAACCGTTGGTTTATTAGCGGTTCATCACACCATTCTGAATAGTGCGGAATTAGGGTGTGACAACTTGGTATCAGAGCTCTCAGGCCCTGTCTATAAAACCAGTATACTTCCACAAAAGTTCGTGAACTGAAATAGGATAAAAATTTAAAAGATGTAATAATAACACACCATAAGCATCTGTGTTGTTTGAGACAAAATTAAAAGAGAATAATGCATCTATTAAATGAGAAACAAATTTATATACAACCAAAAGAAGAACAAACGTATATATACATGACTAAAGTAGAGTACAGTCCACAACCCGGACAGTTACTCTGAAGTACAAAAGAAAGATAAAAGAAATACATCAAGAAGTTGGAGTGATGGGGGAGACGGTGCCTCACGGTCTCTATCATAATCCTCAGCATAGACTCTAGTCAACCAAGCTATCTGAGTCTGGGTCGTCTGGAGACTAGCTGTGAGATCAGCCACCCGTTGGTCAGTCATGCGCTGAGCATCCCTAAGCTCTCCCACCCGCTGATTCGACAAGCGCTAAGCCTCCAGAAGCTCTCCCATCCTCAAATCAGACATGTGCTGAGCCTCTCGTATCTCATGCAATATCCCCATCTTGTCATCAGAAGGTGCATACGAAGGACCAGCTGCATGTGAAGGACCAGCTGAATAAGAAGAAAAAGCTCTTGTAGCATGAGTAGGTGATGGAGGAGGTATGGCATCCACATCCATGTACAGACGATCGTCATCATCCCCATGAACCACTGCTCCAGCGGCTGCTACTGTTGCCTCAGCGTCAGCCATCTCCACTCGAGTACGTGGACGCACCAGAGCGTTCCTCTCCTCGTCGCTGACCTAGGCATCCCGCATGCCCATCTTGCAGATGGCCTCCCAATCCAAAGGTGACGAGAAGGATTTCTCCTGAATCCTCTCACCCACCATGTCAACACCCAGGCGGGTAAGCAGCATAGATATCATGCGTCCATATGGCAGGTTGCCAGTATGACTAGGCAACGTAGCGCTGATCATCGTCCGCATGATGATGTAAGAAGGGCAAACGGGATGCCTAGTGCATATACAGTACAACAGATACTGGGTCAACTGGGAGACCCTCTTATAGTGCCCACTCTAAGGTATCAGGTAGTGCTGGATAATCTTGCAGTACACCCGAGGCTCTGGACGAAGATAGATCGCTTTCATCTCCCAGCGATCCTCTCTGATGATCTGGCGGTCAATCTCAGCTCTCATCTCCAATGAAAAGAACTGGGGCTCTCCAGGAGCGTAGAACACCAAGGGGCCGTCATATGAAATGCCCAACAAGTCGGCTAGCTACCGATAATCGAATGAAATCTTGACCCCCTTGACGTAGCTGGTGATCCGAAGCTCTCTGCCCCTCTCTTTATCATTGTAATCTCCCACCACCTGGAGATTATAGTAGAACTGTCTCACTAAATCCAGCCGAGTGCAAGCGTCATAGGTGATCACAGGAAGCCAACCCATGTCACCAAAAGCGCTCTCCACATCGAACAGGGCCAGGCTAGCCAAGTCTACCCGACGACCTCCCTCTACCTTCTTAAGAGAATAGCGGACATACTGTGTCTTCGCCTCGTTAGAATGGAAGCGGACTGGGTCATGAACCCTGGGTACTTTGGTACGAGCCATAGTATCTGCAAAAACAAAGAGAAACATATATTGGGTTAGTAAAGATGAAAAACCTGAAAATTTTGACAGTATAACGACATAAATTGATCAAAAGCCTCACTTTTCACCCATACATGTGGGCATGAGGACTTATAAAGGTTTTAAACAATCTTGCAAGACTCATACAATTGGAAATTTCATTTAAAGAGATCGAATTTGAAGAAATTTCAAGAAATTCAAAAGTCTCGACAAATTAGGGAAAAAATGGAAAAATTCAAGTTTCTCGATAACCAATCGATGAAACTCAAATATTTTTGAGGGATTTCATTCCTTGAGTCACCAACAACAAAAGCCCCCAATAAAAATCGAATTTTTACGATTGAAAAAAGTTTAATTTGAAGAAAATGAGTTAAATGGGCAAAAACCTAGCTAAGAAAACCTAAAAACATGAAAATGTAGAGAACATACCTGTAGATGAGGTGTGGACGTCGAAATAGGAAGCAAAAAGCACCAAAGAGTCCGAGTTGGCACTGTAGCAACTCAGAGGGACGAGTCGAGTCAGAAAGGAGGAGGAAGAATGAGAAATGGATTCAAAATCGAAAATAAAAACCTGATTTTTGGTCCAAGGGTCGAAGAATTCGACCAAGACATCCGACCCCCCTCCGACCCCCTCATCGACCCTCGGCTCTCGGTAATCTGACAGAGAACCAGGGGTCGAACCCTGGGTCGGACATCCTCCGACCCCCTCATCGACCCCCGGCTCTCGGGAAGAATCAGTGATTCCTTAGGGTCGCAGACTGAGGGTCGGACATCCATCGACCCCCACCATTGACCTTGCAGTGAAAATACAGCATTTTCGACAGAATGATCTGAAAATTTTGAAAATTGCATTTGTTAGTGGTTTTAAAATATGAGAATGAAGTATATAATGATTGTCTCACGTGTTCTATGATTTTCAGACATTCCCACTACCAGATTAGATAATGGCTAGACGCAGAGTGACCAGACAAAGCCGTAACTCTATCCCACCACCACCACCTGTAGGGGAAGACAGCCAGACACACCCAGAAACACAGGGGAATACAAACACGGCACCATCCATAATTAATGGACAAAAAAATCCTACAAATATGTCAGCTCCACCTACAGACCTGGCTACAGTCGTAATGAACTTGGCCCAACAGCTGCAGCAAATGCAACATGCACAAGCTACTATGCAAGCTGCCATAGGCATGACTTTTCCAGCTGCACAGACACCACCAATGCCAGCAGGACAGGCAAGCACGGTACCGGGGGGAAGTAACACAGTACCCCACGCACCTCAGACTCCCATCATGCAGGCTCAAGTGCAGAATCCTGAGGTAGCTCAAGGTGGATATCAATACCAACCACCTATGTATGGGGTGTATGTCCCGCAACAACTAGACCACTCCAGACTGGTGGAGCGTTCTGAAATTGAAGCCCAAAGAATTTAATGGCAAGCCAGCAGATCCTTCATGTCACACCCCAATTTTGGTCTAACCAGAATGGTGTGATGAACCGCTAATAAACCAACGGTTCAACCAGGATCTCAAATAGGCTATCCCCGCGTTATCTAAACTTACACACATCCATGACCATAATCAGAGTAAATACACAATAACGAAAGTCTTATAATAACATGAACTGAGAACTAACATGATATCATTAATTTAATAGTAAATTATTCTGTCATTAACTGAGACATAAATATTTAAATACCAAATACATGTCTTAATAAAATCCAACAAAGAAACCTATAAAATATCTAATCAAATACACACGAGTTGCACTCGCAAGAGGAGTCGTGTGTATCCACTTCAGCTTCAGCTTCCATCGTCGCTACGTTCCTGTATGCAGATGCATTCATATAGTCTTCAACGGTATAACCTGCATCATCAACTAAAAATATTCGACGTCGAGGGGTGAGCACACATCACGGCTCAGTGAGTAGCCAAAACAATGCAACAATATATATGCATGTAAAAAGTCAATTTATATCTTTGGTCTGGTTTAAAGTTTGCAGTATGCTATAGAAAGGTTGAGGTAGCCAAAGGTCACGTTTATTGACTTCGCCTCTATACACGAGTGTGTGACGTTACCCGAAGATCACGTTTATCGTCAACTCACATGCACCCAATCATGAACATTATATAACAAAGGTTACGTTTATTGCTATATAGTGCCATACCAACACGTAAGCCCCTGTTAGCGAGGGCTGCAAACTGGGCTCGCAACTAACCAATCCTAATACCAAAAAGTGTATCCAAGGCCTCACCCCAGCATCCCTCAGAATGCCCATAGAGATAGAGCTAAGGCCCCCCTGTAGAGTCAGAGACTACAAGGACCGAGACCACCCCCCCTGATACTCTACGACATAATAGTTCTGCTAAAGTAATGGCGATACGACGATGCCAATGCACAAGACTTGAGTTAGAGATAGAGCTAAAGTCCTGAGACCCGCCAAAGGTTAATGTTTATTGACGTTCTCATCACACCTCCCCTGATACTCGCTCGCATCAAGCACATCAACCACACACATACAAGCACATGCCTATTCCTATCATCATCATCATCATCATCATCATGTTATAAACAACAAAGTAAATATGCATGAACAAGTAATAGAAATATTGGATGGCATGCTGTATGCACATTACAAACATATTCGCATAGAATCAAACATAGCATAGGACTCAAGAAATAGAAAACAGTTTATTATTAACCAATTTAGTTTGGGGTTAAGGTTCCTCACCTTAGCTTGCTATAAGATACTTTTCCAAGCTTTAAATTCACCTTTACAATGTTATTATATTGCTAGAAGACCTAACAAAATCGATAGAATTTAATTAGAATAAATTCTGAGTTTAAAACCATTCTGTCAACTGAGGGTCGATGCTAGGATCGATGCTAGGGTCGATGGGTCTATCGACCCTCCCTTCTTTCTAGACTTCCCGAATGCTGAGGGTCGATGGTCAAAAACACCTAGGGTCGGATGGTCATCGACCCTGAGTGCGACCCTCGGTGCACTCTGGTCCAATTTCCACTTTTAATCCATTCTTCGTGTTTGGGGTCCTATGGTTTGCTCCCACATTCCATTAAACATTCATTCCATGGTCTGAAACCATGAATCATCCTCCTAGATGGCTTTCATGCATTCGCCTAGGGTTTTCCATGAAAACCTAACCATGGATGGATGGTTTGGGTTTCTCCGAGATCGCTCTCTCTCCAATAACTATCCTAAGGTCTGTAAAAACTCATGGAATTAGTATCCATACCTGAGAAGATTAATCTTTCTCTGCAACTCTTCTCCTTTTTGCTAGGTTCTCTTCCTTGCCTTTCTTCTTCCTCTTTTCCTTCTCCTCTCTTTCTCTCAATTCAATTAGGGTTGTGAAAGGAGTAAAAGTGGCCTAGGAACATCCTTTAAATAGAGTAGGAACATCCTAAATAAGTCCCTATGAGATTTGGAAAGAATCCCAATCGAAAAATATAGAAATTTCCTAATTTCTATATTCGGCAGAATCCGAGGGCCGATGGGAGGGTCGATGATCTCGTCGACCCTAGGGTCTTAAGCTGTCCGACCCTCCCTCCAAAACCGAGGGTCTGACTCTTTGTTTTGGGAGGTCCGACCCTACTTAGCTGGGTATGCGACCCTTCCCCTAATTTAAGTGTTTTTGGGTCAATTTGATACCTGGGATCTCGATCTCCTTCACGCCCTTGGTCCATTTGACTCGACCATGATGGGTGAACCTGGTTCAAGGTGGTAAGACCGGGTTAGATTGACACGGGTCTTACACTTTATGGCCGGCACACTGGGTTGACGAAATGGAAAGAAATTTTATGATGATGACAGTAAATGAAGAAGAAAAAGTGTTGTGTGCTACCTTTATGCTGAAAGAAGATGCACACCATTGGTGGAGGTCTACCAGGACATATTTATTAACAAAGCACACCCAACTGACTTGGGATATTTATAGGGAGGCATTCTTTGAGAAGTACTTTCCTAGGAGTTTCAGAGATTCCATGGAGAAGGAGTTCCTGAGTTTATATCAAGGACAGATGACTGTTGATGCATACCAACAACATTATGAGGAGCTGTTTTTCTTCACACCAGTCAGTATGCAGGTAGAAGACACCAAGACCCGAAGTATCGTCATGGGACTTAGGGGAAGCATCCGCGAGCATGTTCTGGGACTTGAAAAGAAAATCTATAATGAAGCAGCACAAATTGCTCGAGTGACAGAGTCGAGCCAGAAAGAGAGCTACTTTGCTCAAAATAGGGGAATAAAAAGGCCTAATGGAAATTCTTACAACGGAGGGAACACCAAGATATTCAAACCCTTCCCTACTCAAGGCTTTAATGCTGCAGCCAAGACTACCCCCGCAGCTCCACAACAACAAAAGCAAATCATTGAAGGAGTAAGATGCTTTAACTGCGATCAAGTAGGGCATATGGCAAGGGAGTGTACTAAGCCCAAGAAGCAACTACAACAAGGCAGAGTTTACGTGGTTACATCCGAGGATGCTGCCACATCACGATGTCGTCACAAGTATGACCTGAATCTTATCATTTTGTATTACATTATGTGAGCATGTAGGCTTAACCAAAACAAATCACAGGTATCGTACCTATTAATGGCATTCCCGTCAGAGTACTCTTTGATTCAAGAGCTACTCATTCTTTTATATCTGTATCATTTGGAAAGAAGCTAAATCTACCCCTTAAATCCTTAGACTACAAACTGCTTGTACGATCACCTATGGGATTAGAAGTGGAGTTAGAAAAAGGTTATGGACCATGTCCAGTTCTTATTGATGAAAAGACTTTGGATGCAACCTTGATCCAACTTGAGATAGAAGACTTTGACGTCATCTTGGGAATGGACTGGTTAGCTCGGCATTCTGTAAACCTATTGTGTGCCAAAAAGAAGCTGATATTTAAAGACAAAGAAGGAGTAGAGTTTAGTTTTTTGGGAACCAAACTTTTCCGTAAACGAAAGCTCATACTCTCTACATTAAAGGCTAGGAAGTGCCTAGAGAAAGGAGCAGTTGGGTATTTAGTATCTGTGGTCGATCTTACCAAAGAAGCACCACGAATGGAGGATATTGATGTCAAGCGTGACTATCTAGATGTGTTTCTTGAAGAACTACCAGGATTACCACCCGACCGCGCTACAGAGTTTGTTATAGATTTGATACCCGGAGCCGCACCAATATCTAAAGCACCTTATTGAATGGCTCCTACTAAATTGAAGGAATTAAAAGTACAACTACAAGAACTGCTGGACAAGGGTTACATCTGACCTAGCATATCACCATGGGGAGCGCCAGTGTTATTCGTGAAGAAGAAGGACGGTAGCGTTCGATTGTGTATAGACTACCGAGAACTGAATAAACTAACAATCAAGAATCGATATCCATTGCCTCGGATCGATGACTTGTTCGATCAGTTGCAAGGTGCCAAAGTGTTCTCCAAGATCGATCTTCGATCAGGCTACCATCAGTTGAAGATTAAGGATGGTGATATCCCCAAGACAACATTCAGGACCAGATATGGACATTATGAATTTTTGGTCATGTCTTTCGGATTGACGAACGCACCAACAACCTTTATGGAACTTATGAATTGGGTATTCCACGATATGTTGGATACGTCGATTATTGTATTCATCGATGATATATTGGTCTACTCCAAAGATGAGGAAACTCATATTAAGAATCTAAACGCCGCTCTGCAGCGACTACGGAAGGAGAAGCTCTATGCCAAATTTTCAAAGTGTGAGTTTTGGCTAAAAGAAGTCGCATTTCTAGGCCATGTGGTATCCGCTGAAGGAATTAAAGTGGACCCTAGCAAGATCGAAGCTATTGTAAAGTGGGAAGCACCGAAGAGCGTTGCAGAAATTAGAAGTTTCATAGGTCTAGCTGGGTATTATCGATGATTTGTGGAAGACTATTCCTGAATTGCCGTACCTCTTACCAGTTTGACTAAGAAGGGTGAAAAGTTTGTGTGGACTGATAAATGCGAGAAGAGTTTCCAAACATTGAAGGCTAGATTGATATCAGCTCTAATCTTGACCATTTTGATTCTAGGACAACCATTTATTTTGTACACCGATGCGTCAGGACTGGGATTAGGATGTGTACTTATGCAAGGAGAACAAGTAATTGCTTATGCCTCAAGACAATTGAAGACACATGAGAAGAACTATCCCACTCATGATTTGGAATTAGTGGCAGTAGTACATGCTGTCAAAATATGGAGACATTACTTGTATGGAGAGAAATTTCAGATTAAATCAGATCATAAGAGTCTTACTTACCTCTTTAATCAGAAGGAGTTGAATATGAGACAAAGAAGATGGCTTGAACTATTGAAAGACTATGATTGTGATATCCAGTATCATCCGGGAAAAGCTAATGTGGTTGCGGACGCACTAAGTAGAAAGGCAATGATGAAATCTCAAGAAGAGGTTAGCACCACTGCTGCACTGTGTACTACCGAAAAAGTATTCAATTATGGTAATGAACAATTTATGATAGATGCACCGGGGGAATCATCCAACCAATGATTTATCCATCGGTTTGCAAATATGTTCGCCACATTGAAGATTGTACCCGATATACTTGGTGAAGTGAAAACAACGATTAGATCAGACCCTTATCTAAGAACGGTACAAGAAGACATCAAAAAAGATAGGACTACTCCTGAGTTCTCCTTAGATGACGAAAGGGTACTGAAGTACAAAGGAAGAATATGTGTATCTGAAACAGAAAATTTGGACATTAGACACCAACTAATGAAGGAAGCCCATACCACCGCCTATTCGATACACCCTGGAAGTACAAAAATGTATCATGACCAAAAGAAATTATATTGGTGGAGGGGAATGAAACAGATATAGCCAAGTTTGTGTCTCAATGCCTAAATTGTCAGAAGGTGAAAGCTGAACGACAAAGACCAGCAGGACTGTTACAGCTGTCACCGGAACCAGCATGGAAATGAGACTGCATCACTATGGACTTCGTCACAAGGTTACCATTAACTCCCCGAGTAGTTGACGCAGTTTGGGTGATTGTAGACAGACTGACTAAAACGGCTCGATTTATAGCTATACGACCTCAGTATACACTGGAAAGGTTAGCTAAGTTGTATGTGGATAATATTGTCAGATTACACGATGTACCTGAAAGCATTGTGTCCGACAGAGATCCACCATTTACTTTAAAGTTTTGGGAAGGATTACAGAAGGCTATGGGTACAACATTGAAGTTCAGTACTGCATTCCATCCTCAGACAGACGGACAGTCGGAGCGCACCATTCAGATTCTAGAAGACATGCTCCGAGCTTGTGTATTGATTTCAAAGGATCATGGGATGAAAAGTTACCACTGATTGAGTTCGCTTATAACAATAATTATCAGGCTACTATAGAGATGTCACCCTATGAAGCACTATATGGCAGGAAGTGTCAAACTCCTTCGTTTTGGAATGAAGTTGGAGAACGTAGTATTGTTGGACCAGAATTTGTTGAAGAGACTTGTCGAGTAGTCGACATTATCAAGGAAAGAGTAAGAACGGCTCAGAATTGTCAAAAGCAATATGCGGATACTAGACGCCGAGACCTTGAATTCACCGTAGGTGATAAGGTATTCCTCAAAGTGTCACCTATGCGAGGTTTGAAACGGTTCAGACAGAAAGGGAAATTAAGTCCGAGATATGGCGAACCATATGAGATTCTAGCTAAGCGTGGAAAAGTGGCTTACCAGTTAGCACTACCACCATCTATATCAAGTGTGCATGACGTATTTCATATCTCCTTATTGAAGAAGTATATCAGAGACCCAACACACGTATTGACAGTAGATCTACCTGATTTGACTGAGGAATTGACGTTTGAAGTATCACCAACTGAAATCACCAGCCGAAAGGTGCAACGACTACGCAACCATGACATTTATTATTTTAAGGTCACTTGGAGAAGCAGGGATATAGAAGAAATCACATGGGAAGAAGAGAATGCTATGCGAAAGCAATACCCTCATCTATTCGACTCGGAAGGTATAAACAATTTCGAGGATGAAATTTTTATAAGTAGGGGGAGTTGTAAGACCCGTATCGAACTAACCGGTCTTACCACCTTGTACCAGGTCTATCCATCATGGTCGAGCCAAATGGACCAAGTGTGTGAAGGAAATGGTGAAACCAGGTACTAAACTGACCCAAAAACAGTCAAAATGAGGGTAGGGTCGCATACCCAGACCAGCAGGGTCAACCCCCCCTCACATAGAAGTCAGACCCCTGATTTTTCATTGGGGGTCAGACAACTTAGGAACTGAGGGTCGACGGGATCTCTGACCCCCTCATCGACCCCCTGTTTGCCGACAGAAACCGCAAATAGGAAACTTTTCAAATTTCAATGGGATTCCTTCTTAATCTCAATGTGGCTTATTTTTAGAGATTCTACTCTATAAATAGGATGTCCCTAAGCCTCTTTCACTCCTTTTGAAACCCTAATTGAGAGTGAGAGAAAGAGAAGAGAAGAAGAAGAGAAGGAAAGTTGGAGAAGAAGACCTAATTGAAGAATTCAGAGAAATCTCTGAATCTCAGCAAACCTAAGGTATGGGCAAGCTTTCTATTTGATAATCTAAGACCTTAGAATAGTTCATGAAGAGAGTATGGTCTAGGAGAAACCCAAATCATACCCCCATGGGAAGATTTCGATGAAATCCATGGAGAAATCATGGTAGACAAGGTAAGGAAGAAATCTAGTGTTCTAAGCCATAGAACAAGCCTAGAATAGATTGTGGAAGTAAGCCATAGGACCCAAACGTGAAAGAATGGACTGTAGAGTGAAAATCTCGACTCAACCCACGGGGGGTCGCACGTGGGGTCGATTGGGAATCGACCCTACCAGACCACAGGATCGACCCCCAGTGTTCGGGAAGTCCAGAATAGGGGTGGTCGCATCCAGGGTCGATGGAACATCCGACCCTGGCATCGACCCTACCCTGGGGGTCGATGTAGACTACTACCCTACCTGCAACCCACTCTGCGACCCGTGCTTAAAAATAAGCCTAATGATGCCGGAATGACTTCTAACCAAAATCTATCAACTTGTTAGGTTTTCCTATTAATATAAAAGTGGTTTTTAAGCTTGAAAGAGGATCAACACTCAAGCAAAGGTGAGGGAACAAGACCTAAACTAATTGACTAATAATAAACTGTTTTTATTTCTTGAGTCCAATACCATGACTGATTCTATAGGTGTATGCTTATATGTGCATTCAATATGTCATCCAATATTCCTGCTATTACTGTTCATGCATATTTAATTCTGTTTATTTATAACATGATGATGATGATGATGTTAGGAATAGGCATGCGAATGTATATGTGTGTGGTTAGTGTATATGGTGCGGGTAGGGGATGGTATCAACCGGTACAGTCATGCCATTTTCATGGGGTGTATATTGTTCCATGGTTCTACTCAAGTCATGTCCACTGACATCGCCGTATCGCCATTACTTTAGCAGAACTATTACGTCGTAGGGTATCAGGGGAGGTGGTCTCGGACCGTGTAGTCTTCGACTCTGCCGGGGGGCCTTAGCTCTATCTCTATGGATGTATTGAGGGATGTTGGGGTGAGGCCTTGGATACACTGTTTGACATTAGGATTGGTTAGTTGCGAGCCCAGTTTGCAAGCCCTCGCCAGCGGGGGCTTACGTGTTGGTGTGGGCAACCGGTATAGTCATGCCATTTTCATGGGGTGTATATTGTCCATGCTGAGTGCATGTGGGACGACAGTGCCGTTTTCAATGGGCGGCTTCACACACTCGTGTATAGAGGTGAGACGGCCACCGAACCTTTCTATAGCACATTACAAACTTATAAACCAGACCACAGATATGAATTGAATGCATGCATATGTTTATTGCATTGTTTTGTTTGCTCACTGAGCCGTGATGTGTGCTCACCCTTTCGACATCGAATATTTTTAGTTGATGATCCAGGTACCACGGTGGAAAACTATATGAATACTTCTGTGTACGGGCACGTCGCTGCGATGGAAGCTGAAGACTTCGTGGAAACGCATGACTCTTCATGCGAGTGCAACGCATGCGTTTTCGATTAGATTTTATTTGAATTATTAAGGAAATGTAATTTGATATTTTATTTACTTATGTCTCGGTTAATACAACATAACTTGATATTTTATTATTGATTATCAAATTTAGATTCCTTAGTTCATTTATTATTAAGACTTCCGCTATTGTGTATTTATTCTGATTATGGTTGTGGATGTGTATGGTTTAGTTTACATGGACACAGCCTATTAGAGATCCTGATTGAACCATTGGTTTATTAACGGTTCATCACACCATTCTGAATAGTGTGGAATTGGGGTGTGACATCCTATGGTGATGCTGTGCTCAAGGAATTCCATCTAGTAAAGGCCTTGTTAAGCGGAATGTACCGGTGGATTTACCTTGTAGACGCTATGGTGAGTTAATTGAGTCCATTGACCACATCTTGTTGCGTTACCCGTTCGCTATAGCTACTTGGCTGGGTTCACAGATGGCTTTTCTTATTCCATTGGGACAGGGACTAACACTGCATCAGTGGTTACTTTCTCTCCTCTCAGCCACTACAAACTCTAAGGAGGTGAGTCGTAAGGTGTTTTCTTATGCTGTTTTTCTATGTTGCCATCTATAGAAGGCTCGCAATGCCTTATATTTCAACCAAGTTCACTGCTCCACCCTTGATGTGATCTAGAAGGCTGAATCCGATTTTACTGAATTTCATGCTGCAACATCTTCATCTGTTCCTATTACCCAACTTCACACTCTCTCTTCCAATCATGCGGTACAGTGGAGTCCTCCTCCTATGGGTTTTTTTCAAATTAAATGCTGGCACTGCTTTGCAAATTGATTCCAGTAGCAATGGGTTGGGTTTTATTATTCGGTCTTTACTTGGCCATCCTTGCCTTGCAGTCTCTGTTCCAGCACGATTTACTAGCCCAGCAATTAGAGAAGCCCTGGCCGTTCGAGAGGGGATTGTTGCGGCGCTTCACGTTGGTTTTCTTCCTTTACAGGTGGAATCAGACAATTTGGAGGTTATTAACCTTATCCATCAGGTTATTGTAGAAAGTGATCCATACTTACTCAATGTTGTAAAAGGATATTCATGTTTTATGTTCTTAGTGGTTGTCTGTATTGTTTTATCATGTTCCAAGGTCAAGAAATGTTACAGCCCATACCTTGGCTCGGAAGGCCATTTCCTGTCTAGGAAAGGTTGAATGGCCACTTTCCATTCCTTGGCTCTCTTCTCTTTGTAATTTCTAAAGCTAAGGTTGTTCCTGGCTTTGTATGTGAATAGATTTCTTTCTTACCAAAAAAAAAAAAAAAATGGTCAAACCATGTAGATAAGCTTCTCAACATACACAAACCTATGCATTGATATCATCAAGATTGTCACAGAGTACTTTACTACACGTGCACTTCCGTCTTCTATCATCGTACTTTCTTATGTCTGTTAGTTGGTCGAATTAAGACCTTTTTGGGTCAATCATTGCACCTAATCAATCTACTTTCATTCAGGATCGTATAATCTCATATAATATTTTGATGGCATATGAATCTTTTCATTATATTAGGAAAAGGACAAAAAGTAAATCATATTTGTTAGCCCATAAGCTTAACATGATGAAAGCTTATGATAGGATGGAGTGGCCTTTCATTGAGAGTGTGTTGCATCGGCATGGTTTTGCACCTAGGCATATACTCTTATCATTAATGGTGCAGAGTGGGGTTCTTTTATCCCATTAAGAGGTATTGGACAAGGAGTTCCGTTATCCCCGGCCTTGTTCATAATATGTGCTCATGTTTTATCTTCTTTAATTAATACTCGGCATCAATAGGGTGACATATGGGGTATTTTGATTAAGAATAGAGTTCCGTCACTTACTTGTTATTTTCAGACGATTGTTTATTGTTCTCTCCTGTGAAGTTGAAAGAAGTTTTACTTATGCAATAATGTCTGAATTTGTATTGCAAAGCCATGGGGGAAAAAGTAAATATGAAAAAGTTTTATCTTACATTCAGTCCCAACACACTGATGAAGTTTTTGACGGTGGTTTTCAAGGATTTTAAAGATTCCTTATGGAAATGGCCTATCTAAGTAGTTATATTTGCCAACTCATTTTGGCATCTCTAAGAAGAATCTAATTGCTGATCAACTGGAGAAAACACTTTCTAAAATGCAGACTTGGAAGACAGCTCTACAATCCAAAGCTGGCAAAGTTCTCTTGAAATCGGTTGCACTACTTATGTCTAACTATGTAAGTTCTTACTTTAAGTTCCCTAAATTCCATCTTCATGCCATTAAGAAAGCAGTGGCTAATTTTTATTGGAGCAAGAATAACTTTGATAGGACAATTCATTGGATTTCGTGGGATCGTTTGTGTTTAGCAAAAAGAAATGGGGGGTTGGGTTTAAGAGATACACTTCTTCAAAACCAAACTCTTTTTACAAAGCTTGGATCTTGAATTTTAATCCAGAAGCTCCATGGGTTCAATTGTTTAAAGGCAATTTACTTTCCACATTTAGATTTTCTGCAAGCAAAATTAGGCCATGATCCGGATCATGGCCATGGCGTAGTATCATTGTTGGTAGGTATATTCTGCTTAAGGGGTTGTTATGGAAAGTTGGTAATGGATCTAAAATCTGGATTTGAGAAGATAAGTGGATTCCTAAGTTCCAGGAAAATAAAATTATTTTTCCCAAGCCTGATTTTTCTAAGTTACATTTGGTTTTTGATCTTATTGATTTTGATTCACATACTTGGAAATCTGATCTTTTATCTTCCTTATTTCAGCCTTTTGATGTTAAGGCAATCAAGCAAATTCCCATTCAATGGTTTCCAGATGATGTTGATTTGGAAGGAGGCTAAAGATGGTAAGCTCTCGGTTAAGTCAATGTATCATATGCTATCTAATATTAAAGAGACTCATTTATCCTTACTTCCTTCGTCATCTCATAGGAAATCATGGCAAGAGGTCCCTAAGAGTATATGGAAACAGATTTGGAGCTGCAAAATTTTACCAAAGATTCATGAATTTATGTGGAGAACCCCAAAAGTATCCCCCAAAAACAAGAGGGGGGGAGAAAGAGGGGGGGGGGAGGAGGGTAAGGGAAGAGGGGGGAAACGGCCAAAAAAAAAGAACACCAAAAAAGTTACAAAGGTTGTAGGAACCAACCTCCAAAGCGAAAAGGGGGCGCACACATCAATATCAAATAAATCTTTTTCGTCTTTGGTAAATCTACCAAGGGCTATAGTCATAGTGATCCTCCTATTCAACTACTTCAACCATTTCCGAACACCCCATAGCTTTATGCCAAAAGCCTTGCGGTTAATGAAGCTTTGAATCATAGAAATATTTCAGTTGATTTGAATTGTCGAAGATGTGGTGCAGGTCATGAAACTATATTAATCATGTTCTATTACACTATCCTTTTGCTAGGGCAGCATGGCTTGGTGCATCCATGACCTTTACTGTACCTCATTTAGGAGAAACAAAGTTGCATGAATGGCTGATCAGTATTATGTCTAGCAGGTTGCTTACTAAGGACCAAAGTAAAAAGGTTATATCATTTGTTTCTTTCATGTGTTAGAACCTGTGGAAAGCTAGGAATGAATTTTACTTTGAAGGAATTGTGTGCAGCCCTCTGGATGTTAGTCATTATGCTGAACAGGCTTGGCAGAACTTTTGCTTCCATTGGATATCAGTGATAACATTGGTAGTGTTCTTCTTGATCACCTCCCTCCAGTGGGTTTTTCTAAACTGAAGGCTAATGCAGCTGTTAATCAAAGTTCTCAAGGTGGGACTGGTTTTATCCTTAGGAAGGCTGATGGTTTGCCATTATTGGCTCAGTCTCAAGCCCTTTCTTTTCCTTCGATTGCAACAGGGGGAAGCTATGGTGATTAGAGAAGGGATCTCAACGGCTCTTACTCTTGGTTATGGTTCTATCGAAGTTGAATAAGATTGTCTTGAGATTATCAACATGCTGAAAGGAGTTTTTGAGTGAGGGTGATTATTTTGCTATATCAATTGCAAAAGACATTAAACATCTTGTTGCTAGAGGGGAAATTTTTTCTTTTTGTCATATTTTAAGGGGGGCAAACTGTGTTGCCCATTCCCTTACAAGGAAGGCCCTAACTATTAGAGGGAAGGTTAGTTGGCCTTTATCCACTTTGGATTGTCTGAGCTTTGTAATTTTGGATGCTGTCTACCCTGCATTTTGAATGAATTAATAGATCTATTTTCTTCCAAAAAAAAATAAAAAATAAAAATACACAAACGATGTAGGAAAAGTTTGATATCTTTTCAAAATTTCTGTATCGCTCATCCAAAATATATGTATAGTAAGCATATACCATAGGTTTGTGGAGCTCCAAAAGAATGCTTATTGGGGTCCTATCACATGCCATGCTTCATACAACCTGATGGGTACATAAACTATCTGCCTCTCATGGATTGCCACGTGGTAGCATTCGAAGGGACAGTCAGTTGTACAACTGCAAAATCCAAATGCAGGCCCGTGTATTCCAGAGGAGACGACTCTGATGTCCCGTGTATGCCACATAGTGCAAGATTCCATCCTTACCATATTAAACTCCGTAGATCTTACTATGTTGAGCTCGGAAGATCTTTCTTTGTAGAGCTCGGTGAATCTTGCCTCAAATAGACTATTGAATCTTACCATGACCGGGACAATCTAATACAAGATGAATCCATACCTACCTTACTTAGCTCGCACCGTCAGTCCATAAATAGGGGGTAACCCCCACAAGTTTATTTACTTCACTTTTTATTGCCTTTGATACAAATTACTTTTTGCCCCACAATTCTCTCAGAACTTGATCATCTTAATAGTCCGAGTTCTAGGACTGTTTGCATTGGAATACTGACTTAAGCATCAGAGTTTCCCCCGGGTCCAAAACTCGACCTCTCTTTCCTATATCTCCTTTGTCTTATAGGTCATCCGATTGACGATGACGACTGCGTGGTTTCCGACATCAACACACCAAAGAATCAATTTCCAAACTTAGAATAAGTGTGAAACGGTTTATAAGGATTGTATATATGTTTTTTACGTGCATATTAGACTAGGGCGAAATTCTATGGATAGATAGACAAAAACATCACTACTAGGACTAATAAAATTGGTAAAGCGATCAAATAAACTATTGTTAGATCCAACACTTTGGAAATTAAGGTGCATACCAATATATGGAATTTGAACTTGATATTTGAACATGGTATTGTCTAACCTTCCCTAGATACCCAAGTGGTTTAGGTCAATTGGTTAGGACTATGCCTCACAATGAAGATGTCATGAGTTCAACTCTATTTGATGATTTAAACTTCACTATTAGAGGGCGGGCCTTGGTGTGACTTAAGGTGTCATGTTGCAACTTGATGGTCACGGGTTTGAAACATTGAAATAACTTCTCTATATTATGAGGGTAAGGTTGTGTACATTTTGTTCCTCCCCACACCTTACAGACACGAGAGTCTCGTGCATTGAGATGCTTAAACCAAAAAGAAAAAGAAAAAGGATTCACTACATATAAAAATTTGGCATCATTTGCAACTAATAAAATTTGACATTCTTTAACTTATCATATGACAGTATATGGATGAACAATACCAAACCCTTTTTTTGTTCAGTCTAACATATAACTAGTTATGACTAAAATGGAAATCAAATTTCTTGGTTCAATTCCACAGTTTTTCTATTTCGTAAAATTTTTATTTATTATAATTTTTTTTTCCAAAATCATTTTTTGAAAGTCAAATTGCCCAATGTGCATACTATATATATTGAATTGAAGTCAATATTTCTCTAGTTTGACGCCTAGGATGGATCAATATGATGGAAAACACCACTTCAATATCACTAGTAAAATTTCAAGACATGATAAGTTAGAAGCATAGCTCAAAGTCTTACCAAAGGTTTAAAATTTCCATAAGAGGAAAACGGTAATAAAATTATAAAATGGGGTCAGTCTAATTAGAGCCATTTTTTCTTCCAGATAGAAATTGTTTGAGCCATTATTTATTCATTTATTTTTAGAATGTATTGGATTTTGTGTTTAACAAAACCTAATTTGGTAATTATTTATTAATTAATCTATAGTATATTATTAAAGAAGTTGTTTGTCCTTATGTTTATACCTTAAACTGTTCATAACTATTTTACCAAAAAAAAAAAAAAAAAAAACCTGTTCATAACCAAGAACTTGATTGAATAATTATTTATTTTTTTGATAGAAACATGATTGAATATTTTTGTTCATATGGTTATCACATTATGTGTTTTCAACAATGACGATTCTAACCACACTATGAGTATATATATGTAAATATATTAAATTGAATCACATGAGAATTCTTGAAATGTGTTGGATATAAATATTACCGGCCAATGGAAACGTGATATGTGGTTATTTTTAAGTCCCCAGCGGGGTATTACTGTCTTGGGGTATAACTGTCTTTTTATTGAAAAGGACACACAAGGGCATATTTGACATTGTCCACTAAAGTCAATGGCATAACTGACCATTAATATTTGGAACTTATACGACAAAGGTGTGCGGGCCCAGCCCAGATTCCTATATGACTTGAATCTCAAGATTAAAACATCTCATTATCTTTGACCAACTCTTATTTTCTACTTTCTCTCACTTTTACTATTTGTTATTTGGAATCTTCACTTAAACATCGAAGTGATCTTGAAACCTAACCTATTTTGTTCTTTTTCCTCATCATTTATGAATAGGTCCCACCTCAATAGCTCTTGATCAAATATATATATATATGTATATATATATATATACATATATATATATATATATATATATATATGTGGAAAATATCTGCCACACTCCCTGTGGTTCATTGTAATCTCATCCACCTGCTTTCGTTTGTGGTAATATTCCTAACAGCCGTTCAAGACAACTAAACCTTGTTCAGAGGCCAAAATGACTTTCTTACCCTCAAAACTTTTCCATTTTATTTTTATATTTTCTTTTTCTCTTTTCTTTTTTCAACTCTACCTCGTTTATTGGTGCGTCTATTGTACTGTTTACTATGTAGACGTGGCCTGAGAAGATGACTGGAATCGTTCGCCGCGAATCTCCAATCTCTGCTATTGGGAAACTCGTTGGTTGTGAGTTCATGATATACTTGCTGGAGACGATTTTATCCCCATTTGCATTCGACGAGATCTTTATCTCCCTTCTGAAATTCTTGTTCACTAGAACCAGAAATCTCCAGACAAATCACAATTGGCGGAATCTGTAACATTGAGCGTTCCACCAGTAGAGCTTTCCTCTCCTGCCTTCAGATGAGCCTTCAGATATCACTCTTACGAAATGTCATATGGAGGACTATTGGTTCTCCATCTACCTTAAAATCATAGATCCACGGGGTTCCCCTTCTTCTCATGGCAGCATGAATTTTTAGATGGAAAAACCCAAATTTCATATGGAAAAAAAACAAAAATAACAAGGTTTGCACTTCCAATGCTACAAACTGTTGTCGCTAAAATCCGGAAGTGGAATCATCAAGACAGACAATATGGAACTCTCAATGAGACAATGGAGTTCCTTTAGAAACTAAGGTTCCCTGAGATATTGCCCACTAGAACTATCTCCTTTCCCATTGAATTTAGATACTGAAAGAACCTGATCAAAAGCAATGACAACAATTTGGAATTCAGCGATGAGAGATTTCTTTTTTCTTGCCTCAAGGATTCCAGTCCCTCTCTATTTGATGTCATCTTGTTATATATATAGATTCAATTGGAAACTTTACAAACCAGTTTTCCCATGCCTATCACTACTTTAATCATTAGTTGCCTAGGATATAGTAGGCCCGCACACCGACGACCCCCCATGACTGTGCTATGGTGTCCTGTCAATCATTTTCGACCCCCCCTCGACCTTCTTCGACCCCTCTTTTAGACCTTGTTTCCCATAACTCCAGATGTCTATTTTTGTCCTTGCACTTTTACCAAATAAGGATCTGATTTCATGCTGATTTGATCCACGATCTAGTGACTTGACTGATCAAATCAACATGTCTTGCATTTATAGTTGTTGTCAGCATTTATGAGCATTAATGACAATCCATTAATTGCCAACAACCCACATCAACCTATCACATCTTATCTGAGTCAGCATAGAGGGTCGAACATAGGTGCCTTCTGATATTTTTTACTCCATCTTTCTTCTCATACCATGTGCCTTAAATGAAGGTCACATGTTCATTTCCAAAAGATTATTCGAAATTCTCTTCCTACGGTCAGATTTAACATCAACTATTATTTTCCCTACCACAAACCAAACCATTAAGATGCCATAGCTCCCTGTGTTTCTCCCAATCATTCTAAGATCTAACCATGCCTCCTCGATCAAAATTGAACTGCAACTAATTTGCTATCTTCCAATCATGAAGAGTCAACCGGATCTCTAATGAGCTCGTCCGCAGAAACATATCTAACCGGAGAATGGCCGCCATAGCCTCTGGAGCCATGATACATTAGATTGCTGCGACTGGGCGTCAGGGATCAAGTGGTTAATCCACTGTCAGAACCATAAAATGAAGAGATTGGAGATTTACCTTAAATTGGTGGAAATTTACCTTATTGGAGAAGAAAATTCGGTTTCCTGGATGATCTTTTTTGGATTGAACCCAGGAGTTGCAGATGCGAAGCCTTCAATGGTGATGGTCTCCAATAAGAACTCGTTCCGGTGTTTGTTGCTCACTGTTATTGCACCCCGGCTCCCCAAAATTCGAGTCCACTATGAATTCTGCTGTGTATTGGACTCTTTCCCCTCGAACCTTTGATTTCTTTTACCAGTCCTTCAGAACAGCTTCTCTGCCGTTTTTTGGTGCCTTTGTTTCTGCAGAATCGGCAAACAGTATCATCGCAAAAAGAGAGATTTCTCTTCAGCAATGGAAGATAATCCGAAAGATTAAAAAAATAAAATTTTAAATTTTATAAAATTAAAAGAGTAGAATAGTTTTGTCATTTATTAAATTAAAATGGTATCACGGCAAGGCAAATAATGACGGACGGATGAAATTTTGTAGTACAAAAGATGTGGTAGATATTTTCCATATATATATATATATATATATATATATATATATATATATATATATATTTTTTTTTTTTTTTTTTTTGTTTCTTAGGAAAATATGCACTTGTAGATCATGAGGTAACTTTAAATCTCACTTGGATGATTAATTTTTGAATGTCCTTAATGCTATATGGGGATTAAATCTTAGATTAAAAAAAAAAAAATTTAAATCCCTTAATCCGCAACAAAATTTTCTTCCACTTTTGATATTGTTAAAGGTGCAAACTCAGAATTCAAAAACAGAATCATGGGTTTAGGTTTTCTCTAGTCGTGCAATTCTTACAGTCTCATTTAAGTAGTAAAAAAAAACATCTACAAATATATTAATACAATTCAACAGTCTGAATAAGATAACAGAGAGTACATGACTGTAGAGGATCCAACCCCAAAATCAATATCAAAGAATCAATTGAAATAAACACATTGATGAAAACTATAGAAGGCCAAGGACAACCGATTAGATCGTACGTCGTCAACCGGTTAAATAAAACACGTGGCAAAATTGAACACGTGGCTTTCCAATTTTGAACCTCCAAGCATTCCCAGCAGGAAAGAACATGTGTCTTTATCAAGCTTCCATATACTTCCAAGTACCCTCCTAAGTGTCTGCATGGTTCAAACGTGGCAGTCACTCTCCAGTACTGTCCCCTTTCTTTTCTCAGATCTTGCGTTCCTTCACTTATTGCAGTGATTTACGACAGAGAGAGAGAGAGAGAGAGAGAGAGAGAGAGTATGGGAGAACAGAGTCACGAGGTGTCGAAGAAGCAGCTTGGGCGTAGACTGCCCTATTCCCCTACGACGATGGCGGTCGCTGCTGGGATCGTTATCGCTGGTGGTATCACTTACTTCACCTTCTACAAGCGCGACGATAACTCCGGTGGCGGCGCCAAGCTCAGCAGCAAAGATTCTCAGCGCAAGTAGCAACCTTGTTTCAATTCCATATATATCTCAACTCACCCAAATTTTCTACTGCTTTTCTTCTTCTTCTTTATGATCAATTCATCACACAGTTGTATGTATTGGTGCACCTTATAGTTCCTCTTCTTCTACTTCTCTTACAGGCCATGATCATAGGATTTGCTTAATTTCCTGCTTTTAATGTGATTTTCTGGTTTCCTTAGAATTTGAGATGTAGCTTTGCTAGTTCACTGATGGAGGATGAAAATTATCAGCCTGCCTAGCTAGGGTTAAAGTACAATAGATTACGAAGATTCAAAAGTTATAGGTTAGTTGGGAACTGACATGAAAGTTCAACTCTTCTGAACCCTTAAGTTCACTCATGGACTCAATCTTTTTTGGTTCATGTTGGATCGGGTTTCACAAGGACCGGGGTAACATATAGAATCGTGGTTAATGGGAATCAGCGTCCGTTGATTTCTTCTAGAGAGCCGAATAGATTGATGCGATGTGATGGTAAAGTTGTTATATTATAATTTAATGGTTATGGATTTAAAATACTGAAATAACCTCTCCATCTTACGGGATAAGGTTGTATATATTCTGTTTTTCTTCGATATTGTAGTAGCATGAGCCTCGTGCATTAGGATGCCTTTTTAATAGATTGATGCTGAAACCATGATTTGTAAGTATGGGATTGGTCGGAGGAGTCGATTCGTAATGGTTATCCAATCTCAATCCGAATCTGTTTTAATATTTTTATTTTTAATGGGGATCAAACACAATCGTTTTGATGGTTGTGTTCTCAAACACCAATTGGAAAAGGGTGAGAGTTCCGATTAGGAACCTAAAAATATCCGTATTGGTTTGGGAAATTAAAATCGATTTGGTTTTGATTTTTGTTTTTAGTTTATACTAAAATCTAACCAATTTGATGCCCTTGAGCGGATTTACATCGTTTCTTCCCAGTGGTTCTAGGAGGATACGGTAACCTCATTTGGATGGCGGACACGTGGTTCTCAGGTTAATTCAAGACCCATGTTTGAATTAACGCCCCCTATCGGTTTGCCTTGTCTGTTGGGTGTTTGCTAGAACGTGGGTCTTGGATTCACTTAGAGTCACATGTTGGCCATCCAGGTGAGGTTGTCGCTGTCTTCCCAACGGTTCATGTTTGGGGATGCGCAGCGGAAGTAAGACTCTATAATCTTTAGATGAAGAAACTAGATCCCATGACTATAAGTGGACATTTCATTGGTTATCCAGAGAGGTCAAAGGGATTTAGATTTTATTGTCCATCTCATTCTATCAAAGTTAGTCTGAGTGAGCTATTTTCTTTGAGGATGACATTTTCTATCGGACTTCCCAACCTCACAGTTTTACTTTTGAGGAGGAACAGATTGTAGTTCTAATTCTTAGTACACATGTTGAGCAGGTGACTGTGCCTATTCCTGCTCAAGAACATGTGGAGCCTGCCTATTCCTGCTCAAGAACATGTGGAGCCTACAAATATTGACTCTGTAGCTCTTGTTGTTGATCTTTCTCGTCATGAGTCAAAAGTCAATATTTCTCCTTTGAGGAGGTCAGAGCGGACTCAAAAGTCCATTATCCCTAGTGACTTTGTCACATATCTACAGGAGCATGAGTATGACATTGGAGCTGAGACAGATCCTGTTTTCTTTCAACAAGCTATATTGATAGTGCACATTGTTCTCAGTAGATGGATGCCATGCATGATGAATTGAAATTCATGGAAACTAATGAGGTTTGGGACCTAGTTGAATTGCCCAAGGGTTTCAGACCAATTGGTTGTAAGTGAGTGTTTAAGACCAAAAGGGATGCTAGAGGAGAAATTGAGC
The DNA here is from genome assembly GCA_028583415.1 of Protea cynaroides. Lineage (NCBI taxonomy): Eukaryota > Viridiplantae > Streptophyta > Magnoliopsida > Proteales > Proteaceae > Protea > Protea cynaroides. The sequence goes on from CM053274.1 coordinate 67,162,045, forward strand.
GCTACAAAGCAAGACTTGTAGCAAAAGGCTTCAGTCAGAAAGAAAGCATAGATTACATTGAAACTTTCTCTCTAGTGTCCACCAAAGACTCTTTCAGGATAATTATGACACTGGTTGCACAATTTGACTTAGAGTTGCATCAGATGGATGTGAAGATTGTATTTCTTAATGGAGTCTTGCAAAAGGAAGTATACATGTTACAACCTTCTGATTTCATGACAGTTGACAATGAGAATATGATATGTAGACTCAAAAGGTCTATTATGGCTTGAAACAATCTCCTAGACAACGGTGCTTGAGGTTTGACCAAGTTATTACTTCTTTTGGGTTCAAAGAAAATGTTGTTGATCAATGTATATACCTCAAGATCAGTGGGAGTAGATTTTCTTTCTTAGTTCTTTATGTAGAAGATATTCTTCTGGCCAGTAATGATAAAGGTATGCTACATGAGACAAAGATATTGTTGTCCAGTCACTTCAATATGAAGGATTTTAGTGAGGCATCCTATGTTTTGGGGATAGAGATTCTTCTTAATAGGTCATGTAGTGTTCTTGGATTGTCACAAAGAACATATATTGATAGAATATTATAGAGTTTTAACATGATTAATTGTGCCTCTTTGAAGACTTCTGTTACAAAGGGCAATAAACTCACCAAATCTGATTGCCCAAAGAATGAAGTTGAATGGGCTCAGATGATAGACATACCATATGCTTCTGTTGTTGGTAGTCTCTTGTATGCTCAGGTTTGTACTCAATCTGACATCGCGTTTGCTATCAATGTGCTTGGACGATTGTAGAGTAATCCAGGTTGGACTCATTGGGTGGCAGCGAAAAAGCTCATGAGGTATCTTAAGGGCACTAGAGACCTCATGCTTACTTTCAGACGGACTGATACTATTGAAGTGATCCGATATTCAGATTCTAATTATGCTAGATGTCCAGATGATCTAAAGTCAACATCTGGCTATGTTTTCATGATGGCTGGTGGCGCAGTATCATGGAAGAGTGTGAAGCAAATGATTACTGCTTCTTCTACTGGATACGCAGAGTATGTGGCATGTTATGAAGCCACAGTTCGGGCTCTATGGTTGAGGAACTTCATTTCAGGTCTTCAGGTGGTTGATTCCATATCCAGACTGTTGAAGTTGTATTGTGATAACTCTGCTGCAGTGCAGTTTTCTCAGAATAGCAAGAGTACTTCTGGTTTGAAGCACATTGACATAAAGTATCTCTTTGTTAGGGAGAAGTTTCAAGAGTTTGTGATTTCTATTGAATAAATCTCTACGAATGTCATGATTGCTGATCCACTAACAAAAGCTTTGGTTATAAATGTTTTTCAAGAGTATGTTGCTAGTATGGGATTAGTTGAATCCCTGGATTTATTTTGTTAGTGGGAGTACATTTTATAGACACAGGCAGTGTTTATTACTTTTGAATAAATGGTATTGTGCTCTTTTTGTTCCTCATTATTTATACATGTATATATTTTGCCTTGAATGATAGTAAAGGCAAGCCTTGAATGAGAGTAAAGGCAAACCTCGAATGATAGTAGAGGTAGTTTCATGTGTTACCTTCCTCATTTTTTCAGAGGATGTATTTATAGGTACACGTAGCTACTAGAGTTACTCAGTTTGAGAACTTGGGTTAATATGATGGGATTTATGGATCCTATCCCATGATACTTTAGTGTGAGGTATTTATAATGTGCTTCTATATGAAGTAGTTATTTTGGTAGTTCTAGTGGCAGTTTTCCATGTCAAGAATGATTCCAGTGAAATCCAAATGATGGAGTAGCTAATGACTTTAGTTGGAAGTCTGGACTAATTTGGATTTGACATGTTCGATGATCGAGACATGCAACTTCCATACTCTAGCTTTTACACTATTTGTAGCTCAAAAGCGGGTAAGGGTGCAAGCACTTTGGTGTGTAGTGTTCCATGTTGACTTAAGACGTGATGACACTTATGATTGGGTGTTTATATTCTTACTTGGTCCAAGAGTGTATTGTTAAGGTGAGCTACTTTCAACACTTCTTATATGTGATCACAATTTTTTTCTAATCTATAGTTGAAGCAATGTTCTGATGCAGCCCAAGTGGGAGAATGTAATGTTTTCATCATGTATGGGTGTACACCAGACACTGTGTGGGTAGGATTAGTGGAAAGGTGTTGAATGGACGACTGTGATTCGATGGTACCTTTTATGGGAGAGTTCTAATTAATCCACCTTAACGTGTAATTGTTTAAGGACCTTCTGGTAATTTAGTCCGATTATGGGAATGACCAAATTATCCTTCTTAACAGGGTTAGTCCCTGCTCCTTGTCTTTATATAGATAGTCAATTCCCATTATTGGCTATCGTTCATCATATATAGAAAAGGGAGCAGACAAGATTGACAAGCGATAAAGAGTTGTGGACTATTCAAAGCCTCCGTGAAATCTCTTCTACAAATGCTAATGGATCCGGGTATGTCTATTTGTTTTAATATGATTCAATACAAAATTTTTTACAGATCCCCCTTGAGCATGGACATCCAACATGTGAAAATTGAAAACGTGAGTACGTCAAGTTGAGGCCAAATCGAAAACTGATATTGATTCTGTCCGAATCCATCCCGATTAAATCGGATTGAAATCTTATTGGATCAGATTTGGGTTGAGATGTAGAAGATATATCGGTTCAGGATGGGTTAGTTCAATGGATAATCTGAAACTAGACCGATAAAACCGAAATCAAGTTTGGGTTAGTTCAATGGATAATCTAAAACTAGACCTATAAAACCGAAATCAATAGTAGTCCGAATCCAAATTGATTCAAACTAAATTTAAACAAAAAATGCACCTATTCTATACATGATTTCTATCTTTCTACAATTTTTACCCCAACCTTCTATTTTGGTTTCTCTCATTTTCTTTTTCACCATTATCTTTTTGAATTCAGGTTTATTGATAGGACAGAGATGAGAGATATTAAAGAGGGGATAGAAAGGTGAGAGTTCCTAAAGGTTTATTATGGGTCTAATCATTGAGTCCAAATTGAACCTAATCTATTTCCAGATCGATGGGTTTTATCTGAAAAGGGCCCCGAACCGGACCAAACCGATAGCTATCGGTTATAGGTTGGGTTTATCCGTCTGATATCAGGTTGTCAGGTTCGACACTAAAAACGCTCAAACTCATACCAGCCCAGATTGGCCCATTGAGCCTAGTGATCCTATTTGGGCTTTATAAAACATAACAAATAAAGGCCCATTAGTCTGGCTACCCAATTGCTAGATGAGGTGGCCAACCTTAACTTGCAACAAATGGTCCTGGTTCAACCCAAATGCCAGAATTTGATCCCACGGTAGACTACACATCAACATACTCTACCGGCGCGAACATCAAAGACAGTAGATTGTTGTAAAGGACGAAACCCCAGGTGTTCAATCTGAGATTTGTGATTTTGCGTCTGGTATAGACCATCTCTGCTATCCAAATTTGAATCTGTTTACTATCTTATTCGAATCCCATCCAAAATCCCTTGTCCGAAATCCGCCCGATATACAAAAAAACAAATTTGAATTCAGGTTAAAAATCAGATTCAAATTATCTGTTACATTATTTTTAAAATGTATGTACCATAATAATCATAAAAAATAAAATAAAAAAAAATTACAATTTTATTCTAAACTTCTCATAATTTGTTAACTTATAATTTACAAAAGCATCAATAGAAGGGAAAAGTATATATTTTATAATTTTATTTCATTTTTTTATGTAAAGAAATACATTTTTTTTAAGGCTATATGTGTTGTAGTTTTGTATCATAACCCATAAAGCTACATTGTTGGCGAATACCCAAACAGAGCGATTATATCTACACTATTTATGTAATATCTAAATTCGCTTTCGAATCCAATCCCAACTATGGTCAAATGCTTTTAAGCCATAACACATAAATGACTCTTGTCCTCTTTTTGGTTTTTGTGCTGTTCAATCTTAATTATTTTAGACAAAAGTTTTTGTATACACCATGTATGTACATGGTTGTGTCAACCGTTAAATGAAGAAGTGTAATATCAAAATTACCTTCTCTATTGAATGAAGGGTTGATACCCTGACTGTGTACATACACGGTCCGTACACGAAACTGTCCCCTTTATTTTAAACAAGGGCTGAAGTTTCTTGTCCGACTGCATGAATCTTCCATAGTATAGGGTTTGATGGGAGGGCATACATAAGCATCCAAGAGGAGGAGTAGAGGGGTCATATAACAAACTATGTGAGAGAACGCAGGGAGATACATCCCCATAGAAAACCTTTTTCCCTTTAAAAAAGAATAAAACTCATAAATGATATCAGATATAAAAAAAAATGAAAACAACGTTAGCCAAAGCAAAAACATAAATGATATCAAATACATCTGAAGGGATTCTATAATCTTGAATACCCATCTTGTAAAATCTTTATTAGATTTATTATGGGTAACATTAATATACTTGACTATTTTATTAGTGGGATCCAATCAAAGAAGGATTGGATGATTATCCCATACCTATTATAAACCAAATATATTCTATTATGGGATTAGAATAGATTTGGTATGCACTTATTATAAATATGTGGTAGGGGTCCCTATAGCCTCTCTGTTTACGTGAAAACAAGAGAGGGACCCATAACCAAAGGAGAGGAGATGTAGAAGATCTCTGTGGGAATCAAGAAAGAAAAGAAGAAAGAGTAGGAAATCAATCTCCAACGTAAAGGTATGTCCTTTATCGTTATTATTTGTTTATTACTCAATGTGTTTTATTATCTGTATTAGATGGATTTAATTGAATAATTTTATTGGGATTTAAAAATCCTACAGTGGTATCAAAACCTTCCCATATAGAATTAAAATCATTGAGTTAAGAATCAGAATAATGCTATGATGTTTGAATACATTAAAGCTTTAAATACATTCTGTTTTGGTTCCCATTTTATTTTGGATCAAAAGGAAGAGTTATGACACAATCAATCTATTTTTTGACCATAAAAAATTAAAACAAATGACACCATACTGTAGATCTCAATGAGACGGTGACGACGATACAAAAATCACCTCCGTCGGCCACCGGACCCTCTGCCACCCTTCGGCGAGGAAAGCGAGTGAGATCCACTGGCGGGTATTGTTAAAAAAAAAAAAAGGATGTATTGACCCGTTCATCACCGGGTCAACTCAGAAACCCTAACGGGTTTTGACACGAACTAAGTTAACTCGAGGCAGCCATCTGTCGCACGTGTGGACTAACACGTGCGGCAGGCCCGACCTGAAGGTTCGACCAGCATACCTGTTGACCGACAAGAGGACCTGGTCATCTTGACTAGTTGACCGACCTGAGGACCCTGTCATCTTGACCCGTTGATCGACCCGAAGACCCGTTCGCCTTGACCAGCTGATTGACCTGAGAACCCGACCAACCCGACCATGTGACCGACCCGATGACCTGCACCAACAACCCGAAAAAGATCCATCGACCCGATTAGGTGAACTGGGTTGAACCGATGGTCAGACCATTGAACCAGCTCGGTGGTTCATTCCCCAGACATACTAGTGGTTCGGTCTGAAGGTATTTATAAAAATTAAAAAAAATTGAAACGCCTGATTGGTTTGGTTCGGACCGGACCAAGTCGATCTTGGGTAAACCGACCTAGACAAAACCGACCCAGTCAGAACTGAACCGGCTAGTATTGTAAAGGCCTGTTTGGTTGCAGATTTTAGACCGGGGGAATTAATCCGCCCGTATGAGAGCGTGGAAGGTCCATTTAGACCCCAATTTTTAGTAGTATACTCCATTTTGAATGTTCTTCAATCTGATATATAGTTTGGTATATTTTGATACATTGAAAAATGTGTTATCATTGAAAAATGTTCAATAAAAACTCAATTTACAGTTTTCTATTGATTTTTCTTAAATATATTGTGGCAAATTGATTGTTGAGCCAATGTGTATGTTTATATGAATGTTTGGACTTGTAAAATTATATTTTAAAATATTCACGGTTAAATTAATATCTAACATGAGCTGCAGGTTGAAATTTGTTTATATCATGGTGGAATTTTGGTGTGACCACTAAAGTGACAACTTTGTTTCATTATGATGTATTCAAATTCAAATGTCTGTGTTTATAAATGCTTCAGATGGACAATGTTCACCCAAATGTGACATTATCCAAGTTTCTTAAAATTAGAGTTTGTAGATGTTGTGTGAGTATTTTTACGGGACCACCAAAGTGACACACTTGGTTCTATCATAACATGCTCAAATCCAATGTTTTTGTGCATTTATAAGATACAGTAAGGAAAGACATGCTTATCCATAGGTGATATTGTCAAAGATTTTCACTTTTGTGGTTGCAGCAAAGAATGACATTGTCCACCCAAATGTGGCATTGTCAGGATTAAAATGTTACATGCACTTGGAAAATAAAAATGTTTGGCTTAGGGGTTTCATTCACCCAAAGGTGATAAAATTTTTTTAAAGCCATTATTCCTTGACGATTTTGCCTGGATGTCTAAGAGGACCAGTGCATGCTTGTCCCAAAGGATGAGCGTGTAATGCGGTTGACTCTTAGAAAAAGAAATTACTTATTATGGATGTTCGGCTGAGGGTTTTTTCATTCACTCAAAGGTGATGAAATTTTCTGAAGCCATCATTCCTTGGCGGTTTGCCTGAATTTTTGAGAGGACCAGTGCATCCTTGTCCCAAAGGATAAGTTTGTAGTTCGGTTGACTTTTGAAAAAAAATTTCAAAATTGTAATATTGTTTGACGGTTTTTGTCAAATTTTTTGAGAGGACTAGTGCATCTTTGTCCCAAAGGATAAGTATGTAGTTCGATTGACTCTTGAAAAATTATAATATTGTTTAGCGTTTTTTTTTGTCTGAAGTTTTGAGAAAATCAGTGCATCCTTCCTTGTCCCAAGGGATAAACATGTAGTTTGGTTGACTTTTGAAAAAAAAAAAATTACTTATTTATTATGTTTTGATAGCTTAATTGCATGTATGAGTTCTGGATCTATCACTATATGTATAGCATTGTAAATGAACTCATCTAGTAATTACTATCTCAAAATTTCAATCCTTGGTATTACTCTTGCTTCACTTCCTATTTTGTCTATATCAAATTATAGAAAAATGGTATAAGACAGTATTGTGATAAAAGATATTGTCAAGGAATACATAAATGAGGTTTAAACAAAATTTGAAGTGATTGATAAAGGATTGAAAAGTTAACTTTTGATTGAAACAAAATTTAATGGAAGTGGTAATATTAGAAAACACATTCTATAACTAACTATAATAAAGGAGAAATTGAAAACACGTCTAGGACTGTTTAACCTAAATGTGCTCTAGATCATGTAAAGCAATGTTCTAATAAGGAACATTGAAAAAGATTATTCAAGGAAAAATCTAAAGAATATTAGAAATTTTTAAAAGGGACAGAGAGATGTTTTATTACCTAAGCCCATCTGTACCATTTTTAATGGTAATGGAGTGTGAGGAATCACAAGTTGGAGCTATCAACTAATACTATAAAATTCAAAGAAAAGAAATGAAAATGAACATTTGTAGAAAGATTATAAAACTTGACAGGCTTAAATGAAAAATAATAAGGACTATGAAAATTCTAAGTGAGAAAGTGTTAGATATTGGATACTTAAAATACTAATCATAATTCAAACTCATAGGGCATTTACATCACTTTAGGTAGTTTAATTACTTTTGGAAGTAGACTATGTATCTTTAACTCTCATCATTGGTATAGACATTTAAGACTTGTATCTAAGAAAAATTTATAAGAGGACTATAAATAATGATATTCTAAAACCCCTAAGTTTTGATAACATGTATGTATATATTAAAGGAAAAGTAAAATAAAAATTATTCGCAACAAGAGATTGTTGGACTTGGTGGAAAATATTCAATATAGGGGTAAATTTTTTTTATCAAAGGATTAAAGTGTTAAATCTAAAAAGTGAGATAAGTGTTCAAGCGAAACATGTCATATTGATCTATACCCTGGCACTTTTGCCTAAATATTTACTGGAGCTAAGGCTTATAGCTTAGGAATCTTGCTTGAATAGCAAAAGAAGTGATAAATAGATATGATCAAGAGCATGAGAGTATTTGATACTATAGGGAGCGATGAATACTAAAACCTATGAGATGCCATGTAAGTCAGTCACAGATTAAGCAATATTCATGCCTAAGATTGTAGAGTGGAAACATGCTTTCATAACCCTTATGAAAGAATGGTTGGTTTGAGGACATTGAGTTGTTATTTTCTGGAATGTCCAATATGCTCCAAAGGAATTTGATTTTACTGTCTCAACTTAATAAATAGAATAGTAGAAACCAGCCATGCTAGATCCATTAATGATACTAGTGGATTGTCATAGCCAAGAAATTTAGAGTTTGATGAGATCCCATGGAAATAACTATGGAGCAACTAGTTGAGATAACAAAAATGTTATTGAAGAATAATGAAATAATTTTAGAGCTGGAGGAAGCAATGAAAAAAATTATTAGACTCATAAATCTTTTCTTTTCATCAAATCATATATTATACTTCATAGTGGAAGATTTTTGCATTGGACAAGAGGAAAATCCCAATAGTTTTCAGCAAGCTATCAGTAGTTATATTGTCTCGAGTGATTGATGTCCATAAAAGATGTGTTGCTGTCTCTAGGTAACATCAAGGTTTAGGATCTTGTGTATTTGTTAAAGAACGTATACTTGTAGTCTTAAACTGAGTATACAAGGCTGTGTGATTCTAGTGGGAGAATTTGATCGCTACAAAATGAAACTTGTAGCAAAGAGGAATCATACAAAAAGACATTAACCTAAATTTCTTGGTTTTTATTATGCTATCTGATTTGAAACGATATCAGATAAATACAAAATCATATTTACTTAACGAGATGATTCAACTAGAAGGTTTCAGTTAATAGATAAAGATAGAATGATCTTCATTCGAATTTATTGAGAATGCAAAGATCCAAGCATATATCCCAAGATCAGTGGGAGTATATTTGTTTTTCTGATCTTGTATGATGATGACATACTGTTTATCAGTAGTAATATGGCATTACAGAGACCAAGCATTTTTGTTAGAGTATTTTGTGATGAAAGATATGGGTGAGAGTTTATTCATTCTCGGTATGGAGATCAGACTTGACAGAAATCATAAACTACTTGGACTGTCTGAGAGGGCTTCATTGATGGTGTACCCAAGAGATATAGTGCCCTAGGAATAATATTGAAAGGAGATCATAGACTTGACAGTTTTGTGGATGATATCGCCTTCATAATGAGCATGCTGGGACAGTTTCAGTCAGATGCAGGGATTGCACATTGAATAGAGACAAAGAAGGTTCTGTGTTATTTACAAAAGATGAAAGATTATATGCATATATTTGGCAGTGTTGATAACCTAGAGGTGGTTGGATGTTCTAATGTGGATTTCAGTAGCTGTACTGATGATAGAAAGTCCACATCAAGGTATATTTGTGATGGTTAGAGGAGCAATTTCGTGGAGGAATGCAAAACCAACCCATTTTGACTTCTTCTATTATATAGTTAGAGTTCTTGATACTGTTCCAGGCCACAAAGCAAGTGATTTAGCTGATGGACTTCATTCCTAGGTTTAATGTTATGAATACTATCTTCAAACCGTTGTTACTGTACTGTGACAATAAGTTAGTTGTATTCTTGTTAAAGAACAATAAGAAATGAGGTGCTTCAAAACATATAAAGATCGAGTATCTAGTGGTAAAAGAAAAAGATCAACAAGAATCATATTTTTGAGGGGTACATTTCGACAGACAATATGATAGCAGATCCTTGGTTAAAGGCTTTACCAGTGGGGGTCTTAAAGGGTCATGTTTTATTATGGATGTCGTCGAATCTTTTGATGTGCTTGTACAAACTTTTATATTTTATTAATACTTGATTGTATTTACTCTTTTGCCTGTGTACCTTACGAGTACGGTTATTTTATACCATGATTTTTATTTCATGATTGGTAATCTGGTATATATATATTTGCCTATTTGACATGTCATAATAACCAGACAGTATTTAGCACCAGACAGTATTAAGTCAAGACACAAAAGATAGTATTAAGCTAGAACTCAAAAGACGATATTAAATCAAGACATAAAAGACAGTATTAAACCAGGACTCAAAAGACGATATTAAGCCAAGATACAAAAGACAGTATTAAGCCAGAACTCAAAAGACAGTATTAAGCCAAGACACGAAAGGTAGTATTAAGTTAGGACTCAAAAAGGTATTAAGCCAGGACTTAAAAGACAGTATTAAGCCAGGATTCAAAAGACTGTATTAAGCCAAGACACAAAATGCAGTATTAAGTTAGGACTCAAAAAACGGTATTAAGTCAAGACACAAAAGACAGTATTAAATCAGGACTCAAAAGACAGTATTAAGCCAGAACCCAAAAATGATATTAAGTCAAAACTCAAAAGACGGTATTAAGCCAAGATTCAAAGGTAGTGAGCTAGGATCAGATATCATCAAGGAGACTTTTGTCTATAATAACAAAAAATTGTATACCGTATGATTGATGTGTATCTTCTGCTGTTGTTCAATACTAGTTTACTTGTTGGAAGAATAAAAGTTTGGGATAATTCATTTTAATTATTGGTTTATATGGCCATACTAGTTAATAATAGTCTTGTAATATAATGTAGCCCAAGTGGGAAATTGTAAAATCTTTATTAGATTTATTATAGGTAATATTAATATACTTGACTATTTTAATTGGTGGGATCAAATCAAAGAAGGATTGGATGATTATCCTATACCTATTATAAACCAAATCTATTCTATTATGGGATTAAAATAGATTTGGTATGCACTTATTATAAATATGTGGTAGGGGTCCCTATAACCTCTCTCTGTCTACGTGAAAACAAGAAAGTGACCCATAACCAAAGGAGAAGAGGCTGTAGAAGATCTCTGTGGGAATCAAGAAGGAAAAGAAGAAAGGGTCGAAAACCAATCTCTAACGTAAAGTTATGTCCCTTTATTGTTATTATTTGTTTATTGCTCAATGTATTTTATTATCGGAACCCTTTATTATCTGTATGGGATAGATTTAATTGAATAGTTTTATTGGGATTTAAAAATCCTACACATCCACAGGGACAAACTCTCAACAATGTATATGAAGTTCTCATGATACCCTTCATCCCATCCTAGAGTAATTATAACTCCCTTTTTCTACGCCACTACTCGGAGAACCTCTCCCCCCATAACTACTTCGAAGGTTTGAGCCGAGACCCATGAAATATGTACATGATACTGCTAAAAAGGATCCACGACTGTCCCTCATTACCACGCCTTGGCCGCCGGATAAAGATGCATTTGCGTGGATCCAACTCTGAAAATGGAAACATGGTCGGAAAGGCCTCCGGAGGAACAGCTAACAAGGATGGAGGCAACAATAAAGCTCTCATCCACTTGTGGTTTGGAAGCTTTCATGGTACTTACTAAATTGGGATCCTCATAGTTGAAAACAACTTTACTATGATTTTATGGTCTCTCGCAAATTCAATCTCATCTAAGACCATGTTCATATGCATAAATCGCTAGAAACATCAACTATTGCAATAGTTTGTAACCTATAGCATGTTTTGTGGATCATTTGGAATTAACTTTGGTCCGACTTCTCTCTCTCTGCTGGACGATGATGATTCTCTCTTCGAAGAGTTGTGGTATTCTAAACCTAAGGTTAATTCGGATCAGTACTGTTCTTCGGATGAAGAGAGAGACAAGAGGTGGCCTAGCTTGCCAGAAAGATATCCAACTCTTCTTATGGGGATCCTCACATAGAATTATTTGTTGAAAATTCCTTGGGCGTTAACCTCATGATGGACTGGGACGGTGTGTCGAGGCCAAAGGAAGCAGTTCTTACGTTGTAGCTCTAAATTTTGTATTATTGTAATGGACCCTTAATTTCTTGTTTCTTCCTATCTGTCTCCTTGGGGGAGAGAGCCTGTTCCCTCTTTTTTGGAGAGGTGGCCATGAGGCTTGTTCTCTTCGGCTGTTTTGGTCCTCCTCTAAGGGTTCCCTCTCCTAGTGAAGGCGTGTTTATGTTATCTTTTTCTTTGGGTATAATAAAATATCTATTTATCCAAAAAAAAAGACTTTGGTCCACATACAAGCATAATATGAGAAAGAGAGAGAGAGAGAGAGAGAGAGAGAGAGATGTGGAAAATTTACTTACGTGGAAAATTTACTTATGATTTAAAAATGCTGAACTAACCATTAGGAGGAGAGATTGCACTCTAATAAATAGTCCATTGAAGCATTGGTGGACTTTTTCAGAATAATTTCTGAATCTGAGTTTACTAACTATGCTTGTACTATGACCCACAAGAGGGTATAATTTCACCCTTTAAACCTACAAAGTCGGACACACAAAGTATTTTTTTTTTGTTTTGGGTTTAGGGTGATAGAACAAAAAAAAGAAAGAAAAGAAAAGAAAAAAGATTTAATTGGAGTACGGTTATTTATTCAGTAATATGTCTTTTAACAAGTTCAGAAAATTATTCCTCAATAATTAAACTTATGGTTAAAATTATTCATTTAAAAAAAAAACATTATGATTGGAATCATGTTTTTAAAACAATTTTCATAGCAATATCCTACACCATGCATGGTAACGTTAAATACGATGATTGTGATGTGGATAAGCTTTGGAAAGAAATCCTCTCCCGTGGCAGGAGGTTCCTGCCGCTGATCCAAGGGCTGGGGATCAGTCGGCCCGCCTACCAATACATGGGGAGGTGGGCCAGCTGAATTCCCGCCCTTGGCAGGCGGCAGGTGGGCGGGAGAAGATTTTTTTGCATAAGCTTTCCAGAGTCTAAACGTAAACAAACGTGATAGAAATAGCTATGGTTCGAGTGTGGTCAATTTTTGGACTAGCTGCCCATTTTTATACACCACAGACCACTAATTTTGACTTGAAAGTGATAAATCAACAGGGTTACCAATGGAGAGTCGGAGACATTAACAGGCTTAACTTTTCTTATACTAAGTTGACTTTTCTTTGTTTCTTCCTTCAGCTTTTATTTTCACATTTTTTTATATTGTTAGCATCACATATTTTTTTTGGTATTTGTTTACATCAACTTGACTTCAATCCAATTACTCTCATTAAGAGTCTTAAATGGTATGGTTTTGGTTTAACCATTCGAATCAATTTCGGTTTGATACGAATGAGGTGAAACTAAAATGGAACTGTTCATTTGTACATTTTCAAAATACTTATCAAAATCGATAATTAGTTGGTTTCATTTATCCAGTTTACAAACGGTTTCGTGGGAAGGTGAAGAAAAGAGATAGAAGTTAGGAACAAGGGAGAGGGGAGAGAAAGCAATAAAATAAATTTTAATTTATTTTCACTGTCAATAGTTATGAAGGTGGACTTATGATTTAGAAGTACAAGGCCATGTGGGAAATATTATAATAATTTAAAATTATTTCTACGAATAAACCTTCACCACAACACTAAGGGATTAAAGTAAGGGGTTTACTTGGTTTTAACGGTTTCAAACTTGGTTATAAATAGTTTCATTCTTGAAACCAGAACCGAAATCTTTAACTAAATGGTTTCATTTTTTAAATTAGAATTGAAACATTTAATAATCGATTTCACGGTTTCTATTTAAACAGTCTAACTTTAATTTAGTAAATGATTTTGATTTAAACGACCCGATTCAATTTATTTCCCTTCACTTCTAACCAAACGGAAACTAAGCCTCTATATGGTAACCTTCCAAAACACAGTTTCTAGTGTTTTTTTTCTTTGTTTTTGGAACAGAAATGCACAAATTTCTTCATGGTAACCTCATCTATTTTTCTGTACCATTGCCATGAAACAAGTAAATAAAAAAAAAAAAAACCAAAATAGTGTTTTGATAAACAACTTTAAGATGTTTCTCAGAAACCTCCTCTCCTCCGCTCCCCTCCCCTACCCTCTCCCCCCTCCCCCCTCCCCCCAGATCCACATCCTCTCCTCCAATAGAATCTGGAGGAGAGGTGGTGCCCCCATTGGATGGATGACACCTGGGGCTCGGGTGAATCTGAGCCCTTTGTCCGAGCCGACATCCCCTATTGGTTCAGTTTGTTCACTCGATGTCGGCTCAGATAGAGGGCTCAGATTCATCTGAGCCTCAGGTGACGTCCATCCAAATGGGGAGCCACCTCTCCTCCAGATTCTCTTGGAGGAGAGGATTTGAATCCCTGTCACCCCCCCCCCCCAAAAAAAAAAAAAAAAAAAAACCCACCCCCTAAAATAAAAAAAAATCTAGCAATAAAACCCAAATAAGAAAAAGAAGAAAGAGAGTTGAAATGAATAATTAGTACAGTAAGGGGGAAGAGCAAGGGGAAGAAAATAAAAGGGGATCATCAATCGATATAGGAGGAAAAATGTTGAAATGAAAAGAATGAATGGACTGCGCCCTCTTGCGTAACACACTCTTTCTCTCTCTTCTACTCTTTTTTTTTTTTTTTGGCAAGGCTTTCCTCTACTCTACAACTTTGATATTTGTTCATTAGTATAAAGTCAAATGCGACTGAATGACTTTTAAAATTTTAAAACCTAACAATTTCCAATCTCGTTAATTACGTAGTTAAATTGAACTTGATAATCTTCAAACCCTAATAAATACCTTCGCCCTGGTAGTCCATCCAAATCCAATCTCATTTAAGAACATCTGGAATTTTTGTTTACACGCTAGGATAATGAGAGAGAAAGAGAGGTGGAAAATTTTATTTATGGAGTATTCTTCCCTCTGTATGCATCATATATAACATGCGTAAGATAATGAGGGTTGGAGAATGCTAACAAGTCTTATTCTCTCACAATGTGGGTATTCTTTTTTGGATCTCACATTGTCCATGAGATGTAAGGGTGTCAACGGGTTGGTCTGGTCTGGTTTTAGTTCGGGCTGAAACGGTGTCGGACTTTACAAGCCTAGCCCAAAACATGTCCATTAAGGGTTCGGGCTGGGGTGGGCTACGCTGGGCACAATAACTAAAGGGCTGGTCTAGTGTCGGGTTGTTATCGGGCTGGGTTATTGGGCTGATTTTGGGCCGGCTCGGTCCAAGCTAGGTTTATCAGGCTGCCTTCACATGTAATTATTTTTGCACAACAATAATTTTTTTGTAGAGCTTTTTGTTCATATTTAATACAATTGTAAACGGTTGAGCTTTGATTGATCTTAGGGGCATCTAAGCATGGATAATGGATTGCATATTTGCATTTACATGGTTAGAATCATTAGATCCTTGGTCAGTTGGTTATTATTTGAGCTGCAAAAAGAATTGGTTTAAGCTAACTCAAACTTCTTAATGGGCCTTACCGGTGTTGGGGTTGGGTATTATTGGTTTGGGCTAGTTTGGGCTTCTTAACGGTTTCGGTTTGGGCAGAAACGGTGTCAGCCTTTACAAGCCTAGACCGGAACTTGTCCATTAAAGGTTAGGTCCAGGCTAGGTTCGTGTTATATCAGGCCGACTCGATTTGTCCTACCGGGCTTGGCCCAGCTTTGACACCCTTAATGAAATGTGATCAAACTCACCTTTGGATTGTTGGTTCACTGGACCTGGACGACATGAGATTCAGGTGGAAGGGTACCATGTGGGTCTGGACTCTATATATAACTTAAGGGGTGTAAGTTTGACTCTATTGACCTGAATCCATCCTGAATTCTAATAGAGCTTGGGATGAGATACCCTGGCCTTGAGGGCGGGTCAAGGTTGAGAATTTCAGGCCTTGAGTCAAAGCTTTCCTGGGCTAGGGTTAAGACCTAGGGCTGAGCCTAGTCGGCCTTGTCTTCTTTTTCTTCTTCCTCCTCATGTTCTTTCTTTCTTCTTCTTCCCAACCTGACCCAACCCTTGCATTTTCTTTCCCCTCCCCATGGTCAAGGTCAATCAGGGTCAACCCAACCCGACCCTGAGGACAAGTTAGATTTTTTTTTCAAGCCCTGAGTCAGGACCGGACCAGGTCTAAGCCCAACGACTAAGTGTACTCAGGATTAGGTTGGGTTTTAAAAAGTCCAGTCCAACCCGACTCTATTGCAACCCTAATATAATCCATGCATGAAGCATTCTCTACGATTGTCCTATGTATGCTTTAAAAAAAGTGATCTCCAACTAGATGGAAATAAATACTTATGAGTTTTAATTGCATTCATATTTCACACCATCAGTGAATGGTGAATGTGATACTTCCTATTCTTTGTGGGTTTGGCTTCTTTCAGCCCTAATTCATGAGGAAGCACTTTAGTCAAACCATGTCTCAACCAGATGCATGTGTCTTTTTTTTTTTTTTCATTGTCAATAGAAAAAAAAGAAATAAAATATTTATTGAGTATGCTTTGAAAAAAGTGATCTCCAACTAGATGGAAAGAAATACTTATGAGTTTTAATTACATTCGTATTTCACACCATTAGTGAATGGTGAAGGTGGTACTTCCTATTCTTTGCACTTTAGTCAAACCATGTCTCAACCAGATGCAGGTCTTTTTTTTTTTTTTTTTTTTTTTTTTTTTAAATTTCATTGACAATAGAAAAATAGAAAAAAAAAAGAAATAAAATACTTATTGAATAGATTTGGATGCAACAGATCTATTACAATTCTACCCAAAAAAAAAAAAAAGACAGATCTAATATTACAAGAAAGGGATCTCAACTAGTAGATTAAGAAATTTACCACCCCCCCCCCCCCCCCAAAAAAAAAAAAAAAAAAAAAAAAAAACCTAGCAGATTAAGAAGAAAATGCATATATGGGCTGCCGTATTGGTCGATTGTATTGTGACCGATGGGAGGGTGGAAGTTTCTTGCCTCACGGTGGCACACGGTTAAATTTTTTACCTCCCCTATAAAGACTATTAAATTACAATTAGATCCACATCTTTAGGTATATTCTGTTAGATTTTGATAGTTAATGGTCAATATTTTTATAATGACCAAACTAACCCCTCTACTGAAAACCAGAGTCAACGAGGGCAATCCTTAGAACGATGCTATATATGGTTTCTAGCTTCAACAATCTTACTAGTAAACCACTGACAGGGTTGACGAAAAACTTCTCTCCCACCTTCTTGTCCACTGGCAACCCTTGCCTCGATTTCTTCTTTCATGTTGTCTCTAATACAACACCGAAGATTCTTATGCAAAGGTTAGACTGATCTGGACAGGATGTGTTGGGAAGTGATTCATCGGCAACTCTCAAAAATTCACTGCCAGCACGACCTCCAAGTTATTTCTTCGCCTGTCTATTCTTCAGAGTCAACCCTCAACTTGTTCTAGGGTTCATCCTATACTGTTATATGGCTAGAGGTACGTCAAGGTTGGTCTTCAACTGTAACCCTAGTTTATTATGATGTTATCAACACTAGGTCTTTGTGAACCATCCAAACGACAAGGTTCAACAACGAATTGAGATCAACCAATGGCTACTAATGGCGTTGATCCCATCCCCAATCCCAAACTAATCTTCCTACTGTGATTAGGAACTTACCGTTAGTTTCGTGGTGACATTGATAGAAAGTGACGGTAAGTTCTTGCGTCGAAGATGAATCTTCCCTCGCATAGCCTCTTTCTTCTCCATAGGTTCCCCTTCCCTTGCGCAGCTTCTCTCTCAATTCTTTATCAAATTCTAGGGTTTTGGTTGATCAAAGAGTGAGAGAGAATGGAGAGAATAAGGTTTATGTATGGAGGGTAGTGTCTTATTATGGATCCACTCCGTTTAGGAGAGTGGTCCATTCGAACTAGGAAACTTTTCTATTCTCGGACTCTATTTTGAGTTTGTCTGGTCGCAGGTCCGGGGGCATAGCCTATGCGACTGGACATGTTCAACTAGTCAGACTTAACAAGGTTTAAGCCAATAGTATTCTAAGCTGTCCAGATACACTGTCCTGTGGCAGAAAAGTGAAACCAGACAGTGAGACCGAGGTAAAACAACTAGAAATATTTACCTTGATGTTACCTTGACGCGTGGCTAAGTCATCCGACCTTCTTGTCTGACCCGGTTATGATAGGAAAACTGGTCACAACACGATAACCCATGTTAAACCGGGTTCGTGGAGTGTGGGTGTTGTTATTGTGAGGATAAATGATCGTCTCTTCCACCCATCTCCGATGGACAAAAAAAGTATTGATTTGGAGTAGCCACCTAGATTAAGGTCTAGGACCTATAAAAATGTAAGTCTCATCATAAGAAAAGACTTCTATTGATTCATTGGACCCAATATATTGGCTTTGGTCTATCAGAAAATAGGTAAGCGTCCAAGGTATAGTTTGGGAAGGTGTTAGGCACCCAAAGCTGTCCGATCCAAAAATTGGCCTCCTATGTGATTCTACTTTTCTTAGACTATTGTTCTGACTATTCATGGTCAATGGATGATGAGTAGGGTTCATGGGGGATCCTATGCGAAGTTGCTAAGTTTTTCTAACCGAGGTTCAGCCAAACATGTTCTCAAAATAGATAAACAAAAAAAGTAATATAAAGTGAATTGAACCAAAGATGGGTCGGTGATGGACTGAATTTGAGACGTCCAAGACATCTCAAATTGCCTACATATTCTAATCCTGGAAATCAAGTCCATAACGTAGTTCGTGCGGAATGTGATTAAGGTTTATGGATGTGATTTATGATTAAGCTTCATTAGATTCAATTGTTCAAGTTGAAGTTTATGCTTGATGATGATTGAGATTGAATCTAGATATAGCCTAATGTGGATTGAAGTGAACATAGATATAGATATGGGTATGATATGGTATGGATGACCTAAGGATACTAAGATGTGATATCGTACTTGGAGAGGTCATCTAAGTTGTCTATGTATTTCAGAGGTCCTGAAAATCAGGTACAACGTAGTTCGTTGTTTTTGGGTTGATACTCTCAGGGAGCAATCTATCTCTCTACTCTCGGGGAGCAATCGATCTTTTTCTCTACTCTCAGGAAGCAATCTATTTCTTTCTCTACTCTCAGGGAACAATCTGTCTCTTTCTCTACTCTCAGGGAGCAATATATCTCTCTCTATTTTCGGGGAGCAATCAATCTCTCTCTACTCTCAGGGAGCAATCTGTCTCTCTCTATTTTCGGGGGGCAATCTATCTCTTTCTACTCTCGAGGAGCAATCTGTCTCTTTCTCTACTCTCAGGGAGCAATCTGTCTCTTCTCTACTCTCGGGGAGCAAGGGTATATGAGTCCGTGTTTAGGAATCTCTCCAAACTGCCTACGTATCTTAGGGTGCTGCCCTAAGAATTAGGATCCGCGTAGTTCAAAAACGGATTCATTCATTGATGTGTATATTCTTTCAAGATCATGGCGTGGAACCGTGTTTGAAAATCTCACCAAACTGCTTACATATCTTAGGATGCTACTCTAAGAATCAGGATCCGCGTAGTTCGAAAGTGGATTCATTCATTGATGTGTATATTCTTTCATGATCAGGGTGTGGAACCGTGTTTGGAAATCTCACCAAACTGCCTACGTATCTTAGGGTGCTGCCTTAAGAATCAGGATCCGCGTAGTTCGGAAGTGGATTCATTCATTGATATTTTCTTTCATGATCAGGGTATGGAACCTAAATGCTCTATGGTTCGATTCACATCACACCTATCTAGTTCTCTGTATCCTAGAGGAGATGAGTTGAGGGGTAGGGATCGTCCTAAGCTACCCTTAACCTAAAACCCTAACTTGGCATGTGTTGGGCTAGGCTTCCTGATTCTTAATTAAAATTTATCATTTTCATTCTTACCCTTTCCGTGAATGTGGGTGCCTACATGCACGTCCCCACACCTAATATGCCTTCTAGGTGTACAGATATGTCAGTTCGACTAGGATGTTTACGAAAATTAAGTAAATATCATTCAAATATGGCATGTAACAACACTATTTCATTTTAGATATGATAATAAAGCATGTGAATAATCATAACAGCAAACATGTGAGAGCATTGATCAAGCATCGATCATCAACAATGTGACCAAGATCATATTTGATCGACTACTCAGATTTGATGTAATCGATCATCATCAATGTGATCAAGATCATATTTGATCGATGATTCAAATTCAATCAAAACATTCATGAGGTCAATCTAACCGTTCAAACTCAATTAAATTACTCAAAAGGTAATCCAACAGTTCAAATTACTCAAGAAGGTAATCTATCCATTCAAATTCCTTTAAATCATTCATATGATGGAAATCTAACTGTTTAAATTCTCTCAAAATCATAATCTAATAGTTCAAATTCCTTATATCAATCACCAAGACAATTCGATGGTCCAAATTCATTTATATCACTCATGATGTCAATCCAATGGTTCAGATTCAAATAAGATGTTCATGATTACGATCTAATGGCTCAGATTCAAATAAGATGCTCATGATCAAGATCTAATGGTCTCAAATTCTTCTAAGGCGCAATATAATGGAAATCTAAAGGTTTAAATCATGCCCCAACACATCTAAAATAATGGTCTAGATTTGATCATTAAAACATCTAAGATCAATGGCCAATATTAGATCACTTAAAACTCGAAGATCAATGGCCAATAATTTTCATCAAAGTTTCATAATCAATGGAAAGAAATTAATCACATCAAAATTCAATCAAAGGGCCAAATTTCATCTCATCCAAATTTCGTGATCGATGGGCTTTCAATTAATCAAATTAAAACCCATTCTACATCATTGGTCCATAATTGATCAAATTAATATTCAACATCAATGGTCCATAATTGATCATCAAATTCAAAATCGATGGCCATATTGGATCAAATTAACGTTCAACATCAATGTTCCATAATTGATCACATCAAATTCAAGATCAATTAATCATATTTCAATATAATGGTTATATTTTAATTACATAAAATTCCAGCATGGTCGGATCAATTTTATCACATGAAATTCCAACATGGTTGGATCAATTTTATCACATGAAATTCCAAGCATGTGGTGGGATCAATTTCATAAAAATTTCAAACATGCGATGAGATCAATTTCATAACAATTCCAAGCATTCGATGGAATAAATTTCATAACAATTCCATTCATGTAGACCAATTTTATAAAAATTCTAAACATATTGACTCAATTTCATCACATCATTATCACACACCAATCACATTCAATTGAAACATATCGGTTTATCAAAAAATTCAAAAATTAAAACCAAACAATTTGATCTTAATAAAAACTCTCAATCAATCTTAACCATACTTTAAGACAAAAGGGTTAGGTGTAAGCAGGTAAGGATGGTGCATATCGATGGGGACAGGTTACAAAGTGGTGGGATTAATGAGGGTTGAAAAAAGACCACGGGTAAGGTGCAGGTCTGCTGGTCCTTGCGGTTGTACAAGTGGGAGCTGGGTTTCAGTTTTAGGTTCATGAGGTGTTGCGGTAAGTATGGTTAATGCAGGTAGGTTCTTGGCTGGGTAGTGCTTAGGTAGTGATAGTGTAGGGAGATGGATTGGTGCATGGGCAGTAGGGTGAGTGGGCGGACAGATGTTTTACAGTGGAGGTGTGGTACATCAGTACATGGCTGAATGAAGTGGGTTGCATGCAAACCAAACGAAAGAAGAATAAAAAAACCAAAAGAAACAAACAGAAAACTAGGATAGCTTACCTCATTTCACCGCCTATCTTCTTCGATATTCTTCCCCCTCCTTTTCTTCAATCTCTCACGATCTCTCCAGCCGATTCCTCCTCCCCAAATCTCACTTCCTCTACTTTCTGATTTTTTTTCTCTATGAGTCTCTTTTTTTTTTTTTCTTTCTCTTCAGAGTCATCACGTTCCAATTCTTTCCCCTTTTTTTCTTTCCTTTTAGTTTTTTCCTTTTTTTTTTCCTTTAGTTTTTCTTTCCTTTTTTTTTTTTCTTTCCCCTTAACTTTTTTCTCTTTTAGAGTCCCCCTCTCTCCACCGACTCTTCTCCCTTCTTTCCTTTTTCTTTCTTTCCATTTTTCTATTTTTTGTTTCTTTCCCAGTTTTTTTTTATTTCGGTTTTTTTTTTTTTAATTCCAACCACCAACTCTTTGCAACTTTCGGCCTCTTTATTAATGTATATAGTATATACATATTAATATAATAGTATACATATTATAATAATATATAATAATATATATAATACCCATAACGTATATGCACATGGATTTAACATATTTGGTCTAAACTGGTCCAGACTGACTTGAGTTGGACTAAATTGGGTTGGACTGAGTTAAACTGATACGGGTTGAGCTGGGTTGGGCCAAAATTGGTATTTTCTCTCTCTATCACTTCATAGACCATTTCTGTCGCTATTCCGCATGGAATCTTCTGACAATCTCTACCCCAAATTTTTCACGTTCACTTTGAAAAATAAAACAAAAAAAATAAAAAAGGAGCTTGAATCACTTTATTTGGATGTAAAATGACCAACTTATGAATTTCTGAATTTAAACATACCAATTTACGATAATCCAACTAGCGACTCTGCATGGGATGCCTCGGAGATCTTTGCCTCAAATTCTTCACGTTCACTTTGCAGAGCACTAAAAAATGAAACATATTGCGACTTGAATCACATGATTTGGACGTCGGATAATAAAATTATGAGGAATTGAAGTTTACACAAGCATATCGGTTTGTAGCTCCATGGGATCTTTCAGGGGGTGTTTGGTAACACTCTAGAAGTTGGATCTGACTTCTGGAGCATAAATGGAGTAGAAGCCTGTTTGGTAACCCGGTTCACGGAGAATCCATGAGTGAACCGGCTCCAAATGAGCTCTAGAATCCAATTTTTGGGCATCAAATAGATCTCGCTTTTGACCCGGCACAATTTTGGAGTAAAATCACCCCACACCACTACTACCACCAACTACCACTACCCACCACAACCCAAGCCACCACCCACCCCCACCCCCCCCCCCCCCCCCCCCCCCCCCCCCCCCCCCCCGCCACCTACCCACCACCACCACTACCACCACCTCAACCACCACCACCGCACCATCCATCGCCCCACCACAACCACACGATCCCACCACCGCCCCCACACCACGACCACACACCATCGCCACCACCACCACCCACCACACCACCACACGTCCATTACCACCACGGGAACCACACCACACCACCACCGCCACCTCCACCACCACCACCCACCCACCCACCTTTGCCACCACATGTCACCAACCATCACCATTCACCACTAGTGCCACCATTCACCACCCCACACCATTTTGGAGTTCATGACTAAATTAGGTTAACAAACATGTTTCTACTCCCATATACTCTGAATCTTTTAAGTTGGGGTAGAAATTTGACAAAGAGGGTTGAAGTTTTAACAAACAGCCCCTCAGAGACATTTGCTCCAGATTCTCCACGTCCACTTTGTAGAGCACTAAAAATGAAATATATTGGAGTTTAAATCACCTCATTTGGACGCCAGATGAGAAAAATATGAGAAGATGAAGTTTAAATAATTAAACTTATGATAATTTGCATACAAGCTCTTGGATATTATAAATTTTCAGAAAATACCTTTACTCTTATTCTCAGATTAAAATCGTCATATCTTCTTCATTTGAGATCGGAATTGAGCGATTCTGGTCTCATTTCAAACGTATTTTCAAGACCTACGCTTCCATGCAGGTTACAACCCATTTTCTTACTGTGGGGCCCATCGAAAATATCTTCAAAGTCACAGTCAAAATTCAAATCTTGCATTGAGATCCACCAACTTGCCATATGTATTCACCTAGGTTCCTAGACACTAGGGATCATTTCTCAAAACACTATAAAGAGCATGCCGTGGCTAATCGACTGTCATTTTTGAGAGAGTTTCACTCGTCTCCCCTGTATTTTCTAAACTTTTTCTTACTTCTCCCACTTTGATGTCTACTCTCCAGTAAGACTTTGGTTCAACTAAGGATGACAAAAATGGGGTGTTTACAGCTATATCAAAGGTAAACGAAATATGATATCAACAGATAGATTGGAGGATGATATGCTTAGGAGTTTATTTCTTTACTGCGCCTGCTTCCTTGAAGACAAAAACATACATGAAGATGATATATAAAATTTATTGTGTTGGGGAAGGATTAGTTGATAAATTTGGTAGTTTGAGAGCTATGAGGAATATAGGTGATGCTATGATTAAAAGCTTGAAAACTGTTTCCATGTTAAAAGATGGGGAGTTTGAAGGTGCTGTGAGGATGCATGTTATGATGCAAGAGCTTGCACTTTGGATTTCTTCTTTAGGGTCCGATGGTAGCTCCAAGTTCTTGACAAGAGTTGATAAATCATTTGTAAAGGCACCGCATGCCAAAGGGTGGCTAGACACAACATGTCACACCCCAAATTTCTGATATGAAAAATTTTGGAGTACGACTAGACCAACACCATAGTTTAGATGTGATCCACCTAGAATCTCATAAGCGGTGCGTGCGGACCCCAACCAAATGCCATCACAGTGCCATAATTACAATTCAGAGTATTAAGATAGCGGAAGTAACTACGTAACCACTGAGCTTCCATTAATAATAATAATAAAAAGCACCAACAACATTGTTAAAGTCTTTCAATCATCCATCCACAATTTATCAAACCATCAAATAAAAAAAATTATAAGATAACCTTATATAGTATAGGTCGTTAACATTGTACTCAAATAAAAGAAATAATAAAAAATCTCGGTCCAAAATTTTCAACAATAGCTTTACTTCTCGAAGAAGCATGCATCACATTCGTAGTCTGCTTCATGTCCTTCCTCTTCCTAGGGTTGTACACCTAGTTGTGCCAAAATGGTAACGACGGGGATGTTTACGAAATCCACCATAGTGGTACCTGCAACATCATCTAATAAAATAGCATACACGAGGGTAAGCTCTCTTACTTGAGCTTAATGAGAAATAGATAAGCAAGAGAGCAAATGCATGATACTTTATTACATACACAAGATGCAAAAGTTTGGTATAATGTATGCTAGTGCTAATGTAAAGCCTGACCACACTCATCAAAGCTGATCAAGACTTCCATGCAACATAGAGAATGGACACTCGCCAGCCTGCTCCAACAGCCCTGGAGAAGCCATGCGTCTCCTATATAGATAGCGATAGGGAAAAGGTCTGGTCAATGACGTTTCAACAAACATTGCCACCACCTTCCTCTCATCCCCTATCCATGCCAGTACTTGACCCCCTACTGGCCAGGGTTGCATACACGGGTAGTGTCACTAACCAAGTCCTACATGTCATCATATGCATTCCTATAGTATCCCAACAGGAATCTTAGTTCGCCTGCTTTCCCCCTAGACACTGTCATCCCACTGAGGCATTGGGGCAATGCATGGTAATAGAGTACCTGGCAAGTCGGATCTGGCGGTCCTCGACCGTTTCACCACTGCCCACCAAGCACCAATGACATACATTCACAATCAACATATTTATAACAAATGCAAATGCATGCAAAAGACAATTATTGGATGACATGTTATTCAGATGACATGTTATTCACAATAAGCATGTGGCACAAATATATGCAAGATCAGAAACACTCCAAAAATTAATCAAGGTTTTGTTCCTCACCTAGGGTTTCATAAGTATGATGTCTTACACCTCAAGAGTCGTTGTCCTCTTTGTATATGACACCTGGGTAGTGTATGAAGGTATCAGTTGGCTGTCCATATCATTACATAAGAGTTTTTGGGCTTTCTGATGCTGGCTGGTTGCAAATACGGTCGCATAGGGTTGAGATCGAATTCTTATCCGGCTAAAATATGAAAGTTTCTACCAGTAGCCAGTAGTGAGGCCGGTTGTTCAAGTCGAGTCCGGCTTCGTTTGGTAACTTACCGAGGCCTCACTGTGATTGGCCGGTTGCGATACCGGTCGCGCAGTGGCGAGTCCGGCTAGTCCCCGAAGGGTTAGTCTGGATTCTTTGTCCTAGCCGGAGGCGCAAGATTTGCCTTCAGGGTCCCCTCCGGTTATGCCTTTGGATTCTTTCTGTGGAAGTCTGTCAGCAATTGTTTGGATCGGAGTTTCCCTGTTAAGTTATTCCATGATTTTCTCACTAGGCATGTTTGCTTGGGAGCGTACCTCCTAGGTCTAGGCTTTGTTATCTTAAGATTAGACTAAGGGTGGATTTAGGGTTTATCCTGAATTTCTTGTGGAGGAAAACCTCTTCAAGATCTAGAAGACATTACCCTGCTCTGCCATTAATGGAGAGCGGAGCTTCATCACGGAATAGCAACCTAGTCTGATGAACACTTCTGTAATATATATTTTGAATGTAACTGTAGGGTTTAAGGAGTTTTATAGACGACAGTTCGAGCAATGATGTAAGAAAATGAATGGCGTCATTGTTTTCCAAGCACTTGACCCACCAAGTTCCTCCTTCTCCTTCAACTCTTTCTCCATCTCTGAGAACGCTTCAGAAATTCCTTGGGAATGATACGTACTCAGAGGATAGGAGTTTGATGGGGTTTGGTTAACTAGAGTCTCCTCTTTAGAGTGGGACTTTCGGTTAGAGTGGGAGACTGTTGGGAGTTGCCAAGTGGCAAGGCTAGAAAGGGTTTGACTCCTAAACCAAGTTAAATCCGTTAATAGGAAAGTGGGACACATTGTATTCGATGATGGGTCCTAGGGAATATTCCCTTCCTCCCCAATTGATTAGATTTAAATTGAAATCCTGTGAGTAGGCCTTTTTGGCCTAGCCGGTCGCGAAGCCGGTTTGTAGTTCTAGACTGGTAACCGCGATCGGTACCACTTGATTCATTTTTTTTTCCAACAGTGTTAGATTTGCTTGTGTTATCGATTGGTACCTGCGGTGGTGGTCTTCAGTAAGGAGACTTCATCTTCATGGATTCTTCTTCTTCCCAAGATAGATTTTCAAAATGCTGATTTCTCAACAACACTTTGACATAATGTACATTTCGATTCCTCAAGTGTTGAGTTTTTTTTTTTGTCCAGAATCATCTGAGGTTCGAGTTCGAACGTCAGGTCTTCATGTTTGTATTTGAATTTGAATAATTTCAAATTCTATCCAATTCTTAACACATTCTTTGAGAATCTTACATCCAGACGTTTCTTCTTCTTTTTTTTTTGGGTAAGTGACGTTTCTTCTTCTTACTTTATCTATTTTCTTCTACAAATTAATCAAAATGCATTAAATAGAAACTCTCTAGAGATGAGTCCTATCAAGATCCAATGGTGACCGGCATCGACGATTAGTGAGTTTACGTCAGCTACGACTTTTATTATTCTCTTTTCTCTTTCTTCATTTTAGTTTACGGGTTGGCCATGCTAACCTTAATATGATAATAAAGCAAAGAATAGTTTGGGATGGCTGGTTTGTGTAATTAAATTGCGAAAGGGCTGAGCCCAAGGTGCAGCCCAAGATATTTCAAATTTAAGCCTAGCCCAAGTTACCCAGAAATCCTTGAATTCTTCGTTGACACTTTGAAATACGTGATGAACTATTGATTCTTGAGAATAATAGAGGAAACCAAGTGGGACAGATGGCTTATTCAGGTTTGCTGGTTTGATCTGTGAAATAAATACACCTAGCTCTTATAATTTCCTCATTGAACCATACCTCATTTTGTCCAGTTCTCAAAAGGATTTGTTCTTGTCCAGCCTACTGTGAGCACCCCATTTTTACCACCCTCAGCATAAGTGAATCAATATGGCAAGTTCTCGGCCTTTAACCCAAAGGTTAGTGATTCTCTAATGAACCCCGCAGTAGGATCATTGGATATTACCTACTTGGATGAATAGGTCGTGAAATTATCTTCGAAATGAGATTGAAATCATCAAATTCTGATGTCAAACAAGGAAAATATCGTAGTTTGAAAGTGTAAGGGTATTTACGTAATTATTGTATCATGCATGCATTATCATTCAAACTTCAAGACATCATATCTTGGTCATCTGATATCGAAATCAGATGATTCAAAGGCCAATATTCCTTATTTTCAGTCCTCTTTAAAGTGGACGTGAAAAATCTCGGGTAGAAGTCACCAGTGGGCCCCATGCAAGCTTTCATGCAAAATTATCGTTAGAACTTCAAAGCTTCATATCTTTGTCGTTCTACGTCGGATTCAGATGATTCCAAGACCATTATTCTTCATTTGTAATGTTCCACAAAGTGGATGTAAAAAATCCCAGGTAGAAGTCACAAGTGGGTCCCATGCAAGATTACACATGGAAATGGTCATTTAATCTTCGAAAATTCATATTTTGGTCACCCCATATCCAAATCAGGTACTTTCAGCTTCATTATGTTCCATTTTTAGTATTCTACAAAGTGGACGAAAAAAATCTCGGGTAGAAGTCCTTAAAGGACCCCATGCAGAATGATCAACCAAATTATCAATAATTGGCCTGCTTAAACTTCAGAAATTCATAAGTTGGCCATTTCATTTCCAAATAAGATGATTCAAGTCCCAATATTCCTCATTTTTAATGTTCTACAAAGTGAAAGCAGAAAATTTGGAATAGATGCTATCGAAAAATTCCATATGGAAGGATGACAGAAATGGACTATCAAATGTCAACCTTAGTCCAAATCAGCTTAATCCAGCTTAGTCTAACTTAGCCCGGCCCAGCCCAGACAAATCCAGATCAAGTTATGTCAGTCCATATGCATGCATTTTTTTTATATGTGTATAATGTATAATATATTTTTATATATATATATATATATATCTTATAGATATATTATATGTATTAATATATTTATATAATATGTATGCATATATATTATAGGAAAGAGAGAGGAAAGTGAAGCCGTGGATAGAGAGAGGAAAGAGAGGCCATAAGAAAGAGAATGGGAGAAAGAAAAAAAGGAAAGAGAGAGAAATAAAATAAAAAAAGAAAAAAAGGAAAAAAGAAAAGATCCCCCTTCACGTTTTCTAGAAAGAGAGAGGGAGAAAGAAAAAAAGAAAAGGAAGGAAAGAGGAAAGAAAAAAAGAAAGAAGAAAAAAAAAAAAAAGAAAAAAAAGAAGAAAAAGAAAAAAAAAAGAAAAAAAGGAAATGTTTTCTAAGAAAGAAAACATGGAAAGAGAGGGAGAAAAGAAAAAAAGGAAGGAAAAGAAGGAAAAAGAAAAGGAAAGAAGAAAGAAAAGAAAGAGAGAAGGAATTTTCTAGAAGAAGGAAAGAGAGAAGGAATTTTTTAGAAGAAGAAGGAGAAAAAGGAAAGAAAGGAAGAAGAAAAAACGTGGGAAGGAAGAAAAGAAAGGAAAGAAGAAAAAAAATGGAAAGAAAGGATTTTCTAGAAGAAAAAAAGAAGAAGAAGAAGGAAAAAAAAAGAAGGAAAGAGGAGGAGAGGATTTTCTAGAAGAGGGAGAGATAGAAAACGTGTGGAATAGAAAGGGAAGAGAAAAGGGAAGGAAGAGAAGAAAGGAAAGAAGAAAAAAGGAAGAAAAAAAGATTTTCTAGAAAAAGAAGAAAGGAAAGAAGGATCTTCTAGAAGAGGAGAGAAAAAGTATAAATAGGCAAGAGAAGAGAGAGGAGGGGCTCTTTTTCTAGACCATAGGGAGAGGAGAACATGATTGAGGGAGAGGAGAACGTGAATGAGAGAGAGAAAACGTGAGAGAGAGAGAAAGAAAGAGAGAAGAAAGGAGAAAAGAAAGGAAAGAGAAGAAGAAAAGAGAGAAAGAGAAGAGAGAGAGAGAAGCAGAAGAGAGGAGAAGGAGGATTCGGATTCAAAGGGGGTTGATACAACCTCCAATCACTCTTCATCGATGGTTTCGCTCGATTTGAGCACAAGGTTAGTACTCTAAACAAATTTAGGGGCCGTTAGAATGCTCGAATGCCAAGTTTGCTTGAAAAAGACTAATTTCTATGAAATCTCAATCATGAATGCTCTATTACATGCTTGTTAATGTTAGGATGCCTATGTCTAACATTTTTTATGAATGATAATTTGTCTAAGCTATTCAATGATGAATTTTTGAATGATATACAATGATGTTTGATGTTATTTGCAAATTTCATAAAGTGGTTTTTTAATCTGAAATTTCTAGATTTAGGGTTCAAACTTAGGACGTACATCATATGTATTTTTTCTAAGATTTTGAAGCCCAAAATTTTGTGGGAGTCTTTCTGATATGTTAGAAGACTACGCTAAAACTTTCGTTCCATTTGGAATTGGGAAAATATATCAAAAAAGTTTTTTTTGACATTGCTGTTTTTCTCGGATGTAATGCAATCCTCCATTAGAAAGTCTCTAGACAAAGGTCTTATGGCCATAATCAGAAAATCCACTTAATATGAACTTTTTAGACATGAAAGTCTTCTAAACAATGGCACTGGTTTCATATTTTTTTAATTTTTTTTTGAATTGATATCAATTTTTAAGTGCATAGTGATCTGATTTTGAATCTGTCATGATGTACTGATTTGCATGATTGAAAAGAATCATTTTTCACAAAGAAAATATACTGTTTTAACTTATTTTTCTTGATGAAATTTTATATCAGACAATTATCTATGTAGACATATGTCTGTATTTAAATTTCATTAAGAATAAAATTTTATTTGGAATTTATGGTGCAACTGGTCAAAAATCTGGAACAGATTTGACCAGTGCACATGTTCGGTCTTAGGGCATATCTTTGACCTATTTTTGCTTTCTGTTGGGATTCAACTCCTTCATATTAAATATAATATATTAAGTCATCTTTTTATAAAAAAAAGTTGAGCTTGATTTGAATTTCGAAAGACCTACTTATGGTCATTCTTGTGTAATGTGACAAATCTGAATACAGTTCATAGTTTTGTCCATTATCTGAAACCTTGTGTCACAATTTTAACAGTTTTGAGTCGTTAATCTTCCCAAATTTCTTCATAAAAATTATATTTTTTTCAAATAACATTGAATATATATTTTTTTTGATAATTTTTCACTTTTCAAAAAAGGTTTCATCGATGTCTCATTCATTATAACATCAATGATTATTTAAGTGAATTCTGTCATATTTGGATAAATAACTATATTTGGAGCATTCATATGCTTTGTTTGGATTGTGCATACCATGTTTGCCACATTCTATGTGTTGCTATTTTTGATAGAATAGATAAATTTTTACTGTATTTTAGTAAAATCTTAACAATTATTATTTTTAAGTCTTACTATGCTTAGAAAATAGCATATAAGATCTTTCTTTTTTTTTTTTTGAAAAATTCATGTCATATATTTATTCTATGATTGGTACTTACCATATTGATATATAGATGCATATTAGATCTTGCCATATTAGGTCTTGCCATGCTTAGATTAGTATATTAGATCATGCCATATAGGCTCTTGCCTTATTTGCAATACATGCCATATTAGGGAGATTTTCATAATCTTACTATATATTGTGATAGTTACCATAAAATATCATACATGCCATGCTTAGAATATTTCTTTTTTGGCAATTATTTAATTTATGCTGCACCCTAGTTGAACTGCCATATCTGTACACCTAGCAAACATATTAGGTGTGGGGACGTGCATTTAGGCACCCACATTCTTGGGAAGGGCATAATGGAAATAATAAAAATCTTAATAAAGAAAGAGAATGTTTTACCAAACCTTCCAAAATTAGAACTTAGGATGAAAAGGGTAATTCAGGATGATTTCTGCCCCTCAACATATCCTAAACCTAGAATAGGTTCTCAATCCTTAATCTAGAATAGGTTCTCACATTCTAACCTAGAACAGATTATCAGAGTTCAAACTACGCGGATTCTGATTCCTAGGGCAAACCCTAGGATACGTAGGCCATTTGGGAGAAATCTAAATTCGGATCCACACCTTAGTCCACTCGGACTATCCATAGATCCACTAGGATATCCATTCCCATTTCAATCCAGAGTCCCAAACTACACAGATTCTGATTCCTAGGTCAAACCCTAGGATACGTAGGCCATTTGGGAGAAACCCAAATTCGGATCCACATTTTAGTCCACTCGGACTATCCATAGATCCACAAGGATACCTATCCATTTCAACCCAGAGTTTGAACTACGCGGATTCTGATTACTAGGTCAAACCCTAGGATACGTAGGCTATTTGGGAGAAACCCAAATTCGGATCCACATTTTAGTCCACTCGGACTATCCATAGATCCACTAGGATATTTATCCAATTTTAACCCAAATAGGGTTATCCGTTTCGAACTACGTGGATTCTGATTCCTAGGGCAAACCCTAGGATACGTAGGCTATTTGGGAAAATCCCAAATTCGGATCCACATCTTAGTCCACTCGAACTATCCATAGATCCACTAGGATATCCATCCATATTTTGACCCAAATAAGGTTATCTACATTCCAACCCAGATAGGGTTATCCATATTTTGACCCAAATAGGGTTATTCTTAGATCCACTAGGACTATCCATCAGTCCACATGGACTATCCAGATCCTAACCCATAGGGTTTCTCATCCTTTCAAGCATAAATTTCAACTTGAACAATGAACTTAATCATGTACAAGCATAAATCACATCCATAAACTTTAATCACACCTGAACTACGATGGTGAACCTGATTTTTGGAATAATTGCGTAATACGTAGGCAATCTGATGGATACAGATTCGGTTTAATGATATCAAACCACTTGGTTTGGTTTGATTTAACAGATATAGGCTAGCATAGGAAAGGCATAGGAGACCGATTTTGATCGGGCGATTTGGGTGCCTAACCCCTTCCCATAACCGTAACCTGACGCTTACCCAATCTCTGATGGACCAGAAATCCAATCTAAGGGTCATGAGTCAATCGATGTCTTATCTCGGGGTAAGATTTCACATTTCTAAGGTCCTAGACCTTAATCTAGGTGGCGACTTTCAAGATTTCCATCTTTGTCCTTACAGTGGCGACTTCACTGGGGATATAAACGTCAAATTCCTAAATGAAAAATTTTCTTGTGTGAATTGGATGCTAGCTTTTAGGATACTATATTTATGCTTGTATAATATTACTTTGGAGGGAATGGGTTCAGTCACACATTCGTGCGAGTAGCCGAACCGGGTCCCATGCATATGGGGCGGCCCGCTAGGCGAAACACACAACCTTGGCCTGTACTTTGTGAGACCACGACCGGCGAGCAGCCTCTAACGAGTGTTTCTTGGGTCCGTTCGAGAATGCGTTATGCTACTCCACGTCACTTGGATCCTTGCAA